>JAVSCE010006194.1:0-34791 GCA_032199065.1 Smutsia gigantea
GCTGGTGATTGGTCTGTTTAGTTTTTCTGTTTCTTGCTTGGTCAGTCTTGGAAGGTTGTATTTTTCTAAGAAGTTGTCCATTTCTTCTATGTTTTCCAGCTTGTTAGCATATAGATTCCCATAATATTCTCTTATGATTCTTTGTATTTCTGTGGGGTCCGTCGTGATTTTTCCTTTCTCATTTCTGATTGTGTTTATGTGTAGATTCTCTTTTTCTCTTAATGAGTCTGGCTAGGGGTTTATCTATTTTGTTTATTTTTTCAAAGAACCAGCTCTTGGTTTTATTGATTTTTTCTATTGTTTTATTCTTCTCAATTTTATTTATTTCTTCTCTAATTTTATTATGTCCCTTCTTCTACTGACTTTGGGCCTCATTTTTCTTCCATTTCTAGTTTCATTAATTGTGAGTTTAGACTGTTCATTTGGGAATGTTCTTTCCTGAGGTAGGCCTGTATTGCAATATACTTTCCTCTTAAACTGCCTTTGCTGCATCCCACAGAAGTTGTGGCTTTGTGTTGTTGTTGTCATTAGTCTCCATATATTCTTTGATTTCTGTTTGATTTGGTCGTTAACCCATTGATTAATTAGGAGAATGTTGTTAAAAGTCTCCATGTATTTGTGAACCTTTTGATTTCTTTCTAAAATTATTTCTAGCTTTATACCTTTGTGACTGAGAAGTTGGTTGGTAGGATTTCAATATTTTTGAATTTACTGAGGTTCTTTTTGTGGCCTAGTATGTGGGTCTATTCTGGAAAATGTTCCATGTGCACTTGAGAAGAATGTGTATCCTGTTGCTTTTGGTGTAGAGTTCTGTAGATGTCTGTTAGGTCCATCTGTTCTAGTGTGTTGTTGTTCAGTGCCTCTGTGTCTTTACTTATTTTCTGTCTGGTTGATCTGTCCTTTGGAGTGAGTGGTGTGTTGAAGTCTCCAAAATGAATGCATTGCTTGTATTTCCTCCTTTAATTCTGTTAGTATTTGTTTCACATATGCTGGCACTCCTATGTTGCGTGCATATTTATTTATAATGGTTATATCTTCTTGTTGGACTAACACCTTTATCATTATGTAGTGTCCTTCTTTATCTCTTGCTACTTTCTTTGTTTTGAAGTCTATTTTGTCTGATACAAGTACTGCAACACCTGCTTTTTTCTCTTTGTTGTTTGCATGAAATATCTTTTTCCATCCCTTCACTTTTAGTCTGTGTATATATTTGGGTTTGAGGTGAGTCTCTTGTAAGCAGCATATAGATGGGTCTTGTTTTTTTATCCATTCTGTTACTCTGTATCTTTTGATTGGTACATTCAGTCCATTTACATTTGGGGTGATTATTGATAGATATGTACTTATTGCCATTGCTGGCTTTAGATTCGTGGTTACCAAAGGTTCAAGGGCTGCTTCTTTACTGTCTTACAATCTAACTTAACTTTCTTGTTTAGTTATTATAAACACCGTCTGATGTTTCTTTATTTCTCTTCCTTCTTATTCCTCCTCCTCCATTTTTTATATACTAGGTGTTTTATTCTTTGCCTTTAGTTAGTATTTGGATGGAAGGCTTTCTTTGCTATGATTTTATTTTCTCTGGTGTCATCTTTTTAGCCTTAGGGGTGCTTCCCTCTAGAGCAGTCCGTTTAAGATATCCTGTAGTGGTGGTTTATGAGAGGCAAACTCTCTCAACTTTCGTTTGTCTGGAAATTGTTTAATCCCTCCATCATATTTAAATGATAATCGTGCTGGATACAATATTCCTGGTTCGAGGCCCTTCCGTTTCATAACGTTAAATGTATCATGCCATTCTCTTCTGGCCTGTAAGGTTTCTGTTGAGAAGACTGATGACAGCCTGATGGGTTTTCCTTTGTAGGTGATCTTTTTTCTCTCTCTAGGTGCCTTTAATACTCTGTGTTTATCTTTGATCTTTGCCGTCTTAATTATTATGTATCTTGGTGTTGTCTTCCTTGGGTCCCTTGTGTTGGGAGATCTGTGGGCTTCCGTGGACTGCGAGACTATTTCCTTCCCCAGCGAGGGAAGTTTTCAGCAATTATTTCTTCAAAGACACTTTCTATCCCTTTTTCTCTCTCTTCTTCCTCTGGTACTCCTATAATGCGAATATTGTTCCGTTTGGATTGGTCACACAGGTCTGTTAACATTCTTTCATTCCTAGAAATCCTTTTACCTGTCTCTGCCTCAGCTTCTCTGTATTCCTGTTCTCTGATTTCTATTCCATTAACAGTCTCTTGCACCTTGTCCAGTCTGCTCTTAAGCCCGTCAGTCAAATGTTTCATTTTTGTAATGCCCATCCTGACTTCATCCCTTAGCTCTTGCATATTTCTCTGTAGGTCCATCAGCATGGTTATGACTTTTGTTCTGCATTCTTTTTCAGGAAGATTGTTTAAATCTATCCCACCAGGCCCACTCTCTGGGGTTGTGTGGGTGAATCTTGACTGGACCATATTCTTCTGTCTTTTCATGGTGATAGAAGTGGTTGCAGGCATGTGACACATGTGCCAGCTGGGAGAACAAAGTCCCTTCCTGCTTGTTGTTCTCCTTGCCCTTCTCCGCAGCCTGTGACAGTTACCCGCACATTGGGAGGCAGTCTCTGGGATAATCTCCTGAGCTGCTGTAGGCAGGGCCACCCTCAGGCTAGCCTAGAGCACTATGGGGGTTTGCAGCCAAGCTGGGTGTGTTTTGCAGCAAGTCTGGGGCCCCTTTGTGCCTTCTGGATCTTCCTCTGGCTTCTGCAGCCCTTCCCGGTTAGCTCCGCACCTGCCGGGAGGAGATTCTGTATGGTTGTTGTGGGTGGGGCTGCTCTCCCGCTGTTCTGCAGCGGTGGCGGATCCGCCAGTCCGTTTGTAGCACCGGCCGGGGGGAATGAATGGCAGGCTGCTTATCACTGTGAGGGGCTTCAGTGGGCCTGCTTTACCCAGGAGCTGGTTAGGGCGCCCGAAATTCCTCAAGAACCCCAGCCTGCTGGGCTGAGTGTGCTGGGATGATTTTGTTCAGCTGTTGGGTCCTTGTCTCTTTAAGACTTAAAAAAGCACCCGCTTTTCTTTTGTCCGGGGGAGCTGGCTGCGAGGACGTGGTGCGTTCCCCGGCTCAGATCCTGTACCCACTGTCTCTCCAATCTCTGATACACCACGCGATGTGTGTCTGTGCTCCCGGTGCAGATCACCAAGGCTTGTTATTTAGCAGTCTTGTGCTTCCACTGACTCCCCACTCTGATTCTTTTCCTCCTGCCGGTGAGCTGGGGTTGGGGGAGTGCTCGGGTCCCACCGGGTCACGGCTTTGTATCTTACCCGCTTCATGAGGCGCTGAGTTCTCGCAGATGTAGATGTAGCCTGGCTGTTGCACTGTATGTTCTGGTCTCTCTTTTAGGAATAGTTGTATTTGTTGTATTTTCACAAATATATATGGTTTTGGGAGGAGATTTCCGCCACCCTGCTCATGCTGCCATCTTGGGCCAAGCCTCCAAACTTGACAATTTCTATCATCATATCTTCCAATCTGATAATTTCTTCCTTTTAATCCCTCTAGTGAAATTTTCATTTCGGGTATTATAATTTTCAGGTCCAGAATTTCTTTTTGGTTTATCTTTAGGTTTTCTATCTCTGTATTGATATTTCCATTTTGCTCATACAGTGTTTTCTTGCCTTTCTCCACATCTTCCTTTAGTTCTTTGAGCATCTCTAAGAGAGTTGTTTTTAAAGTCTTTGCCTAGCAAGCCTGCCATCTGGTCTTTCTCAGGGACAGGTTCTGTGGGTGTATTTTTTTCCTTTGAATCAGCTGAATGTTCCTTTTTTTTTTTTTTTGGTATGCCTTGTGATTTTTTTGTTGAAAACTGGACATTTGAATCTTATAATGTAGTAACTCTAGAAATCAGATTCATCCCCTTCCCTAGGTTTGTTGAATTTTGTGGGTTTTTTTTTTCACTGTTGTAGGCTATATCTGTGCCAGGGACAGCATGAGGTGTAAACTAAGCTTCTCTGTGCTTTTAAAACCCGCACCTTTCCTTGAGCATGCACAGTGACTTTCTAAATTTCTCCACATATTTAGTTGCTTTTGAATGTCTTAGACTTAAAAAAAAAAGGGTGCTGGCTCTTTAAACTGCCTGGCTGTTGCTTCAGCCCAAGGGGGAGGGGCTCACAGCAGTAGGAAGAGGGGGGACAATAGGGGCTGCCTGTTTAAGTTGCTGCACCTCAAAGGTCAGAGGCAGCATTCAGTAATCAGAACACAGATCCCCAATTTTTGTAGGACCGGGTCCTTATTGCCCATCCTGATACCTGCACGTGGTTTGCAGACTGCTCCAGGAACACATGCACGGTTGCCTGTCATGGATCTGGGGCAATTTACCTTCCAAGACTTCCCCTGGAAGTTGCAAGCCTTGGAATAAACTCCAGATTTCCAAAATAGTTATATCAGACAGATTCTGCCAGGTCAATTGTCTGGGTGGGGAGACAGATTCCTGGTACTTCCTGTTGCACGATCTTCCCAGAATCCTCTCTAACAGAGTCTTTTGAAGAACAAAAGACTTTGAATTTTGATGAAGTGCATTTATTGATTTCTATCTTTTATGGATCAACTTTTGGTCTCATGTCTAAGAATTCTTCACCTAATCCTACCTAGGGTTTTCTTTTCTCCTATGTTTTTTTCTAAAAGTTTTACAGTTTTACATTTTACATTTATGCTTATGGTATATTTTTTCTTTGTGGGAGGGTTTTTAACTAAAAATTCTATTTCTTTATTAGATATAGGACAATTCTATTTCTTCTTGGGCAATTTGTGGCTTTCCATGAATTGGGTCATTTCACCTAAGTCATCAAATTTATGTACATAGAGTTTTGTAGTGTATTTTTATTATCCTCTTAATGTCTATGGAGTCTGTTGTGATAACCACTCTTTTATTCCCAATATTGGTAATTTGGGTCTTCTTTGTCAGTCTGGCTAATGGTTTATCAGTTTTACTGATCTTTTCAAAGAACTAGCTTTTGGTTTCACTGATTTTTCTCTGTTGGCTTTCTTTGTTAAGTGTAATTAATTTCTGCCCTTATCTTTATTGTTTCCTTCCTTCTGCTTGATTTGGGTTTATTGTACTCTTCTTGTTCTAGTTTCTCTTTTCTTTTTTTTAATGGGGAAAAATCAGTTTTTATTTATTTTTAATTAAAAAAATTTTTTTATTGCGGTATATACAATAAAATACACAAATCTTAGCATACAGCTTGATCAATCTGACATGTGTATATACTCATGTAACCATCACACAGATCAAGATAGCAAATATCCTCACTACTTTTTGCCCCTTCACCCATCCCCCGACTTCCAAGGCAACTACCAGTCTGTTCTGTGTCTGAGTCTATTTTTCTTTTGTTTTGTTTTTTAGATTCCACATATAAGCGAATTTTTCTTATTTCAGTTATTCTTATTTTTAGTTCTAAAATTTCTTCCAATTGGTCTCTTTTTATAGCATCTATTTCTCTGCTAACACTTTCTATCATTCCAATAATGTTTGCCCATACTCCATAGAGCCTGGTTATAATATCTGCTTTAAAGTGGTTTCTGCCATTTCCACCATCTGGGTCACCTCAGGGCTGGCATCTGTTCATTGTCTTTTCCCTTATGAGTTACTGAAATTTTCCTTATATGCCAAGAAATTTTGAATTATATCCTGGACAATTGAATATTATGAGACTCGGAGTCTTGCTTGAATCCCACGTAAAATGCTAATTTCTCGTTTGTTTTAGCAGGTAAGCAATGCCGGCAGGTTAAGGCCACAAGTTCTGACCCATATTCAGTAGGCTATAGTTCAATGTTGGGTTAGTTTTCAGACACCTTGCAGTGCTGTTCAGATTTGTTCTATGTGTGTGCTGCCCAGGGCCAATCTGGAACCTAGGCAGTGGTCTGCTCCATAGTTCAGTTGCCAAAACCTTTGGTATACTCTTTGGAGTCGGGGCCCTATATTCAGAGCTTGCAGGCACGCCCAGGACTTCATCTGACGCCTTTCTTCAAGTCTCCTTCTCTTTGCAATTGCTCTATGCTCTCCAGTCCCGAGGGAGCCTCCAACCTGGTTCAGTGGCTAGAAAGCCTAGGCCTTAGGCTCCCTGCTTTGCAACTTAATTCCTGTGACTGGCTCTGCTTCCAGGGTCAAGCTGCAGAAGGATATACAGAACAAAAACAGCAACAGTGATTGCCCCCATGCTCTTTGTACCACAGCTCCTCTGGTCAGAAAGGATTCCTCTGTTCAGAGAGAAACTGGAGCTTGGGATTGGAGAAAAGGAGTATTTCTCCACTTTCTCTGTCCCATAGGGCTCCCCTTCCAGTTCCTTAGACCAGAAAGAGAACACTTAGAGATCTTTCTGCCTGCATCTGGCACACAATTCTGGGATTTGTACTGCCTTTGAATCCAGGCCGGGAGATACGGGAGGTCAGAGGAAGCCCAGGAATCTCACTGCTGGACTGGTCAGACTCTGAGCTCTGGTGTACTTCCCCTGCAGCTGTGTACTTTTCAGAGTGCTCCCATTAGCTGCTCCATGCATTCTGCTCAGGATTTATAGGTGCATTTAGTGAAACAGGGTAGAATGCACCTCCTCAATCTTAACCAGAATCAGAACGTGACTTTTTATTTTAATTTTGAATTCAGATTTCCAAAAATGTTGCAAAAATAGTACAGAGACGTCCCGTCTACCCTTTCCTCACTTGTCCTTTGTTTTAACATCGTACATAACCAGAGTACAGTGATCCAAACCAGGAATTTAACCTTGGTGTGATGTTATTGACTGACCTATGGACTTCATTCAGATGTCATCAGTTTTTTCACAAATGTTCTTTTTCTGTTTCAGGATACAACCCAGGATCCCACATTTTATTGTGTTTTTATGTCTTCATCACCTCCTCCAATTTCTGACAGTTCTTTAATCTTCTCTTGTCTTTCCTTGACACTCTTGAAGTGTACTAGTCATGTATTTTGTGGAGTGTCTCTTGATCTGGCGTTTGTCTGGTGTTTTCTCGTGATTAGACTGAGGCTATGGACTTTTGGTAAGAATGGCAGAGAAGAGCTGCGGCCCTCCAATTGTATCAGGAGCTACAGGATGTCAGTGTGTCTTATTTCTGGTGAGGTTCACCCTGATCGTTGCTTATGATGGTTTCTGCTGTGTTTCTTCACTGTAAAATTACTGTTTCTCCCTCTGTGATTAATAAATATCTTGGGGAAGATACTTAGGAGACTATGTGTTTATCCTGTTTCTCTTCAAACTTTTGCCCACTGATTTAATATCCACTGGTACATCTTGCCTGCTAGTTATTGCTGTGTTGTTTGTATTTCCCTCATTCCTTCTACATTTCTTAATTGGAATTCTCCTGCAAGGGAGATCTGTCCTTTCTCCCTCCTTTATTTATTTATTCAGTTATTTATTAATAACAGTATGGAATCCTGAATATCTATTTTATTGTAGGGGTTATAATCCAATACTGTCATTCTTCTCGTGCCCTTTCAACGTCTTCCTATCCTTTTGTGAGCACGTTCTTATTTTCTTTATGCATCATCTTGGAGGAGACTTTTTATTGAAGTTACCATTTACAAAAGTGTTGGCAGAATTAAGGGAATTAATAAGGGATGTTGAGATGCCCAGGAACTAGCAATAGCAGGAAGCCATTAACACCCTTAAGTCCAAAGGGGTGGGTGGAGGGAATGATGTTACTGCAGCCTGGCAAGAGCTGGCACCATGAAAAGAAGCCACTTGACAGGAGGCTGTGGCCACAGAAAGTTCCAGCCACTGCCAGAATCACAGTAGGGCAGAAAGCAAAAGAAGTAAAGACTGTAGCTTCTTTTCATTCCCACCTCTCAGCCTGCTGCCTGTCCTTCTGATTGACTGGACCCACCTGGAAGCCAGAGAGGCAAGGGAGCCTGGTTAATGAAGTCTGTTAAAGGTCACTTTCAAGGGCTTAGAAAGACAGAGAATGGAGTTGGGAGCAAATGGAGAATGACCATCACAAAATATCACTTCCTCCGAGAATCCCTTCCCACCCGCCATGTCTGGCTGGTGCCCGCAGCCCCCTGTCAGAGCCCCACCATGCTGGGTAGCATGGTCGCTTGTTGGGCTCTCTGCCTACGCAGAAGCTCTGTGAGAAGCGGAGCTGCAGCTCATCTACCCTGTTACTCTTGCGCAAGGAGGGCCCACAGAAAACTCTCAGTGTGTGCTGTGAGACGAGATGACACCAGGGCGATGCAGGCCAGAGCTGGGAAGTCACAGGGGCCATTGCTCTCCTAGGACTCTGTTCCTGGATCTGACCACCCTCTAGCCCTTCAGAGGCTCCACACACTGCGCAGTCTTCGTGCCTCTGTGCCTTTTATATGCTGCTCCCTCTCCTTGGAATGCCAACTCCGACAAGCGACGGGTGAAATTAGATCGGCAGAATGGTGATAGTTGTTAAAACTGTGATGAGAATAGAGGGGCTTGTTAGGCCAGTCTCTCCACAATTTTTGTATGCTTGAGAATTCCCATAAAAATAGGTTTCAAAACCAGTATTTATGGAGCACAGACTGCATGCCAGTCCCTTTGCCTACAGACATTGGGGACCTAGTGGTGAAGCAAGCAGACAGCTGATGGAAATCGAAGAGAGCCCCTCCTCCCACTGGAAAATTCTCCACTGCCCCACGCCCCACCCAGGACAACTCAGGGGGTCTACCCCATGGTATCCCATCTGTCTCCTCCAGGATTCCTACCCAGCACAGAAAAGCAGAGGGTTTTCTTGCTCCTTTCTATGGACTGACCAGTGTCTCCCTCAAATTCATATGTTGAAGCCCTAACCCCAAGTGTGATGGTATGTGGAGATGAGGTCTTTAGAAGGGGATTAGGGTCAGATGAGGTCATGAGGGTGGGGGCCCTTGTGATAGGATTAGTGCCCCAATAAGAAGAGACACCAGGGAGCTTGCTTGCTCTCTCCCTGTCATGTGAGGACCCAGGGAGAGGGCTGCAAGCCAGGAAGAGAACTCTCACCAGAACCTGACCAGGCTGGCACCCTGATCTTGGACTTCAGCCTCTGGAGCTGTGAGAAACTGTCTGTTGTTTAAGCTGCCCTGCCTTTGGTATTTTGTAATGACAGCCCGAGCAGACTGATAATGCCCCTTGTGATGACGGCTGTCCCTCCCTTGCCTGCCTGAGTTCTAGGGGTATGCTTCATTACTCTGCGCTCCAAAGATGCTGAAGGCTCAGGGGTCTGGGAGTCACAGGGAAGGCTCCAGATTCAGGGGCCTTCGGGGAAAAGTGCTCAATGTACAGAACTGGAGCAGATGGGAAAAGCTCTTATCTTTGTTGAACAAGCTGCACTGATGTCCTTCAGCTGGGGCGGTAGAGATGCAGGCTAGACAAGGGAGCCTACCCCTGGCAAAATTACTGAGCTCTGGAATGGTGCTGGGGTGGGATGTGACTGTTTTCTATGTGAAACTGATCCGTGAGAGCTCATTTCAAGCTTTGTACGTGTAATTATTTTGGTAATGAGAACTCTGTGGGATTACCTGTTAACAATCAACAGTATGTATCTACCCAAACAGAACACATGCATTCCCTGAGCCAACAGTTTCCTGCTAGGTGTATGTCCAACAGAAATGCAAATACACATTTGCCCAAAGACAAAAATGTTCATAGCAGCACTCTTTGTAACAGTCTCAAACCAGAACTACTCTTATGCCTGCTACCAACAGGGAATGGAGTAATAAATGATGTAGTCACACGATGGAATACTATACAGCAATGAGAAAGAACTAGCTATTGGTACCACATGGATGAATCTCACAGTGCTGAGGGAGAAGCAAACATGAGAGCCCATATTGTGTGAGTCCATTTATTATGTCAAGTTCAAAAGCAGGCAAAACAAATCCTTGATATTAAAAGTCAAAAGAGTGGTTATACTTTACTAAAAAGTTTTAAAAATCCATGATAACAAATGGTACACAGTACATAGTTCCTTTATGCATCTGTTATCTTATTTTTTTGCTCTTTTTCATGCCAATGGTATTTTATTGAGATATCTTTTACATGTAGCAAAGGGCATAATTCCTAAGTGACCAGCTTGATGAATTTTGTATACACCCAGGTAACCCTCACCTAGATTCAGCTACAGAACATTCCAGAGCTCCTGAGAATGCCCCACATTATCTCCTTTTATCTTTGTGACAACCTCAGGGCAGCAGAGCTGTCATTTACCCTTGTAATCACTGAGGAACATGAGTCTGAGAGACTGAGACCTGGCACGGTATCACTACCTCCTAGGGGTCAGGATGGCTCTGCCCTCATGGCAGAGGGGTGGCCCAGAGGCCCTCGGCAGCCTTATCAGCACCCTCCTCCTTGAGCTGCCTCATTAGCCAAGGAGTGGACTTCCCAGAAACTGAGGTCCTGTCCCCTTTTCCTCATAGCCAGGCAGGGAGTTGGGGTGATAGGGTGCAAGGCACTGGTTAGTTATTTTTTTATTTCAGTTTCTTTCCAGAGCCGTCTCCCAACTTTCAGCATTCTGGACAATGCCCTGGATCGAGCGTGAGGATCAGTGTCAGGTGTAGGGACACTACTGTTAGGCTAGAAACTGCCCCCAGTGAGGGAGTGGCTTCCAAGCCATCAAACGGGGTGCGCCGGGCACCTGGGGAGCAACAGGCAGCACCAATCCATCTTCAAAGGAGCAAGGCCTGCAACAGGGGCTCAGGCTGAAGCTTCTGGGAGGTCAGTGTAGATACTCTTAGTCCAGTTCTCACTGTCCCCCAACCCCAGGCTGGGGCAGGGTGAGGTTTGGGGGCTGACCCTGAGTAAGTGAGAGCAAACAGAAGGTGCACCACGAGCTTCCCAGTGACTTTCTGCCTCCAGTTCAAAGCCCTTGCTCAAACAGGTCCAGCCCCGGACATGGCCCTGGGGACACAGCCCAAGCACCTGCGTAGCCTCTGTTCCCCAGGGGTGACCCAGTAGGCTCAATGGGGGTAAGGACACCCTTGCTCCATGTTTTTCAGAACTCGGGGAAGGTTCTTGGTCCTCTTAGGAGAAGTTCTCTTGACCTTTCCAGTCATGAATGGCGCTCCCTCACCCCTACTGTGCCTGGAATTCTGTTCTCCAGAGCTGGAGGCCTGCAGAGCAGGCATGGGGCAGAGGCCTGGCCTGGCTTTCCCTCAGGGCACAGTCCCCTCTAGTCACACTCTCACTGGCTTTTGTGAGTGGGAGGCTGAGGCTGGGTGACTCATCTTATTTCTGGGAAGGAAAGGATCAGAGGTTCTGATGGGCTCCTTTCTTTAAGACTGAGAAGTGGATGAGGAGGTGACATGAGAAACATACAAAGGCTCGACAAAATCCAGCAGAGCCTTAGGCAGTGGGCCATGAGGAATTCATTAGGTTTTCTATTTAAAAAAAAGAAAGCTTTCATTCCAAAGCCACAAATGAACTTTCGCCATCTGCTCATCTCCCAGCCAAGGAATACAACTCCAGGAAGCAGGAGAAGGGAGGCCTGCTGTGACTGATATGTGATGGCTGTCAGACGCGAGCAGCTGTTTATTCACAGTGACTATTTCCATGTGGACCCATTTTGGGGATTTGCGGCTCTTTCCCTGGCAGAATGGAAACAAAACCCCAATTCCTGTGTACAGCAGTCACCCCCTCTTCCGCTTTTTGACTGACACACGGTGGCCCTAGCTCAGTCCTCCCTGGGACTCAATGACAAGCCCAGGGACAAAGAGAAGCCAGGTCTCAACTCCGACCGGCCCCACAGGGAGCCTGTGCAGGGCAAGGCAAGAAAACAAAAGCTTCCAGTTGCAAAAGGGGCTAAGGTTTCCCTGGGTTCATGAAAACACTTTTCTGATCCTGGGAACTGAGCTTGTGAGTAATAACCAGGCGCCTCTGCCCACACATACAGCTTTGCCCATTTGCAACAGGATCCTGGATGCCGGGCTTTGATATGAATTCTAACCTTTTGATTTTAGCACATGTCCTCTCGATGTTGCAAATGTGGGTGGAGGGAGACTCTACTCACTTCTGGACTGTAAGTTATATAGACCAAACCTCCCCCTCAAAAAAAAAACAGAAGCTTTGTTGTGAGTACAAATGTAGCCACATTTCATGCTGAAAGGTCCTCCTAGAGAGATAAGGAACCGGGCAGCAAAATCACATGCTACCGGAGCCTCCATGAGGCCTGGGTGAAATGGGAACTTCCTGTTTTTTTTTTTTAGTTCATTAAGGCGGAGGGGGTGGGGATTAAACCATGGCTGTCACACTAGCAAAGAGTCAGAAGTGCTGTAGCAGTCCGGGAAATTGTGGCGTCACCTGTCGCATCAACCACGCCCTCCCGTTCCCACCCCAGGACAAGACAGAGATAATACTATAGTAATGCATCGCAGTTACCCGGAACTCACACCAGATGCTTTCAGTTAGCTAATTTGAACTTCACAGTATCCTTCTGGGAGTGGGGATGGGGATGGGGGGCAGATACGATCTTTTTTTTTTTCTTTAACACATCAGAGCCATCCTGGGGAGGCTGAATGACCCAGTCACAATCAAACAGCAGCTTGAAGCCTGAGTCATGACCTGGCTTGGTCTCAGCCGTCGTCTCACCCCACCTACTTCCTCCTAAATATCTCTAAGCCCTCAGTCTCATGGGCCTTCAGTTTTAGCACAGGAGCTGCCATGATGAATTCCTTGGCAATGTTCATACTTGCAGGCATGCCGTTTCCACCATCCCCACCCTGGGGCTCTCTATGGGAGGTGGCCCCAGCCAGGGCCACCCAATACCTCAGACTAGTCCTGGGTGGTTCTTAGGATGGTAGACAAGTAGGGCTTCCAGAGCTCAGCACAGAGACAGTCCAACTTTGTCACAGATGCGGAACGGGTTAAAAAGACAGATGCCCACAATGTGGAGGAAGTGGAACTCTCATTTGCTGCTGGTGGGACTGTTAAATGGGGTGGCTGCTGGGGATAATGGTGGTTCCTCAAAAGGTTAAACATTGAGTTACCCTTTGACTCAGCAAGTCCTAGCTGTCAGCCCAAGAGAAGCAAAAACGTATGTCCACACACAAACTTGTACACGAGTGTTCACAGCAGCGACATACGTAACAGCCCAAAAGTGGAAACAGCCCCAAAGTCTATCAACTAAGGGGTGGGTAAACAAAGTGGGGTCTATCTGTTCAATGTCAGCAATGAAAAGGAATGAAATACTGACACATGCTACAACATGGATGAACTTTGGAAAATGCTGAGGGAAGAAGGCAGACACAAAGGACCACATACCGTATGATTCCATTGATATGAAATGTCCTGAATAGGCAAATCTATTGAGATAGAAAGTAAATTAGTGGTTGCCAGGGGCTAGAGAAAGGTAGGGGGGGCGGGCAGGAGGGCAGGGGGATGGGAAATGACTGCTGATGGGTTAGGAATTTCCTTTTGGGCTGGTGAAAGTGTTGTAAAATTAGAGTGGTGATGGTTGCAGAAGTCTGTGAACGTACTAGAAAGCACTGACTTGTACACTTCAAAAGGGTGAATTTTCTAGCATATGAATTATATCTCAGTCAAGCTATTACCAAAAAACAATATATATGCCTGGGCCCACCCTCTGAGATTCTGGTTTAGCAAGTCTGAGATGGCATCTGGGCACCTGCTTTTTGAGTCAAGTACCCGAAGTACTGGTGAGGGAGTAGCTTACAGGGAAGTGAATGACATCACTCATGTCCCCAAAGAGCTAGCTCACACTCCCACTGGGGAAACACAGGGGTCTCTCAGGGGACAATTCAGGGTCAAACCATGTGGTCCTAGAGGACAGTATGTAAGAAATTTGGGAGAGAGAATGGTTTGGGTCAGGGTGGCCTGGGAGGGGTGAGGGGACTGAGTGAGCCTTGGAGGACAGACAGAATTCACAGACAGCAGAGATGCATTCTTGGTGGGTCAACGGGTCTAGCAAAGACCTGGAGGTGGCAGTGAGCATGGGGTCTGCCTGGCATATCCTTCCCATAGCCCCATAGTCTATGGGCCACCCTGTTGCCTCATTCAGGACTCTGCTTCCATGCGAGCCAATTAGGAAGACCTTTCCTGACTCTGTCTAAAATAACATCTCCCCTCTTCCCTACAGCATTGCCTATTCTCAGCTGGGAGAGGCTTCGGGTCTGCTCATGCTGACCTGAAGGTGAAACTGGGAGAGGTGGGGAAGACGGATTTGGAGGAGTGGGCTGGGGTCCTCCCTGACCACCAGGATGCATGGGAGCCAAAGCTGATTATAATGACGTGAAGAAAGCAGAGTTTTAGAAGGAATAGCTTGGCAGTTAGGTAAAAATGCATTATAAGCAAGGAGTGGCCATAAAAGGCAGGTTGAAAAGGTGGTGCAGGAATCAAGAGATGAAATGGTGAGGGTCTGGGCCAAGTTTAAAGAAGAAATTGACATGAGATTGGCTAATGGGAATTGAAGGAAAGAGAAAAATCAGAGAGAAGTCTGCATGACTGTGGGCATGAAAGGAGGAAGCAATGCTACTCTGAAGTGAGACCAGGATGTGGTTGAAATCCCAGCTCTGCCACTATTGGCTCTGTGACATGGGGCAAGTCACATGACCTCTCTGTGCTTTAACTTTCCCAACAGTAAAATTCAATTAACAGTGGTCACTACCCCATAAGTTGTCATGACACCAGTGACAGAGAGAATCCATGTGAAACAGAGGGAATGCTTTGAAGATTCTGAAAATAGGCTTTTCTCTCTTGCATTTTTGTATTGGCCACTTTCTCCCTGGGCAGCCTGAGCAGCCATTGACTTGGGAATGAGGAAGGTTTTTCCAAATTTTTTGAGTGAATTAAAAATCAGTCCTGAGTAAAAATAAACAGATGGGGACCACATCAAATTAAAAAGGTTTGCACAGCAAAGGAAACCTTCAACAAGATAAAATGGCAACCTATTGAATGGAAGAAAATATTTGCAAATCATTTATCTGATAAGGGGTTAATATCCAAAATATACAAAGAACTTATACAGCTCAACAGAAAAAAGAAGTCTGATTTAAAAATGGACAGAACACCTGAAGAGACATTTTTCCAAAGACATACAAAGGGCCAACAGGCACAATGAAAAGATGCTCCACATCACTGATCATCAGGGAGATGCACATCAAAACCACAGTGAGCTATCACCTCACACCTGGTAGAATGGCTACTATCAGAAAGACAAGAAATAACAAGTGTCGGTGAGGATGTGCAGAAAACGGAACCCTCCTAGGCTTCTGGTGGGAATGTAAATTGGTGCAGCCACTGTAGAAAGCAGCATGGAGGTTCCTCAAAAAGTTAAAATATGGGTATCTCCCCCAAATGTACGCCAGGGGAGCACTCTGACTTCATACGGGGAGGAATGAAAGGAGGCCCGAGTGTGTGGTAGGGAAGGAGACTAAAGAGAAAGTTTTGCTATGTGGGAAAATGTGCCTGGGTTGTGCACACTTAGATTAACATGAAAGAAGGTCCCTGTCCCTCCTCCACTCCCCAAAAAAGAAAGAAAAAGAAAACAGCACAAAAACCCTAACCCACTGACTATGTGGGCAGTGCTTCTGAAATGCATATTGCTCTACATGGAATTTGATTCAGGATTCTTTTTGTTTAGGTTTCTAGGCTCATGAGCGACCTGCCATCACAGAAGACTCCAAAATAATCATCATCTTTTTAGATAATGTTATAGTAACCGAATTTTAGCGTCGGAGCCAACGCAGGCTAGCTCGTGACTGATAAAAAAGGAACAGGAATGTCTTTCCTCAGAGGCTGACTTAAGGGAAGTCAGATTGTCTAAATAGCTTTCCCACTGTGTTTTTCTTCTTGAGCACTCAGTGCTTAAATAAAAACATGTGGATGTAAGGGAAAAAAAAGTTAAAATAGAACTACCACATGATCCAGCAATCCCACTTCTGGGTATTTATCTGAAGAAAATGAAAACAGTAATTCAAAAAGATATCTGCACCGCCATGTTCACTGCAGCATTATTTACAATATCCAAGACTTGGAAACAATCTAGAGTCCAGTGATAGATGAATGGATACAGAAGATATAATATATATATATATGCAATGGAATACTAATCAACCATCGAAAAGAATGAAATCTCATTTTGCAACATGCATGGACCTTGAGGACATTATGCTAAGTGAAATGAGTCAGACAGAGAAAGACAAATACCTATCTTGCTTATATGTGGACCAGAAAAACAAAAACAAAACCATGCCCAAAAAAACAAAAACCAAGTTTATAGATTCAGAGAACAGATTGGCAGTTGCCAGAGGCTGGGGTGGGGGTGGGTGAAATGGGTGAAGGGATCAAAAGGTACAAATTTCCAGTTATAAAATATATAAGTCCTGGGGATGTATTGTACAGCATGGTGACTATAGTTAATAATACTGTATTGCATATATGAAAGTTGCAAAGAGAGTAAATCTTCAAAGTTCTCATCACAAAGAAAGATAATTTGTACTACGTGTGGTGACAGATGTTAACTAGACTTGTGACATTTTGCAATATATAAAAATATCGAATCATTGTACTGTACACCTGAAACTAATATAATATTGTATGTCAATTATACCTCAATAAAAACAATCAATCCTGGAGAATTCAGATCACAATAGGCCTTCTATGATGGAGAGACAATATGGCTTCTGTCAACAGTGGTTGGGCTACAAGCCTTGCTGCCTTCGAGTAGGAGGATATTACCTAGAGGAAGTAAAAGTCCAACGTTTGCCTCTTCTGGTTCCCAGGAATTATGGGAAGAAACATAGAGGCAGGGCCTGGAGAGGTGTGGCAGTGTGTCCCAAGGTTACTTTTCTGAGCTTAAGGGCAGAGAAAGGGTGGAAAGTTGGAGAAATTGAAAGGGAAGCCAGAAGCCAGAGGCCTTTGGCCAGATTCACATTTGGGACCTTGAGAGGAGAGTGTGGTCCACATTGCCTGCCCCCCCCACCCCATCACACTTGGGGGGCCACATGGGAATTGCAGCATGGTACAACAGAGGGGACAGGAGTGTAACTGGCCAGGATTGCCCTCTGGTGCTTCATGGCCTGGACAGACATTTCTGTTCTGGCTGGATTTAGGCCAAGGAGAGGGATTCAGATTATAGGTAGAAATTTAGGGATCAGTTGTCTATGAGTCCTTAGAAAATTCTGCTCAGGGAAATGTGGAGACTGTGATGGAAAGGCAAACTACATTTGAGCTCTCAAAAAAATGATCTTTGAAGCCAAGTTTGGTGAGCTCACTGATGAGCAGGGTTGGGAGACCCATAAATTAGGGAAGACGAGGTCAGAGGCCTGGAGGCACCCCCAGCCAAGAGGAGGATGAAAGACGAAGAGTCTGGGAAGAGGCCTGAAGTATAGGAGACAAACTGGAACCACACTGTGGCGAAGCAGCTGGAGGAGGCCAGAGCTTCCATGCTGGGTGCTTGGTTCCGTCAGTGCTGGCCACACGCACCCCGCTGCACTGGGAGCCAAATTAGGTTAATCCCTGTGGGCAGAGCTGTGCTCTCTGCAGGCCTCTGAGCACTGTGCTGGCCTTACATTTCAAGGTGGGCAAGTGGAATCCTCCAGGCCTCGAGTGTGCTCTTTTCTGACGGGACTGAAGCCCTCTTGTTGGATCTCAGGCTGACAGGAAAACAGATTCCCATTCTGGAGGTCACCCAGGCCCTTACTGGTAGAGTCTCTGCTGAGGCCACACCTACTAGAGCTCAGACAGGTGAGTCTGGGCCTTCAATAGCCTTGGGGAGGGCTCCCTGTCAGCAGGGAGCCCAGGCCCTGGCTGCTGGCCAGGGGCAGGGGAGAATCAGTTGCCTTCCACTGCCATGGCGACCTGGACAAGGGTGGCCCAATCCAGGTGCCAGCATGGCAGAAGCTGTGGGAGTGCCCAAGGGCCAGAGGCAGGTCACTTGCGTGGCTAGGCCTGCCCAGTCCAGATCCCTGAACTGGGCCAGGAGGGCGTGTCGGGCAATTAACCAAGGACCGCAGGGGCTGTACACACAACTCCTGATTTCCACACAACTTGCCGCTTCTTGTTCTTCCTGTCTGGGGTAATTTTAGTTGTCCCTTGGTTGTTACTTTCTTTCTTTCTTTTTTTTATTGAAGTATCATTTAGCATACAATCTTATGTTGGTTTCAAGTGTACAGCCCAGTGGTTCCACAGTTACTCATATTATTAAATCCTCACCCCGACTAATGTGGTTACTATCTATCAACGTAGAAAAATGTTACAGAATCAGTTTATATTCTCCGTGGTTACTTTCAGTAGCATTTAGACTGCAAAAGGAAACTGAAAAGCTCCTCTGTTTGGCCTCCACTCCAGAGGAGGCGGATTTTTCAAGCCCCTAATTGAGAAAGGAATAGGGTGGCTGTCACTTCCTGAGTGGGTCTTGGGTGCTATGAGAAAGTACAGAAATGGCAAATGGTTTCCATAGGATATGTTCATCTTGTGACGCAAGGGGAATATGGAAACATCTGGTTTACTAAGTTGTTTTGAGATTTTTATGATTTGAAACTTGAGCATTCTGCCAGTTTTTCTGTGTGGAAGTTGTTAACCTCAAATTATTAAAGTAGACAAGTCACTCTGGCATTCAAAATCGCTGTGATCTGATCCTAGCATGGCTTCAGTACTCAGTACCATAAACCCAAATCTTGTTCATTCATTCATTCATTCCTCCATGCATCCATTTATTCAGTAAACAGTTTTTGAGATAGGGATACAGAAATGAAAAATACAGTCTACAGGGGCAAGGAGGGAGGATGTAACAACAAACTGACCATTCCGTGTGATCATGTTGTTCTAGATGTTGCAGAGGTGGACGGTGGTCCGTGCCATCTTCCCTGAAGCCCCCTGAGCTCACCACAGCTGTGGTGGGCCGGTGCCTGCTCCACATCAACGCCTGCCTCTCAGCTTCCCAGCTTCAGCAGCTGGAGGTGGGGGCTAGCACAGGGGATGGGAGTGGGTGGAGAAATGGCCCAGCCTCCTGGTCCTCCAGTGGCATAGTTCTGAGGCCTGTGCCACTCCTTCTCAGTTGCTCCCCAGCAGGTGTGCACCCCAGATGTCCCTGGTGGTGATCAACTCATAAACATCCTTTACTGGCTTCTCTCTCTGTCTCACTTTCCCCACTCATTCCCTTGTGACTCTCAAACCACTTGTACCCAGAGTCCTATTCTTAGTCCTTTGTCTTTGGGAGAATGCAAACTAGGACCCAAGGGATGCGAAGGGCGGCCTACAGGAGCACAGACGAGGGGTGCCCAACCAGACCCAGTGTGCGACGGAAGTTTCACCAAACAAAAAGCCTAAACCAAGTCAGAGGAAAAGCTGCAGTTGGTCAGGTAGGGGGAAAAGGGGTTGGGTTCCAGGTTGAGGGACTAACAGGTGGAAAGGGATGCGGGCCTGAAGAGCCTTGGAGAGCTGCAAACAGTCAGAAGCAGTGGACTGCAGGGTCTGCAAGCGTGGGAGTGTCGGTGATGCAAGACGTGGGTGGGCTGCGAGCTGCGGGGCCCGTCAGTGCTGTATTCCACTCTCCAGCCAATCCTTTCTCAATTTCAGATTGGTTCACCATGAGCACGCACCCTACTCTGCCTTCTTCCCCACACTGGTGCCTGCTGGGAAAAAGACAATAGCTAAGGGCAAAATGCCAACTTCATAGCAGAAGGTCAGAAATCTTTCACAAATGTAAGAACAAAACCACATTTCCACCCTAATGGTGCCAGGAAAAGGATGGGGATAAAGCAGCAATCAGGCGATGGCTTATTCCCACAGTAAATATTTAGAGGGCACCTACTGGGAGCCAGGTGCATGTCCAGTCCATCCGAGGCAATGGCAGGGCACCCTCCTCACAGTGGAAGTCTCTGCGCTCATTTGGAAGTGGGCCTTTGCCTGTAAATGAGCCAGAACGTTGACACCAAGTGGAAGCATTCATTTGTTGAACAGAGAGGGCAGGGGCAGTAAATTTGGCCTCCCTTCCTCCCTCCCTTAGCCCCTCCCGTCTTTCCTACTCCTTCCTTTAAAGAGATGTAGTTTTATTCTTTTCAAGTACTTACAAGGGCAAAGCTAATCTTATTCTTTTGTTTGTATTTATTTTTCTGAACAGGAAATACACACACCTTCTTTGTTCTGGAAAGAGAGCAAAGGTAACATGGATAACATGGAAACAGCCTTTGTCCTCTAGTCAAAAGATCCCCTTCCCACAGGCAATGCTTGGGGCCAGTTTCTTGTGGATCTTCCAGAAATCTCCTGTGCATTTACCAATATATTCGATTATGTTTTTCTTTTTTGGCCCCATATAAGTAGTACTGTTCTATACACCACCTAAACCTTATCTTTTTACCTAAAAATAATTCCTGGAGACCTTTCTGTGTAAGTGTATCTGGAGTGGGCTCATTTGGGGGGCCATACCATCATGTATTTGCCTAGCATGCTAGTGATAAATGATTAGGTTGCAGACAATCCTTTCCTGTTACAAACAATGTTGCAATGTGTATTGTTGTTTATAAACCATCTTGCACATGTGTGAATATATCCGTAGGATGAATGCTTAAAGGTGGAGTTGCTGGGTCAAAGGGATGAGTAATTTTAATTTTCACAGATATTGCCAATTTGCCCTCCGTAGAGGTGATACCTGTTTACATGCCAACCAGCAATAAATGAATGCACAAGTTTCTCCACACCCTTTTAAACATAGCATATTAGTTTTCAATGGCTGCATAACAAATCACCACAAAGTCAGTGGCTTGAAACAACACCCATTTATTGGCTCACAGTTCTGTAGGTCAGAAGTCTGGCATGGCATGGCTGGGTTCTCAGCTCAGGGGATCACAAGGTTAAAATTGAGGTGTCAGCCAAGCTGAGTTCTTGTTTAGAGGCTCTGAGGAAATACCTGCTTCCAAGCTTGTTTTTGTGTTAGCAGAATTCAGTTCCTTATGGTTGTGGGACTGAGGTCTGCCTCTCCTTGCTGGCTGTCAGCTTTGGGCCACTCAGCTACAACAGGCTGCTTGAATTCTGTGCTACATGGGCCCCTCTGTCTTAAAGCGAACAAGAGCAAATCAAATCCTTTTTGTGCTTTGGATCTCTGACTTGCCTGTCTCTAACCTCTAGACCTAGATATTAAAAGCTTGTGTGATTAGATCAGGCCCACCTGGATAGTCTTAAGGTTATCTGATTTGGGAACTGAATCCCATCTACAAAATCCCTTCACAGCAACACCCAGGTTAGTTTCTGTGTGAATAACTGGGAGAAGGTTGGTGTATATGCCAGGGGGAAGGGATCTGGGGGACCATCTTAGAATTCTGCCAGCCACACACACTGTTATCAAGCTTTTCAGTCTTTGTCAATGTGAGAGATGAGAATGGAAATAATTGGGTATTTCTCTTACTATGCCTGTGGATCTTTTCATATATTTAAGATCTATTTGCATTTCTTTGTTTTTTTGGTGAATGATATCTGCTTATATCCTTTGCCCCCTTTTCTACTGGATTCTTGGTCTTTTTCTTTTTTAATTAGAAGAGCTCTTTATATGTTAAGAATCTTTCCTACCTTAATGACTGTGTTTGTCTTATTTATTTTACCTGGAACCCCACATTTCTTCTTACTGCCTCCTGAAACACCATTCATTCTTTATAGCCCAGGTCAAACCCACTTTGCCCAGGGGCTGTACTAACCATATCAACACTCACTTATCAACTCCTGTTGACACTTTTTTTGTACTGTTTAGTGTTTGTTGATTACTCTTAATTTCCCAGCTGGGATGTTGAACTGCTTTATTATGGGAATTCAAAGAGATTTAAATATAAGACTGAGCATGTGATATGCACAAAACTAGTATCTATAAACTGATAAATTGATGCCCTAACTGGAAGTTAAAATTTTAGGCTTGTCTCCACATTTCCTAAGTTCATTATAAATACACATCACCTTGTACCTCAAACAGCCTTGTCTTTGTAATTTTCACCCATTTTTATAATTATTGAGTGAAATTAGAGCATGTTAAAGAGTAATCACTCATTTTGTTTGGTTGTTTCTCTTTGGCATGGTTAATTAGTGGAATTTACATTTAAATTAATAACTTTTAAAATTTGACTTGATTTGAAATTAATTTAAGATTTTATCAGAGAATATGTGTTCATTTTTTTAAAGCAGAAACTAGAACTGAAAGGATCATAATGAATTAGGGCAACCCTGCCCTGGCCTTCCACACCTCTTTCACTTCTTTTCCAAAGCAGATACATTCATCCCTTTTCCCTTTTTCTCCTGATATATATCTTCATATTTCTAATTAATACAATTAGACCACTATGTTTTATTTTTTAAGTTTAGCCATTATCTGTGACTTCCTGTATTTTGATGAAGGCTGGGCCTTTTCACATACCCTGATCCCATTTTTCTCTCCATCTACTCCTCCCAACAGGGCTAGTTTACAAATTTTGGTAAAAATAAGTCATCATTTATATTATTATGACCGTGCAAATGCTCACTGCTGAGCTAGATCGTGCTCCACAGCCACACTTCGTTTCTTACCCAACAGTTCTGTAAATGTGGGGGTATCTGTAAGGATGCTTGAAGCTGCAAGTAACAGAAAACTCATCTCACTGACAGTGGCTTAATCAATAAGGCTCTTCCTTGTTTCTTAATGAGTGTGAAGTAGGCAAGCCAAGGGTTGGTTCAGAGGCTTGGCAATGTCATCAGAACCCAGTCCCTTCCTTCCTTCCACTGTGCCATCCTGTGCCCTGGTTTTCATATTCAGTTTTATGCCTAATGGTCACAAAATGGTTGGTATGGCTCCAAGAGTCATGTTTTCATACCACATCATTCAGGAAGTAAAAGAAAATTCTCTTCCCATGCCTCTCTCTTTTATTTTGATGGAAAGGGGGCAGGTCATTCTTTTCTCAAAGCTCCAAGTGGACTTCCCTTTATTTCACATGGACTAGATAGGTCACATGAGCTCCCAGCTGCAAGGGAAATTAGGAAAGCAAATATCTGGCATTTTTACCCTCTACAGTGGAAAAGGATTTGGGGAATAGATAGCCAACCAGTACCATATGCCCATTAGGGTGTTTTTTCTATCTTTTCAAGTCCTTTCCATCTTTCTGCTCTGTTGTCCTCAGTTGTTGGCTTTGGTTCTCTGGCTTGTCTCCTCATGGTCACAAGAGGGCTGCAACAGCTGCAAGGATCATGGAGCATCAGTTGTATTAAAGAGAGACTGTCCCGTCTTCCTGTCCTTAAGAGTGAGAACTTTCTTAGTAACTTCACAGCAGGTTTCTTTTCCGGTCTCATTGACCAGTATAGTGTCATCTGTTTATTAGTAAACCAGTCACCATCAAAGGGAATAAATTACCATGATTGGCTTTGCCTAATCAGGATTCTCTTTCTGGAGGTCAGAGAGGAGTCCCAACACTCCTGAAGTAGATGAAGCTGACCTATGCTTAAATGAAATTGGAGTTCTGCTAGCCGAGAAGGATGGCTGTTGGGGAGGCAGCAAATAATGTCTGCCACACCTTCATTTTCCCCCTGGAGTTTATAGTTGCTTTGATTTTCTACTTACCTATTGTTTTTTTTTATTCCATGAATATTTATTGAGGGTCTCCCAAATTATAGACCCTGTTTTAGGTATTGGCTATTCCTCTTAAACAAGAAAATCAGTCCTTGGCTTTATAGACTTTACAACAAGATGATACAGGCTGAGAACATTGATTGGTAGGTAGTTCCCTAAATTGTCTTTAGCAATGTCTCCTGAAATTTTCATGTGGTTCTATACGTACTTGTCTGAAGAACTCACGTTGCTCAACAATTATTTACTTTTTAAAAATTTCAAGCATTTTTTGATTTATCTCTGAGTAATTAATTTGAATTCTTAGGAGAGGTTTTTACAGTTTCAATGGTCATTTACTTTTCAGATCCCTCAAACTGGATAATCAACAAAGCAATCTCACATCCTGTAAATCAAAGGTCCAACATTCTCATTTTCTTGTGATGAATGCCATTTAGGTATATTCAGGCATTCCTGATTTGAAGGTAATGTTCCTTTTGACTACTGTTCTCAATGAGAAATAATAGAAGGATGAGGCCATAATATGATAGAGAAAGAAGAAGTATTTTAAAAAGATTCCATGTCTTTTTCAGGGGTTGTTTCTTCCTTACTGAAATTAGAATAACCAATAGATGCTCTCAAGATTTGCCTATACTGTCATTAGCAACTGTCTCCTGCCATTTCCTTTCTAGAAGCTACAAAATTTCACGAGTTTTTCTTCCTTCTAAACTCTGCTACAACTTTGTAAATTTTGCGTCTCCAATGTCAGTATTTACATTTTGAATGGACATGCCAGCAGTCTTCATACCATATCTTTTATGGCTCATAACAATGAAAATATTTACTTAATCAGTCAATTAACTCCCACAGTAGAATGTGAGGTTTAAGAGATTTCACATTAACTATGGTGTTTTCATAAAATATCGTAATAATGATAGGAACAACTTTTTATGTTTGATTATAGACAAAGCTATCTACAAAGTAAAGTTTCACCCAATACCTTTTCTTAATTGTCATAAGGCTTTGAAACAAAATTTTCCACAGTCATTCCACATTTTGCTGGTGTTGATGAAAAATTTAGGTTTTAACCAGGTGAAAATTGATGTTTAGTACAATCTGAAATAATGGCTGTGTTAGGTAATGGGGTCATCCATTTAAAAGAGAACCCTTTTTCTGACTATGAAAGTACTCTTCCATTTTAATGGAATAATTTCATGAAAATTTTGTTCACAGACACAATGGAAGCTGCAGAACTGGTAGGGAACTGATGGTTCTTTGGATGTTCATGAAGTCAGATTTCCCACTGCTAAAAACATTTATGCCACTTCTCCACCGAGCACAAATGGTGCAAGGCCAGCTTTGTAAAACTCCATGTACTTCTCATGCTGTTTGCACTCATTTTGACACTAAGCTTAAAAATTCCATTTAAACATTTCCCCAAACTCTTCAAACAGCCTGAAACTGTTGACAACGTTAGCCCAGCCGATTGAGGCACTCCCCACCATGGATGGACAGGGAGCCTTCCACGGGCACCAGGCCTCCTGTTGGTGAGGAGTTGCCCAAGGCTTCCTAGCCTCCCACTTGGCTTTCTTTGCCCCTCTGCACTCTAGTTCCTGAAGCTGGCTTTCCCCTCTCAGGTCTGATCCTGCTCTGATCCTTCGGTCTCCTTGAACGATCTCAGCTCCCTCAGGCCTGGTGCTCACAGGCCTGTGAGCCTTGTGCTTGGCCTTGCCCCCAGCTCTCTGTGCTCTGCCTGTGTCCTGCAAGTGTCCTGCTCTGGCCTGGCCCCAGGATGGGAGTCCTGGCTGTGAGCTGCCTGGCCACTTTCACTAGGGCAGAGACATGCCCCATGTTTCAGGGACAGGAATGAGGTGGCTGTCAGGCCCCAAGCCTTGCCCTTGAGTTGTACACCATCACCCCCCTACACGCGTGTGCGTGGGCCAAGGATAGGCTTCCCCATTCATTCCTGACCACTGAGCAGCCATGGGGAGCCACCTGTCTGACGGCCCCGCCCAATGCCAGTGTCACAGCATGACCCCACACGCCTGACTATATGCACTTGACAGACTGCCCTCTGCCCTGTTAATCAAAAAGCCTCTCCGCCTCCACAAGCTGCCCTCTACCTGATTTCCAGGGGAGGCTGCGGTGTTATATAATCAGAGCCTTTACTGCGTGTTTTCTGTGTGCCAGGCACTGCTCTAAATGTTTCACACAAATTATGTCCCTAAGCCTAGTTACGTCCCTGTGAGGCAGGTACTATGTGCAGCCCATTTCACAGATGAGGAAACTGAAGCTTCCAGAGTTTCTGTCGCTGGGCAACAGTCACCATAGCCTGACAGAATGACTCATGTGGCCTCACATTAACTCATCATCCAGGTGATAGGTAACCTGTAAATCTGCTTCCCTCTGCCCAGAACATCCCATTCCTTGGTCCCTAGAGTTTTCGTCCTTACTACCCTATCCCCTCCAGAATGCCAGCTGCCTGTTAATATCTAGCAAGACTTTTCTTTCCCTGGGTAGGACACAGCCCCTGTCAGATTTAAGGGAGGCCAGTGGATACTCTTATAATGTGGGAAAGAGGGATCGATAACATGGGCTTCAAGGGAGACAATCAGAAAAAACAGCCTGAGACTCCCCTTGCCCTCCAGCTGCTTCACCTCTCCCCGCTGAAAGCTCAAGTCCACTTTCCTGGCCCGTGTGAGCTCGCAGGCTGCCCCAGCCTCAAGGAATGCCACTGTCAGTGACCCAGGCCAGGCACCCAATGGCATCTCCTACTGCTCGCGGCCTCAGCAGGCTCACTGGAAGCCAGCCACATTCCTTCCTGTATGGGACTTCCTGTTGCTGCTGTAACAAATTTCCACAAATGTAGTGACTTCAAGCAACATCCCCCCATCTACCATCTTACAGTTTGGAAGGTTAGAAGTCCAGTCATCAACATGTCAGCTGTGTCCCTTCAGCATTCCCTTGCTGTGGCCAGCTCCGGGCTGCCTGCATTCTTTGGCTCATGGCCTCTCCCTCCAGCCTCAAAGTATCTTCCAATCTCTCTCCATCTTTCTTTCTCTGACCTCTGCTTCTATCATCACATCACCTTCTCTGACGTGGACCCTCTTGTATCCCACTTAAAAGGGCCCTATGATTGCATGGGGCCCAGCTGGATAATCCAGGCTGATTTCCTCTGGATCCTGAGATCCTTACCTTGATAGCATCTGCAAAGTCCCTTCTGCCACATAAGGTGACACAGTCACAGGTTCTTGGAGTTAGCATACCTCGCACCACAACAGCCTGACCTAGAGATGGAAAGCAGGAGAAGGCAGGGAAGGAGGCTGTGGGCTGTGGCAGAGACGTTGGCTGACTCTTAATAAGCACCGTGGCAAGAGGAGGTGGACCAGGGGCACCTGAGGAAACCTGCCTTTCTTCTCAGGAAAAGGCAAGGGTCTTTCCTCAGAAAGATATGGAAGCCCCGATTCTGCCTTGCCCTGCCCTGTTGCCTGGGGCAGGGGGCTGCAGATGCCCATAAACCAGATCATCTTTCCACCTCCCATAAGATGGCTGGCCAGCAAGGGAAGCCACCACTTGCACACACATGCCACTCCTGTCCTGTCCATCTCCTGCCCCCAGGCCTTGCCCCTGTTTCTATCTCTGCTTCTAAACTGAAGACTGGCCTTACTTTCTGGCCCTTGGCCCCAGTGGTCGTTGAAAGGCCTACCTACTTGGATAGAAATCTGTGTACCATATTTGGTCCCCTGGTATCAAGCACTGTACCTCAAGGCAGTGGACATTGCTCAGGGAAATGTTCAGCGCTGTTCTCCTGCTCTCCCAGCCCCTCGCCTCCAGGCGTTCTGACCACAATGTCTTCCCGCAACAGAATATGGGTCACTGTGAGCTCAACTTTGTGAATAATTTATGAGGTGGTGTTTTTTTCTTCAGCCCTACGATCTCAAAAAAGAGCTTAGTGATTTGGTTCATTTAGATATAATTCATTCAGATCCTCAGATTTAAGGGAAAATGATGATCTGTAATGACAAGCAGTTAGACTATTTAAAATCAGGGCTGCCCCAGAATAGCCAGAACATGTGACCAACATCTGGAAAACATCTGCGTAAATGGTGAGGCTGCGACAGATAACCGGAGAATTGAAAATTTGAAGAACTATCTGACGGTTTCTGGGTCCTAAGAATACTAAAACAAAGTCCGTGTGGATCAGCAAACTGATATTCCAGAGAAGATTTAGAACCAAACCAAACCAAACCTTTTTTACTATAAAATAAAACACAGACACAGCAAAACAAATATATGACTTAATGAATTACTTTTAACTGAACATCCTTGTAACTACCACCCAGGTCAAGAAACAGAGCTTTGCCAGGCGCTCTAGAAATGCCTTCATGTTTCCCATCCGAACATAGCTCCACCCTCCCAATAACCATGATCCCCATTTTTATGCTAATCACAGAAAACAATAATTTTATCACCCAATTGTGCATCTGTACATATTATAGTTTAACTTATCTTTTAAAAACTTTTATTTAAATGGCTTCTAAGTCACTTTTAACCTATCTTCGCCCTCACATCCTTTATCTGTTGAAGGGCCTGAGCCATGTTGCCCATTTATACGCATGGCGCTGTCCGCCATGCTCCCCTGCCCCATGTCTGAGGAGATTTTGGCTTTGAAAAGGAAAAATGGCAAACGTGACTGCCTTAGCAGCCTGTCCATGGTCTTTTCCCAGAAATCTTGTGAATGGGGCTGGGGCATATTTAGCTCTCCGTGGCTGTGGTGGCACCCAACAACCCCAGCTTCCTGCACGGAACGCCCTCCCAGTGACCCCACCGCACCCCATCCCAGGCCCAGGGGGCCTCGCACACAGCCACGGTTTCCTGGCTTCCTTCTCAGCGCTGTCTGGCTTCAGTGAGGTGGGGGAAGCAGCCAGCCCTCCCCACAAAACACGACCTAGAGCCTGCCTGGAATGGGGCCTGTCTTAGTGCAAAGCTGCTTCGCAGCAGTATCAGTAATGCCTTTGGTAAGTTGCTCCAGCAGTGAGCCAGTATCTCGGGATGTGGGTGATTGCCCAGAAGCATTCTCTGTCACAGTCTTTTACTGCCCTGGCCTGGATGGGCCCACAACAGGGGCTGGGCTGCTCCAGGCGGCAAAGTGAACTCCTAATCCAATATTACCCTTGGACCTGAGCAAGAGGGCCCTGCCCTGTCATCATGCTGTGGAGGGTGCTACATACCACATGCGGAATACGTGTGCTAGCAATTGCATGGGCGCCGAAGCGTTGGGGTCCAGCGGTCAGTGCTGACACAGCCCTGAGCCCTGCCCTGTGCCCTTCTCCGGACAGCCACTTCCTAGACTATCACTGCTCAGGCCCCAGGCAACCATTCCTCAGAGCCTGCAGTGTGTGTGTGTGTCAGAACAAAGGTGACTAGTTGTGCATGCCCTGAAGGCTTACAGGCTGTGCCTCCTCTGCTCTTGGAGCTGGCCAATGCGTCACAGTGTGGGGAGGATTTGAGCTGCAGAAGGCTTAGGCAAAAGAAAAGACAAATGAACTTGCCAAACCCTTGCTTCCAGATAGCATGAATGCAAGAAATGCACACATAAGCAAGGATCATTTCCTGCTGATGCTGCATTCTTATTTCTTTTTGTGTTGTCAAATGGTGGTTCCAGAGGTACCACACGGTGGCTAAGGAACACCATGAGACATTCAACAATTCATATTATCTTAAAGCTATACATATGCGTGATATCCATACACAGACACACACACATATGTAATGTGCAGGAAGCATGATATCAGTTTTCTACAGTGGCACCCAGATGGGCATTGAGCACTAATGATGCCAAAAGTTCTCTATTTATGAAAACATTTAACAAGATTTAATTAAAATTTCAAGTTAATAAAATTTCAGCATGATTCAAATCACTTTGACTTTAATTCTGATGTATGCATTTTAAATGGGCATGTGGTGTCGGGGCCTACAAATACAGCGGCTGGGCCAGACCTTCTCCTTGAACACAATGTCAGGCAGCTCAGAGTAAGTCCCAGCAGCCCTTGCTAACTGCAAACGGCTTTCTTCCCAGCTCAAGGCCTGAGCCGTTCTCCTTTGAGAATACCGCTGTGTCCTTTCTTCCTTTACTTCTAATATTTCAATCACGAACAGAGATTACTTGATTGATTACAATCCTAAAAACCTTCGATTGTTTGAGGTAGCCCATAGTATGATGTCAACCTTCCTTTAAGTCATATTTTTCTGTTGCTTCCAAATTCTCTACTTTTCTAAAGTTTCAAATGGTCCAAGTTGCTTTTATAATCCAAAAAAAAATTCTAAAGAAAAAAAAGACAAACCTCTGTTGTCAGGCAGGATATAGTTCTTTTTGATCAGGAATCTGATTCATATAAATCCCAATAAATTTTAAAGGAATCAATTCAGTTATTTTGATCTGACTATTGATCGAGCACTTACGACGTGCCAAGCACCATTCTGAAAAGCTTTCATTTTTTGAGAGAAAACATTTAAAGTTCTCTTGTAAAAAAAAAAAAAAGCCACGAGAACTGTAAGATGAAGCCAAATGGATGGTCATTAGGAATGAGGAGAGGAACAGGAGGTAAGACTTAGGACTGAATTGATTTGGAATTTGTTTCTTTTGTCCTACATCTAAGTCTCCTTACTTAATAAATGATTTCAATATTCTGTACACAAGCTTATATAGCAAACCCAATTTTACATAGATAATAAGTAATTAATCTAGTGGAATAATTTTTTGAGATGGGTTTTTGTGACATATGTATGAGTCCTCATGTTTAAAAAGGGATAGGCAAAATTGGTGAGGGGGATTAGGAGGTATAAACTTCCAGTTATAAAGTAAAAAAGTCATGGGGATGAAAGGTACAGCGTGGGAAATATAGTCCATAATATTGTAGTAAGATCGTATGGTGACAGATGGTAACTATACTTACTGTGGTGAGCATTTTGTAATGTATATAAATATCAAATCACTATGCTGTACACCTGAAACTATTATAATAGTATGTCAACTATGCTTCATTAAAAAAATACATTTAAAAAAATCTCAGTGAGAATGCATAATAATTTAAATCAGCCCCTTTCATGGAGTCATGGTGTCGAAGGCCAGCAGCCACCCCGGCAGACCAGGAGGCCTCTGTGGATTTTGCATTGATTGGTGATTTCGGCTTGTTGTTCAGAGGTATAGCAGAAGGGGTGCTAAGATCCCCCTCCTCTTCAGCGTGGCGGGCAGGGTGTGATGGGGCACACCCCGATGAAGCTGGGAACTTGCCAGCTGCTGAAAAGGACAGGCAGGGTGGAGACACTCAGGAGTAGCTGGGAGCACAAAGTTCAGTCCAGGCCTCACGCCCCTTCCTGGCCAGTTTCCAGGTCCCTAGCCTCAGCATTTGAAACGGGAACATTTTGTAAAGTGGCCCCAAATTGAAGAGAGGTCGTCACTTCCCTTGGGGGGTGGAAAATGGCATCCCCCAGTCAGCCTAAGGCTGGGGACTGTAGAACGAGCAGCCTTACTCCGTCTATCTGGTGGTAGGAAGGAAATGGTGACTCCTTGCTGTCTACCTGTTTCAGGTACCGGCTACAGGTGCCGTGTGGCCAAACCAGTCCTAGCTGCTTCTTGGTTGGCATTGAACTTTAGCTATGATGGAACTGCCTACAAAAGCAATGTTGTTTCCTCATGTTTGTAGAACTGGAAGAAAGTTCCTCAAACTCTTGCCAAAGTTCATTTTGATAGGATCAAGTCACTACAGCCCGTACCATCCTTTGATCTGGGCAAGAGGGACCCCTACCCCAAGCCCCGCATTTCAGAGAGCCCCACAGGTCACAAAAAATATGCGAAAACACAGGCACCTCTTGGCTCAGGGTCAGCTAGTGGGCGTCAGCACAGCCCAGCCCCTGACCTTGAACATCCATTCCCGTTACCTACAGTGCTCAGGCCCCAGGAAACCCTTCTCCGCAGTTTAGTCCTGTGACCTTCACATGAAAGGTGACATGGCTGCATGCTGTGGAGATGTATGGGCTGTGCTACTGATGCTGTCAGAGGTGGATGGTAATTTGGAGTGTGACGAGGAGGGCTGGAGGAATTGAAGTGTTAGGTAAGAGACAACATCAATGAACTCATCAACTCCTTCTCAAAACATTCAAATATAAGCAGCTCCCACAGTGGTCCCAGGTGTCCACGCTCTTGCTTCTCCTAGAATCCCAATTCATGGTTCTAAAGGGACTCATGAATTAAAGTGATTTTCACAACATGGCAACTGAGGGACATCAGCAAAATATTGAACAACATTTGAAAACATATAAACAATATTTTACAACATTTAGCAATATAAAAGTATATATTATATTACCCTTAATTTGATATATATATATATAGGTCTGGACTTAATGTGTGAAATGTGATATCAGGTTTTAAATATTGTCTTACTGTTTCAAAATATTTAATAAGAATTAATTCAATTTTCAAAGTACAGCATAGGGAATATAGTCAACAACATTGTAATATCTTTGTATGGTGACAGATGGGAGCTGCACTTATGGTGAGCATTTTGTAATGTATGTAATTGTCAAATTACTATGTTGCACACCTGAAACTGATATAATATTGTCTATCAACTACGCTTCAATTAAAAAAAAATTAAATTTTCAAAAGCTTAAATTTAAAATGTCCTTATTTAAATAATTTAGATCAAAATTTGACATCTGTTGATTATATTTGCCATTTAGTTCAAAAATGTTTTTATTGTAGTAAAATATGCATAACACAAAACTTACCACCTCAGCTATTGGTAAGAATACAGTTCAGCGGTATTAAGTTCATTCCCATTGTTGTGTGACCATCACCACCATCCCTTTCTAGAACTCTTTTCTTCTTGCAAAACTGAAACTCTGTCTCCATTAAACACTAACTCCCTATTCCCCTCTCTCCCAGCCCTTGGCAACCACTGTCATTTAATTTTAATACACAATTTTGAATATTTTAGAAGAACAATATTTTTGAAACATATGAAAATGTGCAAATAGTTTGATCTTTACTATCTATTTTAATTTAAAAATCTGATGTAAATGTCTTAAAAATGTGTGCAATTTTAGTGCAATCACATCTTGTGAGATAATAGAAAAAAATATATATATTGGTCTCTGTCCCCAGTTTCCTGGCAGAGAGTTCCTAAAACCCTTGTAAAGTCCCAAGTAATATGAGCACTGGGAGCATCTCTTGTTCTAATATTTGGTCTTTGACACTGGGTCCTGACACAGGGCTCCTAAGTCCCTTGGAATTTCCTGGGGGACAGCAGTGTCTTCTGTCCTAATGAGGCGGCTCCTGGATGGGGGCTGGTCACCAGAGAAACCAAGCTGTGATTACAAGCTTGGAACTTTCAGTCCCACCCCCATCCTCCAGAGAGGGGAGAGGGGCTGGAAATGGCCTTCATGATTGATGGTTCCTAGGTGAGGAAGCCTCTGTAAAATCCCCGAAGTCTAGGCTGGGGAAGAGCGGCCTGCCCTGAGAAGGCCTGGGAGCTCTGTGCCCCTTCCTGCAGACTTTGCCCTGGGCGCCTCTTCCATCTGGATGTTCATCTGTATCCTTTATCTTATCCTTTTATAATAAACTGGTAAACGCAAGTTAAACAATTTTCCTGAGTTCCGTAAGCCACTCGAGCAAATTCATTGACCCCGAGGAAGGGGCTGAGGGAACCTCTGATTGATAGCTGATTGACTGGAAGTGCAGGTGACAACCTGGGACTTGAGATTGGCATCTTAAGTGGCGCCAGGGACCATCTTTTGGGACTGAGCTCTCACCCTGTGGGATCTGATGCTAATTCCAGGTAGTTAGTGTCAGAATTGAGTTAAATTATAGGACACTCAGCTGGTGTTGCAGAGAATTGCTTGGGGAGGGAAACCCCTACACGTCTGGTGTCGGAAGTGATGTGAAGGTGGCAGTCATAGGAGAGCAAAAGCCATAGGTAGGAGGAAGACTGAGTTTTTCCTAACACACTTCTTATGTTGAAATCCTTTAGATAATTACTATCACTAGAACACAAAGGATGTGAACTTTTTGATTATAGTAACCTAATTTGTGATTCTATAAAATAAAGGCAATAAAATAACCTTTATGGAATACTTGTGCTAATATGTGAATTCTATACATCTTTACTTTATTATGCATCCAATTCACAGACAGGCACAAATATAACTGATTTCAGTAGTCTTTGATATTTTGCTGACTTTCAGGCATATAAAAATCATAGCTTTACATATATACTTATCAATTTTGTCATTGTGTGGGTGTATTTGTCAAGATGGGAGAATAGAACATTTTATTCAACATTTGTTAGTTTGGTGTATAACAAAGTCTTTAGACATGTGGTACAGGGCTCTCCTTTTGTACTCTTGTTCTGGACACCTTAGGGTGGCTAGATTTAGCAAATAAAAATACAAAAGCCAAATTAAATTTGAATCTCAAATAAATAATGAATACTTTTTAGGATAAGCTTGTTTCATGAAATATTGGAAAAATACCAGAAAACTGTGCATTATTCTTCTGAAATTAAGATTTACTGGGCAGCCATCCTCTACTTTTTCTAGCAACCCTACCTGAATTCCTCAGATGTAAGGAGGAGACTTGCCTACAACCCATTCTAATTTGCTGTGAAATTTTACTTTGTGTAGCTGGCTAGGGTGTTTTAAAAATGTTCTTCATTGTGAAGTGAAAAACAGAAAAGTGCTTACAACTTACATGTGTGATTTAACAAATGGTTATAAAGCAAACATCCATGTCAATAACACACAGATGAATACATAGGACATTGTTCCCACTGGAAGTCTCCAGGTGTCCTTTCTGATCATAGCCCTCTTTTGTTCTCAAGAGATACTCCCTCTCCTGACTGTTATAGAAACCATTTCCTTGCTTTTCCTTATATTTTGATCACTCACGTGTGCATTCTAAAACAATCTGGTTTAGCTTTGTCTGTGTTTGAATTTCAGAGAAATCAATTATACTGTATGAACCTTGGGGGTGGGGGCTAAACAGGCTATGCTGTGCACGTAGCTCTAGTCTGTTCCCTCTGTCTGCTGTACAGTATTCCATGGTATGGATATTGCATAATTTATTTATCTTTTCTGTTTTTGATAGACAGTTGGAGTGTTTCCAGTTTGGAGCACTCATAAACAATGCTACCATCCCTATTTTTGCACACGTATCCTCCTGTATATATACAAGAATTTTGCTAGGAATACTCTAGGTTTTAGAGTACCTAAATATGGAGATTAAATAAACATTCAAAT
>JAVSCE010006195.1:0-156026 GCA_032199065.1 Smutsia gigantea
ATTTGACCCAGGAATTCCAATCCTAGGAATTCACCCTAAGAATGCAGCAGTCCAGTTTGAAAAACACAGATGCACCCCTATGCTTATCGCAGCACTATTTACAATAGCCAAGAAATGGAAGCAACCTAAGTGTCCATCAGTAGATGAATGGATAAAGAAGATGTGGTACATATACACAATGGAATATTATTCAGCCATAAGAAGAAAACAAATCCTACCATTTGCAACAACATGGATGGAGCTAGAGTGTATTATGCTCAGTGAAATAAGCCACGCCGAAAAAGACAAGTATCAAATGATTTCACTCATATGTGGAGTATAAGAACAAAGAAAAAATACTGAAGGAACAAAACAGCAGCAGAGTCACAGAACCTAAGAACGGAGTAATAGTTACCAAAGGAAAGGGACTGGGGAAAATGGGCAGGAAGGGAGGGATAAGAGGGAAAAAGGGGCATTACGATTAGCAGATGTAATGTTGGGGGGTCACGGAGAGGGCAGTACAACTCAGAGAAGACAAGCAATGATTCTACAGCATCTCACTACGCTGATGGACTGTGACTGTAATGGGGATGGTGGGGGGGACCTGATGAAGGGGTAGTTTAATAATCGTAATATTGCACATGTAATTGTAAATTAATGATAATAAAATAAATTATATTAAAAAGAAAAAAAAATTCTAGAACAAATAATATTGAAAGGTCAAATCAACCAGGAAATATTTTTTTATTGCCATGAAAATAATGTCCAAGAGATATAAAGTATAAAAACACTTTTTAAAATTGTACATATATTTTAATGTCAGAAGATAGGACAAGAAAAAAAACTAACTGTACGTAGGTCTAAATATGCAAACATAGTTTTGTTTTCTGCCTCACTCCTCTTCCAATAGCCACGTTATAATCTCTTTTCATAAACTTAATATATAAAGGTTTCTAAATTCCACTGCATATAATCACTTGAAGCTCCTTATACCATTAACAATCATTGCTTCTTTTTCACTATTGTGATAGAACAATAAGCATTTCTATGTATAGTTCTTCTCCAATGATTTATTTTAAAATCAAATAATATGAATATTTGTGCATATTCATAGGGTATTCCCATGCTGTCTATTCTAGACAAAACTGCAAATACATACCTACTGAAATAAATGTATATGTATATAAGTACACACCAATTTTTCTGCAAGTTCACCTACATTATGACCATTTAAAAATTGTTATTTTGTAAAATATTTTTTACAATTTGCATTCCTATGATAACTATCAAGTTTAACACTTTTCAATTAAGTTTCACTTCTTCATATAAACATTACTGAGAATCTACTATGTGCCAAACTCTGTGCTAGGTACCAGTGAGACAGGGACTAATCAGGTGGAGTCTGTCTCCCTCCTCCGGGAACTTCCACTTAGTTATACAGAGAAAGACAAATAAACCAAGTAAGTTCTCTCAAACACTATAGGTGCTATGATAGCTACATAATCTTGAATAAAATGTCTTTTCCAATATACAATTCATTTATCTAACAGACCCTACAGTATCTCTAACACATTTCAGCAGTAGTCATTAATGTTTTGATGATAATTTGTATAAGAAATTTTCAACTCTGTTATTTGTGGGTTTTTGTTGGTGGTGGTGGTAGTATGCCCATGCTTTATACTCACAGTCAGCACAGTCATAATCATCATGGCACATCTTAAAAGGTATCATTACTACAGAGTTTTAATAAGCAGCAATTTTCTTCATTCCAGATGTGATAAGAGTTAATCCTAGATTCTTATTTTGACCTTAGATAACATTTGTATTCATACATATGCATAGAAAGTCTATGTTCTATTTTAGATTCCTGACTTCCCATATATATGAAATGACCATAGCTAATAGGCTGTACTTACACTTCTCACCCACTCTGTTAGAATACTTGTTACTATAATCCATGGAAACAAGGCTTTCCTTTCCCCTCACTTTATGAATGCCAGTCAATGATTTCTAATCCTGTTTTCTCAATGGGGTATAATGTCACTAGAGCAGAGAGGGAGGAAAGAAGTGGGATATACTTTTCTGGCTCCTTGATCCAGTACCTTAAATATATTTTTCCATTAAACAAAGTTACACTTGATCCTTGAACAACATAGGTTTGAATTTCATGGGTCCACTTATAAATGGACTTTTTTCAATAAATACAATGGAAATTTTTTTGGAGATTTGCAATACTTTGAAAAAACTCAAGATGAACCACATAGCACAGAAATATCAAAAAACCTAAGAAAAAGACAGATACATCATGAATGCATAAAATATATGTAGATACTAGTCTATTTTATCATTTACTACCATAAAATATCTTGGAGAAATTCAAGAGCTAATAAAAGACACCACACCAGAGGAATTAACAGAAGATGACTGAATGAAGACGAGTGCTTCTGAACTAGTTAGTGCCAGGAAATGAGGAAGGAGATGTATTAGAAGCAGAGACAACAAACAAATTGACATTAGACAATCTGGCAGAGTTATGAATACTCAAGATTGCTTCTGACGTCCTTTATGATATGGGCACTGAAGTTAAAGCAAATGGAAGGAGGAGGATTGGTACCATATAGAAACATTTTTAGATAAATTAAAAATCAAAAAAGTTAGAAATTACAATGTATTTCTGTAATGTTACACCTAGTATTCCTGCCTCTCCTTCCTGAAAAGAAGATGTGGTACCTATACTCAATGGAATATTATTCAGCCATAAAAAGAAAACAAATCCTACCATTTGCAACATGGATGGAGCTAGAGGGTATTATGCTCAGTGAAATAAGCCAGGTGGAGAAAGACCAAATGATTTCACTCATTTGTGGAGTATAACAACAAAGCAAAACTGAAGAAACAAAACAGCAGCAGACTCACAGACTCCAAGGGATTAGCAGTTACCAAAGGAAAGGGGTGGAGGATGGTGGGCAGAGAGGGAGGGAGAAGGGGATTAAGGGGCACTATAATCAGCAATCACAATAGTGGTATGTCACGGGGAAGGCAATACAGCACCGAGAAGACAAGTAATGACCCTACAGCATCTTACTATGCTGATAGACAGTGACTATAATGGTGGGGGGCTGAGAACTTGATAACAGGGGTGAACGTTGAAACCATGAAGTTGTTCATGTGAAACCTTTATAAGACTGTATATCAACAATACTTTAATAAAAAGACTGTACATTAACGATGCCTCAATTAAAAAAATTAGATTGAAATAAAACCAAAATAAAATACATATTTTTTAAGAGAAAAAAATGGTGTTGTCCTGCAAATGTATTTTCCCTTCCTTATGATTTTCTTAATAACATTTTCTTTTTTCTAGCTTACTTTATTGTAAGAATACAGAATATCATACATATAACATATAAAATAGGTATTGATCGACGATGTTATTGGTAAGGATTCTGGTCAACAGTAGACTATTAGTAGTTAAGTTTTGGGGGAGCCAAAAGCTATATGCAGATTTTTATTGTACAGGTAATAGATGCTCCTAACCCCTAAATTGTTCAAGGATCAACTGTACTTATATATTATTATCAAATCTTATGATACTCCAGACCTTATAGTTAACTACACTGGGGCTAAGAACTTGAGTACATCTCTAATACTGTTCTGCAAGAAAGTATTTTCCAAGTTTCAAATAATCAATTTACAAATGAGGTTTTAAAATACAACCTTGTTAATTGAAACCTGCATGGGTATTTGCATTTATTCTATTGTGGGTAAATTTCAGAGTTAGCTTATATCATGAATAGATAGCTGACTACTACAACTACTTCAGGCAGTTTATAACCAAATGTTATGTTACAGCGTAGACGACTTGACTCTAACATAAAATAAGCAGAATGAACAACTAAGGAATAGAATCAGTCCATATGCTGGTGGGGGATTTACTGGAAAACACACACACACACACACACACACACACACCAAAAAAAAAATACAAGTATAGTTTAATAATTGAGTAACCTTTGTCATTGAAGAGAGGAATGGAGCTGCTTATAGAAAGAAAACAGAATTATCAATTATGTGAGAAGAAAAAACCCTAAGAAAATAATTTCTTGATCCAACTGTAATGCTAAAATGTTAAGCCAAATTGCTAGAATGTTAGAATATCCTGATACCTCAACAACTTTGGTTAGTACTACCTAGCTACTCTTACTTCAATTCAATCTACAAATTGCAGGATATGAACACACACATATAATTGGCTACATAGAAACAGGTCTAAGGTAGAGACTGAGAATTTGCATTTCTAACAAGTTCTCAGGTAATATTGACCCTGCTGGCCCCAGCATCATACTTTTGAGAACCACTGCCCTACTTAATCTCACCTTCTCCCATAGTTTTAACTATCACCAACTTTTCAGTGAGGCCTATAGTGACCATCCTATTTAATACTGCAATCTGTCTTTATCCTAGCACTCCCAGCCTCTTTTACCCTACTGTTTCTTTTTTCTTTAATTCCCATAACATTTGCAAAATTTTAATATATTAAGTATCTTATTTGTCATTTTTATTTTCTCCCATCTGCTACAAAGTAAGAGCCTACAGAAAAATGACCTTTTGTTGCTAATCAATATACTCAATACTCCTAGTTATGTACCCTGCATAAGTAGATAAACAATAAGTAATTTTTGAGTGAATGAATAATACCCATCATCTCTAATTCAGACCTAATTCTTGACCTTTAGTCCAAATGCCTACTAGGTATCACCACTTGAATGTCCTACCAGCATCTTAAATTCAACATGTTGAAAACACAGTTCACTATCTTCCCTTACTAATTTGTTCTTCCTCCTTTTCTTCTTGATTTAACTGGCGGTGTCCAGTTTCCTTTCTATTTAAAATTCTTCACTAGCACTCCAGCACCTAGATATGAAGTTTAAAGTCCTTTTCATAGTTTCTATAATGTCTTTCCTGTCTGATCCATTCTTATTTCTCCAATGGTGTTTTCTTCTACTACTTCTAACCACAACTGCTACATATTACATTTGAACAATACCTAATTTCTTGTATTGCTCTGAATACACCTGCTTTTATCATGCCTTTCTACTTGCTAGTCAATATACTTGGAATTCTCTTGTTCACCTAGTAAATGTCTCATCAATAATTCAAAATGAGCTTAGATCCAACAATCACTGAGAAATCTCCCCACCAAAAGAAATTTCTCCCCACAAAATATTAATTACCTTACTTGTGCTACTGCTGTATCTAGTGTATAGTTCTCTTACTGCATGCATCACATTAAATAATAATTTTTTACAAGTCTGGTTCTTCACCTAACATTCCGCAAAAATAACTACAATTTATTATTAATTTTTCCATCGTTCAGTGTTAAGCATATAACAGATGTTCCTTAACATTAACTGAATCATATAGACAATTTTTTCAAAATAAGTACACTTATAAAAAATAGTCAATAAAAAATTAGTTATCTTCTGAAAACTGCCAAAATTGAACAATTTTTGGTAAAAACTCCACTGAAATCAATTTTAGTCTCAAATTTCACAAGGGACTGAAATATATAGTGTCTTGCTGTGGCTACTTGTATTCATCATCATAAACCGTATAAAGTACTTACCAAATGTGTACTAACACGTGTTTGCCACATGTCAACTTGCTTTGGTGTGAGATCAGGAATTGACAAGCCTAACCTGGAAGCCAAAGCTTCAACATAGCCTGCAAGTCTTTAAAAAAACAAGAGGACAGAATGTAAGTTTTTTAAAGAGAAACACAAATATCCTCAGATAGTAAAAAACTGGTTACTACAAAAGAAACACAGTAATATTACACCTGTACCTGGCTCTCTAGAAAAGTAAACATTTTTCATAACTCTCATTTTTTATTGTGCATAAATTAAAAAATATTTTAATATTAATATATTTAATACATAGGTAAATTAACTGACTTAGAGCAATTAATCCTCCAAAGACCAACTCAAGGAATATAAAAATTTTTACAAGTACTATAATTTACACACTCCGAATTTAAAGCAAAGCAATTTAACATATGACATAAATTAGTAACTGTTATTAGAAAGTAAAAGTTTCTAAATTTATCAGATTGATATATAAGAAAAGTAGCCTAAATTATCAGGGCAATTTCAAGTATTTATCAATTCTAAGTCACTTATCTAAGTCACCACCACTTATTAGATAATCTTACACCATACTGTTAGAAAGAAAAAAATTGCCAATTAAACTATGCATACCATCAATTATAAGATCCCCGTATCAGATGATAAGTTCTAAAAAAAAACTGTGCATCTAAGAATTGATAAAAATGGTGTTTGCTATTTAATGATTTTTTTAAGGTAGAAGAGAAACAGTTCTTAAAGGCTCCCAACACAATCTTTATCTCTAAACAAAAACAAGTATTTTATGATGCAATCTAAAAATAAGTGGCTTTAAAATTAGATAATTGGTTTTATCAAATATAGAGAGCTATCATAGTGGGTATAATATCACTATTAACCTTAATGCTGGAAACTAGGAAATGGAATGTTTAAGGGGTGATATCATTATAGATTCATGCCAGGAATTCCAGAAAAATAAAATTTTTGCCTTGGCAAAGAAACTTTGTGCTTAACAGTAGCTTTGGCCCCAAACTCCAGCACAAAAGTCTAATATACAGGATTAGATCACTTATAAAGCTGCCTTTTCCTAGATTACATGGTTAGATAGACTTCTACTAGACCCAAATCCAAATTACAAAACTTACCACTCTAATGAACCAAGGAAAGGAGAAACAGAGCCAAAGACTGAGCAAAAGAGAGTATGTTTATCACAATAATTAATGCCAACTTAGTGTAATTTATACTTCCCAGCCTTCCCCAAGCTCAGGGAGCAGCTCAGGCCATTTGCCACTTGGAGAGAGATTATAAAGAGAGAAAAAGAGAAAGCTGGCCTTTTCTAAGTATATCTTCAGTTTGTTTCATCATTCCTGCCAAATGGAACAGAGAGCAAAGAGTGGCCAAATCCATGTGCTTTGGCTATTATTCCTCTGAAAGTTTCTCTCTAGAAAACATGCCCAGTTAGTATCTTCACATCTGAGTCATATCTCTTACCTTTGGGCTTAGCAGAGAAAGGTGGGGTGGAAAAATGATGGGAATCTTGCTTTTAAACCTGTCTTACCCTTGGAAATATCTATATAATATATAGGAATACTTTGGTAGATGAAAATTCAGCTTTGCTTATATTATGGTAGTTTTAGAAAAACTTTTTTTTGCATATATCAGAATCTCTTGAGAAGGTTGTTAAATACAAATGCTAAGGCCCCATTCCCAGAGACACTAATTCTAGGGTGTAACCAGGCATTTATATTTGACGCACACCAAAGATTTAGTAATGATTTAGTAATAGTAAATTTAAAAATTCAGTTCTAAAACATACACACAAAAATCCATTTTTAAAAAACCCTCAGATAAAGAGAATGGAGAAGAGAAAGAGTGCAAATTAAGTATACACATAAATAAATTAATAAATGTATGAACTTACCCAAGTCCAGCCAAATCTGACACAAGATTTCCTAAAGCTGCAGCTTAAAAATTGAAAAATGAACAAGTGAATTGTGCAAGTAAGAAAAATCATTACATCTCTGTATAACCAATAAAGAACTGATCTGGAAGTGTTATCACATTTCTTAGACTACAATACTTACATCTAAACTAACTCACTGGATAGCTCTGAATCCAGAGATTTCAAAATAGAACACAATTCTTCTGAGATTATAGTATTCTACTTTCATCAAGTAGTAGGTTTTTTTTCCTGTTGTGGTAGCCAGTTTTCATGTTAGTTTCAAAATTAAACACCTATATAATATTTTGTAGTTGTATCTTTCACATAATATTAGTTTAAGAGAATTTGGATATTTGGAAGTTATAGAGTAAAGCCAAATGTATAGCTCTGAAACTCAAGAAAATCATGGAGAAGAACAGTCTCATTCATTAACTTATCTACTTTATGTTTTCTATACAATAAAGACAACACAGAACCATCCCCAAATTTCACCATCATGAAGAAGAGAGTGGTAATTGGGAGGGGGGAGAAAGAAACAGAACCAAATTAGATTTTCACTCATGTATTTTCTTCTTTGATTTTTCTAATTGAACTTGAAAACAAATCATTTAATAGAGACAAAATGTAGAAAGGTTTTGGGGAATTAAGAGAATAATTTGCTTGGACATTGTCAATAGAGTATTATTACCCATTAACTAACATAATGCACCTAAAATTTCTCAGAAAAAAAGTGCTACATACACAAAATCAGGAATTAGAATAATAGGATTAAGGAGACAGACATCTCAATGAGTAAACTTGAACTCAAATTATCCTCTTCTAAACCTAACCTATTGACATGCTTAATAAATACATAGACAATAACGTTATTATTATTATTATTAAATACCTGCCATAGTTGAGATTCCCAAAATAATTCCAATAGACATTTCAATATGAGTTCCCTGAAAAATGATTACAAAGAAATTAATCTTAAAAATTAAAGCTTAAGTGACTATAAAAGAATAGCAAAGTATTAATAAAAACAGATAAAATAGTTGAATCAACATACTATTGCAGCAAAATTACATACATTAAATATGCAGAAATATTCACATATAATGCAGTAATTCACTTAACTATTAAATATATGCATTCATGCACAAATAACATCAGTAACATTTTATTCACTAAAATTAAGCTTTCATAAAAAAATACAAACACGGCAATACAATTCATCATTAAAATCTATAATTCATATTTTCCTATCACAAAGACAGACACTATAAAGCTCTTTGAAGACAAAGAAGACCAATTCACTAATTTTAAATTCTGAATGATACACATATACTATTGCTTTTTACTCTATCAAAAGATTAAAAAGACAAACTAAATCAGTATTTAGGGACCCAAGAGACTACAGAGTTAAAAAGTTATCCTTGTAACACTTAATACAGTAAGAGTTCCAGTAAAAATGAGGCTTCACTGCATTTCCACTTGATTTATTTATTGAGAGAGTTTAAGACTTTCTACATCGATCCCATTCATCTGAAGAAAAGAGGGCTTTTATTTTTACTTCAACTTGAAAGAGAAGAACTGAAGTAAGTATTAAACTATTCCAGTGGTTATTATATAGAATAAGGAAGAAATCCTAGGATCTAAATCAGTTCTAATCTTTAGGCAATTTGGATATAAGTAGACTTAATTTTCAAAAATTTTTTTGAATACTAATGCTTGAAAATTTCTAAAGAAGTTTTAAAATCTCAATGATATTTGAGAAGAAAAAAAAGATGCTCTGTTATGTAGAAGTACTGCATTACTCAATTATTTACAAAACCGAAGAGAAGCTAAGTTTTCCTCAGTTTTCTTTCCTCTAGGTCTTTTTGTTCTGCTCTGAAGATGTGTATCTCTATATAGGGGTGCAAAAAATAAACCCCCAAAACCTGGAGCACTAATATAGAAGAGAGGCATCTGACAGCTACAGTATATAAAAATAAAACAGCATCTAAAGCAGCAATGAATTCTTCAGATGGATGGGATAGGAATGACCCAAGAAGAATCTGTTTGCAATACATGCATTTAAAAAGCATTTAAGCATTTAATCATTTGGTTGAATTTAGTAAACCTAAAGGTCCTTTTAATGGCATGAAAATCATTATATCAAGTCAAAAACAGTTTGAGGACAAGGGACTACGACTCTTTACTTTTTCCCATCATTACATCAAATTTTATGGTAATAGTTGAGGTAGAAATTACAAATAAATCTAGTAATAGTTGTCAAAGTTAACCTTGTGTACCACCTGAATTAATCTACTCTACTACAATTAATCTGCTCTAGAATTCTAATAAATTCTATCCTACACAACCCAGTAAAATGTAAGTTATAAAAAGCAATCGAAATAATATAAAAATATAATAAGAAACTATGAAACCAAAGGCTGAGGATGAAGAGCAGCCGATAATGAAGGTCAAATCTATTACAAGAAGTTATACAGGAATTTACGACTACAACTATGGTAGCAGCCAACAGAGTACAACAGGGAAAGAGGAAAACATCAAATGTCTATGGCATGATAGAAAAGAAGAATCAAGTATCTTCTTAACTATCTTAAAACAGTCATAGCTGTCCCACAATGTTAGCAGGCGATCAGTGTTTAAAAAAAATAAATAGGTGAAAACGTTCTTAAGATAATAATGCTCACTTATTATCTTATTCATAGATTCTACAGTTATAATATTTATGTATTTTAGCCTTAGCAGTCTATTACAAAGCCTCTTTGGGAAATCTTACTGCCTCTGAATTAGTTTGCAATTATCATAGAATGCTTTTGCCACAATTATTACTCTTAATCATATATTGAAGCCACTGGCTTAAACATTTATTTCAGTATCATATATATAAAACTGTTGATAAGTCCCTGAAAATGGATTTCAATGTAAACTACAAAAACAAATATTATTAATTTGGAATCAACTACCTTCAGGCCTGGAAAAACAGTCCATTCTCTTATATTAATAATGAGACACGGCCCTGAGTAACACAAAATAGTGAACAGTGTTACCATAACTTGACACTAGAAAGTGGGTGTTTTGTTTTGTTGGTAGCTGTACTTACACAGAGATTATCTGTTACTTTAGATATTTATTTTAAAGAAAATGATAATCCTGTGAAGGTCTTATGATCTAAAAAGCTACCCAGTTTCCCCATTCAGAACCCTATTCAAAATCTCCTTGCCCCCTTCTTTATGCAAAATACAGCATCTCAACACTTCCTTGTAGCAAGGGTAGTCATTCATCATTTGAAAGGTCTGCCTATCTAAGGTCTGCCCTATTGAGATGGAAAGAACAAATAATTACTAAGACAGTATATAGATACTTGCTGTCAATAGAATCTAAAATACTGAATGTGTCCTATAAAATCGAAAGAAGTATTTGTCACAGAGAAGCTTTAATTCAGACAATCTCTTCAAGAACATATCAAGTCTTAACTATAGCTTATACATTCATCATAATGAGGTTTTCATTACGTTAGAGTTGAGTTACATTAAGTATTTAAATAATCCAACCAACTCAGATTTTAGTAATTTCAGAAAAGGCAGTGTGGTTCTAAGTGGTTAACAAGTTTCTCACATTCAAAAATATATAAATTGGCTATTTGATTCTTATATATACTAGTAAAATGTCATAATCAGTCAAAAAATAAGCATTTGACATTATATGTTGGAGGCTTTGCTAAAGAATTATCCAATGGATGTTCATCACTTTCAAGCTGTGTGCATGCTACACTATCTTCTGTGACTGTTACAGAGCAGGATATCTTCCTGCTGTGTGAACCCAGGTGAATGCTAGACTTTCTGGATGCCTAATCCCCATCAACCTGGACATAAAGTGAGACTATATAGCAAATAAAAACATTACTGAATGAACCAATTTTTTAGATATTCTTTAAGCAGATTTTATAATCTATATGATGTAAATTATTCTTTTATCCCTATTTTAAAACCAAATATTCTATTTATGTCCATCTGTAGAACATGTGAGCTCCAAAACACTGAAAAAAACCTTGCAACTCTCAAATGTATTTTCCTCACGTTCAATAATCCTAAAATCATTCCTTTTTTTTGAAAAGTCTCCTACATAACAGCTACAATTTATAGATTTTTTTAAAAGTTAGAGCCAATGATGAGAGTGGATAGAACACTGGACAGCTTCAGAAGACTTGCATTTTAATCATGGACTTATTTCTGACTTCAGAATATGGACCCAATATTGGTATTCATTTAAAAAGGTGTCATGTAACAGTAAGAAAGATATATCAGCCAACCCTGAGACTAAACAACTTCTCAAGGAACACTTATATTAAAATGACTGCAGCAAAGGGGAACTTTTAAAAATATTACTATGGAACAAGACAGAAGGGGGATATATTCACAGTGTTCTGAAGTGAAACTTAAATTACTTTGGGTTAAATGGAGAGATTTATAACAAAACACCCTTTAAAACACTTTTGCACAGGAAAATTGAACAAGGAACTAATCAAATAACATATGTGATGAGAACTGAACAATTAAAGAATATCAGAAATTTTTACATACTTTTTTTCTGTAACAAGAATTTGAAACTAGAACAGGATAATATAGACCCAATGATATGTGTTTATTATTGTCAATGCCTTACCAAGTTTTAATGACTAATACATATGATGCCTTAAAATTAAACTGTAGAATAATTAACATGAAAAATAGTAAAAAATAGCTTTGGTCATTATGATGTTATTTGAAACTTTATAGCTATGATATGTAAATTATTAGGAAAATTTAGACATTAATTTCTTTATTAACTCAAAATAGAAGGGCTGAGAGAAAGAACTTACTGCAACAACCATAATTGCATTATCCAAAAAGCCAAACCCTATGAAAGGTATCGCATTGTGGATGAATACTGAAAAACATCAAAAACAGAAAAATATATTTTAAGATTCCCATTACTTTAAAATGACAAAAGCAGACCACATGATTAAAGTTTACTAAGTAGACTTGATAATCTTTGCAATTTGCTTTCCATTCCCCATAGCCAAAAGACTTTGCTCCTGCTATAAGTTTAACTACTTGGTAGAAGCTATACTGGGGAAATAAGCAAAAGAAGAAAACATTTAACGGGTAAAATTAATTGTGTTCAGCTTTTGTGTTGTTTTCTTGCTGGCAATATACACAGACACACATAATCACATACAGTTAATGGCAGAACAAATAAATAAATAGATATTATAAATAACATGTTTTGCCTGTTTAATTGCTATTGACATCAACCTGGGTTTTATACCTAAAGACTGATACCATAAAATTAATCCCCGCATTAGAAATAATCTAAAAAATGCCCTGAATCAAATTTCAGGGAAGCTATTCAGTCACTTTTACTCACTAAACAATTTTTTAAACAAATGTTAGAAAATGTGATTATCTCATCTATAGTTGACAGCTATGTGCAAAGTCTTTTTTCTCCTTTGCCATGCATTGCTATCTCTGAACACTTCCACAAACTATAAGCAAACAATAAATCAAAATGTAATTTAGCTTATTCCTATCCAAGGTACACCTTACTTCATCTATCTAGTACATAATCTGAATGACCGTAGATAACAGAGATGTAACTAGGAAGCTAGAAAGAACTAATACCTATATATTTTTAAGACATTTTCATATTTGTATCTTTAGCACATGGCAGAATGCCTACTGCATAGCAGATGCTCAATAAACAGTTAAGCTGAGAACCACTAACCTAGAAAGAAAATTTCAGATTGAAAGAATTGAATGCAGACTATGAAAGAGATTTTTAAAAGCTGAGGATAGTTAAGAGACTTTATTCAATTTATGAAATGGCCAAAGTATAGTCAATATCAGTTCAACTGAGGACTTATTTTAGATAAACATCAAAGCTCTCTGTTTTATACTATATCCAAAAAATAGTCCCTTAAATCAAATTGTTGTATGTGTTCAGTAACATTACAGCCTTTTTCCTTTTAAGGCAGTTAAATACTGAGAAAGTATAATTAAAACATAATCCAGAAGTTATGAAAGTTTGATAGTACTATAGTGAGTTCTCACCAATCAGAGAAGTTAACTAGCAGGAAAAGAAAAATAAAAACACTTCTACCCACAACCACTACTGAAGACTAAGATCACAGAAAAACAGCATATATCCTAGGTCATTTCAGATTTCTTCTTATCATAAGACTGTCCAGATAAAAAGCAGCATCTTTTTAATTATAAAGAATATTATTTTAAAAGCTTTTAAAGATGATAAAAATCAAATAACATTAATGAAATGGGATTTTTCAATTAAAAAGTCTAGGTTTAGTTCTTTGACATTTTGCCTAAATCTAGTTGCATAACTACTAGACATTCAAAATTTTATAATAAGCAGCTTCAAAAGCATACACAATTCCAATTTCCAAAAATATAATATAAATTGGATACATCAAAAGAGTATAATAAAAAATTTTAAATTCACTAAATAAAACATTTATAGCGAAGAGAGGGGTAGTTAAATATATCTCTGGAGTTAAGTCTCCCAAATTATCTTCTTAACTGTCCTTGAAATGTAAATATGGCAGAGTAACTGTGAAACCTTTGGGATTATGTAACATTTTGGGGTTAATTAGATGGCATCTCTAAAACTGGCCAGTTACAAATATCTTAAAATTATGTGCTAAGGCTTTAAAACTAAGATTAAACTAACTGATAACCTAGTAAAAACCTGGTCAGTAAAACGAAGGCATGTTGTTATAATAATAATTTTGAACTATAAAACACATCATGTTTTTATAGTTTCACCTAAATAAACATATCTTATAAATAAAAATTCGTTATTAACCCAAAGGAAAAAAAACATCATTTTGCAAAAGGTTAAACGTGCTGGACACTCCACTGGGCACTTGAGACACAAGATAAATAAGATTTGGTTACCAGCCCTCAAGATGTTTGGGTATGATAAGACAACCATATAAACAGTTTTAATTATGACCAAAAGAAATAATAATAGTATTATACAGTGTGTATGAATCTAGGATAATAAGAAAAGATTACCTGGGAAAGAAAGGTCTTAAAAAATTCTTAAATTGTTTTGGTATTTGGGAAAATTTTATTATTTCTAATGTGCATTATAGTCTACCACTGAGTGAAAAAGTAACTGGCTATTAGTTGTTGTTTTTTTTTAATTACGTAAGTTTGCTCTCCAGTATGTAATGATCTCCTACCAATTTGGGATTTCCTCAACTTGTTTTGGGAAATACTGTTCTACAACTCAACAATTGTTAGAAAATCACACTAATATTTAGCTTTAACTTAACAACCTACTCAAATTCACTGCACTGTTAAATAATTCTCTTCTTTCAATGTCATAAGAAGATCCCAAACTGCTTTCTATTATTGCATGTTGGCCTTCGATATTTGCTCCTATCACAATAAAGCAAGAACATCAGCAGCACTATAAGGTTCTTTTTCTTGGTGGTTTTAAATGAACTTTATCTTCTTCATTATTACAAATAGTTCTCTTCTCCACCAGAGAACAGCTCTACCTGACTCTAGCAATTATAGTTCTGCAATTCCCCAACAAAATCCAAACTAAAGTAATATAATCTCTTTTTGGGGAATTAAGAAAACCTCTACCACAAGTACAATTCTATTTCTAACTAGTAAAAATACTTAACAATATTAGAAATTCCATAATATTGTGATATGTCTTAAACCAAGTTTATAAACTTTGCTTCAGCATAATACATGGGATAATCCACTCTGGAAAGATTTAATTTACTGCCTCTTCTGTACTCTCAATGAGTGATACAGTTATTGCAAGTCCAAAAGATAGATGCATAAATATTTAACAGTTATAGAACCATTACCATATCTCAGCTGTCCTGGGGTGGGTGGTAGAGCTTCCAATTTTTCTAAAGGGGAAAAAAAGGGTGTGGGGAAAGAATTAGTTACTACAGCGTGGCTTCTTGATTACAATGAAGAAAATACCAGCAGAATGACAAAGCGAGAGAATATCTGAGTTTATTCATAAATATTCTTAAGTTAATGGACCAAAATTATCCATACAGAAAATATTACTTGGTATGGATTAAATTTCAAGGCTAGAAAACAAAACTAAGCTTTAGTTACAAGTCTACCATGCACCCTACAGCCCTAGGTAAATCATTTGCTATTTTTTTAAGTCCTTGTATCTACATAATAAGCCTGTTTACATTAATTACAGTAAAAAAAACCTTCAGAAATACAGCTTCCTTCTTTAAGATAGCAACCCTAGGTGACTTAAGAAATATATGTACAAACAAACCTTGAAAGCAGACACAAAAAAGAATATTCAAGTAGACCTAGATGTCCTTTAGAAAATATGAAAATAATGTGTTTAAGGCATTAACAACAATGACTTTGCTGGATGATGTTTTGTTTCTTATTTAATCTCCCTTGGTAAATACTATTTTGAATTTTGAGAACCATACTACTGGATAATATAGAATATTCTACACAATAAAATGACCCCCAAAAAAGTAGGGTCTTATTTAAAGCCACAAATAACAATAAACTATTTATAATATATGTCAAAATATACAAAGTTTTCCCAAATATAAGTAAAGGTAAGCATCTTTTAAGTGCCATCATTAAATCTAAAAAATTAACTATTATTGCAAAGAAGCAACCTACTTAATCTCATAACAATAACCACTTCACCATTTGTATAGTACAAGAGTAAGCTACAATAAAATGGCAGAGCATTCTACCTTTATCTTCATGAAATCCAATAGAATTAATAACCTATAGAGAAGAACCCATACCATGAATCACTCTAAAGATTTAGTACAATCAGACTGTCCAAGGAAACACATTACAAATTGGATATACATTTTCTAAAATATTTATTTATAATCTATGATAAGATAAGAACTGAAGAATTTAGTTTAAAAAAGTAAAAAGCAAATAAACCTCCAATGATAAGCAATATGAATAAGGAGTATGATCCATATTTCTGAATGATATTTTACTAAAAAAGCATATAGTACCAGAATGGTTTTATAGTAAGCAATACAATAAACACTGACAGTTTAATCAATTGCTGTGTTACTAAGGAAGTTCTAAGAATGCAAATATAAGTTTTGTTTTTCCATTTTTAAAAGAGTTAAGAAATAAAGATACACAAATCTTTGCAGAATTTCACATCAGATTAAAATGTATTCTTCATTCTTTGACTAGCGCTATGACCTCAAAATCTACTTTGAAAGCATGCAAATGGTTTTTCCAAGTTTTTAACAAGGAATATAGGATACCACTGCACTCCACAGAGTTTTCTCGTCAAGTAAACATGCAAAAGTTGTTACATACCAGAACTATTTGCTAGGTGCATTACTCTCATCATCACTACAGTTCTGACACTCTGAGGAGAAGTCCTTGTCAGTTGACTGGAACATCTTGAAATTCCTAAAAATTCAACAAGCAGGACCTTCCCAATAGAATGAGAGTATATAGAGTCCTTGCTTTTACTTCTTCAAATTCCCTACATGTTGAGCAAAATATTTAAGATATTTCACAACTCCTAAGAAGAAAGGTAAGGGCTAGGCAAATGTAGATTGTGTAACAGTAAAGAGAAATAATAAATAATGTAACCAATATTCCTAATCTTTCCTTCCAACTACACATAAGGATTAAAAAATTAAAGGTAATGAAAAAATAATTTTTTTAAGTGAGAAAAAGAAATATAAAACAAAGGAGATAGAGCAGGGAGGAAAAATTACCGGCACAGAGATTAAAGTAAAATCAAAGCACAGATTCTACCTCCCCCTTAATAAAGAACCTAAGGAGTAACATGAGAAAACATGAAAAGAATATCTCCTAGAAAGTGGAAATTATATTGGAAAGTATCCATCAAATTTCTAAAAATCATAAATTGATCATTTTGAGGACTTTGCCATTATAATCTTTACTATATTAACTGAATCAAACAAAATATATCAGAAGTTAAAAACATTACACGTGTAATACACAACAGAATTCAATCTTGGAAAAAGCCTAAAGTTTCAGCAATCTTTACAGGTTTAAAATATAATGGCTACTAATATAACTTCACTGAAAACAGTCACAATAAACCCCAGAAGCTTTATCTCCATACATCTATATCTTAACCTTAAGAATTTTCTTCTGAAAAATGGTAAGTTGTCTACACTTACATTGGAAATGCATTCATTTTAATCTAATGTTTTATTAAGCAGACTATGGAGTTAGAAAACTGGTTCTTTCAGTTACTGTGTCTGTGTGTTATATACATCATGCATTCTCTCTTTTAAAATAGTAAGATCACATAAACATTGTACTTCACCACGTCATATTTTCCTACCATATTTAGCTTTAAAATTCTGGTTTCTCTTCCAATATTGGCCAATATACAGACCATCGCTCCTGTATAAAACAATTATAAACTATAGACAAAAGTGCAAAAATTAAATAACCACCTGAAATCACTAGAAAATGACCCAAAACAGGTTGATTCTGGAGAGGAATCAACACTTAGAAGGAATGGAACAAAGTGAGTTGCCTGCTTGGAACTTCTGGCCAGAGGGCAGACCTCAAACCACAACATGTAGGGCCACTAAAACTATAATAAAATAAAGTTTGGTCTTTCCAGCCTAAAGAAGTAGTGGACAGGATGCAAGTTAACCAAAGCCACTGGAAAGGAGAACCCTAGAAAGGAGTCAGAAAAGAGGAGCCCTAGATTCTGTATATACATTTTGTCCAAATATACAGCAGATCTGAGAACCACACATTTGCAGGAAAAAACCCCAAATCCCACCTAAGGGTAAAATAACTACAGAAAATTTAGGCTGCAGCCCAAGAGAAAGAGTTTGCAGTTTGAGCCTAACCATTAATTACTAAAAGAAATAAACAAAAGTCAACATTTTTCAGAAGAATAAAACAGAGTCTCTGCAACATAATCACAACAATGACTAGGATACAACCCAAGATTATATCACAAAGAAACAAGAAAACATGACCCATTTTCAGGAGGAAAAAACAGATGGAAAGTTAGTTCTGAAGTAATAAATGCTATAAGTAGCAGAGAAGGACTTTAAAACAATTAAAATTATACTCAAAAACACAAATGAAAATATGCTTATAAAGGAATATAAAAAAGAACCAAACTGAAGTTCTAGAACAGAAAATTACATTACCTGAATTTTTGAAATTAACTGGATAGGCTTAAAAGCAGAACGGATGTGACACAGAGTTAGTGAACATGATGTTAGATCAATAAAACATATCCAACCTGAAGACCAGCCAGTGAAAAGTTTGAAAAAATGAATCAGAGTTTCAGGAACCTGTGGCTAAATATCAAAAAGTTAATATATGTATAATCAGAGTTCTAGAAGACAAGAAAGGAAAAAAAAGGACAAAATTTTGCTCAAATTTGGTTAAAGGCAAAAATTTCAAAAGAATCAAGAAGCTTATTGAATCCCTAGTAGGATAAATATGAAAAAAAAAGTGAAAAAAAATCTTGAAAGCAGTTGGAAAAAAATGACATTAAAGGAAAGCAATGATTTGAATATGCTAAAGGAAGAAAAAAAAGATGTCAGTCTGATAGTCTATATTCAGAAAAATTATCCTTCAAGAATGAAGGTGAACTGTATCTCAGATAAACTAAAGCTATGAGAATATGTTGCCAGCCAATCCATGATATAGGAAATGTGAAAGAAAATTCTTCAGACCGAAGGGAAATACCAGCTGGAAGTAGGATCTTCAAGAAAGAATAAAAAGCATCAGATAGTAAATATGGTAAATACTGGGTAACTACAAAAACTACTTTTTTCCTAGTAATTTAAGTAGACCTGACTGTGTAAAGCAAAAATTATAATGCTGACTTAATGGATTTATAACAAATGTACATATAATACATATGACAAAGTGTTAGGCAGGAAAACAGAAATGAGCAGGATAGAAAGAGAAAAAGGCCAGGAAAGTCCACTAAAAAGACCCAGAGTTAATCAATTAAAACTCAAAAGCCAGGAGTGACTTAGCCTGGAATATTTGAATGTTCCCCAGATAAAGTAAGGTACCTCAGTATAGCCCATGTCTTTTTTGTGTTAATCATGCAGGCCCAGCCGTAAACAACATAGTAAAAAACAGGAAGTTAAGAAGTAAGATTCTTAACTTACTCTTTAGCAAACAAACAATAACTCAGCCCACCTTGGGGGCTGGGCAGGCAGTCTTATTTGATATGCTCCCAGACCAAGACACTGGGTATCCCAGGGAGAAATCAGAGCAGGAAGTTCCTTGTGTTGTTAATTCTAAGTATTCAAAGACCACTTAACATATCTGCACCCCCAGCCCTTAGTCACATTCCTAAAGAATCCTTAAAAGGGGGAACCCCCAACCTTTTGGAGCACTCCTCTCTCTGAGGTTGCCCACACTTTCTAAGTGTGTAACCTTTTAATCTTAAACTCTTTCTCTCCAACCTTTCAGGGTGCCTCTCCTTGCTAAGGTTGCCTGCTGCACTCTTTCTCTCTTTAAGTAACTTTAAATAAAACTTTACTCTGCTTCACTACCGTGTCTCTGCTTTTCAATTCTTTGTTGCAGTGGAGACAAGGACCGAGGAAAATACAAAATGCTCCCCCCCAACAAAAACGTAAAGAATGAAGGGGGTTACAAATAGACTAATTTGGTAATTTGATTGCAATATTTCTACAATGGATATGAAGAGGTACAATATTAAGTAATCTGCAAATAATTAGGAATGCATATTTGTAATCCCTAGAGCAACCACACATATAGACAAAATGCAATGAGAACATAATTAAAAGCTAATAAATAACTTGAAGGGAATGCTAAAAAATATTAAGTTAAAGGATTGAAAGAAATGAGAACAGAGGAACAAAAAACCAAGGGATAAACAAATTAAATAGTAAAATATTAAACCTATATCCAACCATATCAGTAATTACTTTGATGTTAATGAACTAAACATTCCAATTAAAAGGCACAGATTATCAAAATGGATAAAAAAAGCAAGACCCTACTCTATGATAATCTGTGAAAATTATACTTTAACAGGTTGAAAGTAAATAAATGGTAAAAGATATACTATTCAAACAGTAAGGTTGATGAAGGCTGGAGTGGCTATATTAATATCAGATAAAGACAAAAAGTATTCCCAGACCAGGGGTATTTCAAAATGATAAAAAGAGTCAGTTCATCAAAAGGTATAAAACAACTAGTTTATGACTGACAAGAGAGCTTCAACAAGCATGATGAAAAATCTGACAGAATTAAAGGATAAAGTAAACTTCTCTACAATCATACTTGGAGATATAAAAGCCTCTCTCTCAGCAACTGACAGAAAACTAGGCAAAAATATCAGTAAGATATACATTATTTGAACAACACTACCAATGATCTTGATCCAACTACACCTACAACTACAGAATACACATTTTTTTCAAGTACAGAAGGTACATTCATCAAGATAGATCACAGCTGATCCACAAAACATGTTAATAAATTTATTAAAATCATAAAGAATATGTTCTCTGACAAAAATGGAATCAATAATAAAATATCTAGAAGAAAACTGAAATTAAATAATATCTTCTAAATACATGGGCCAAAGAAGAAATCAAAAGGGAAATCAGAATCTGAATAACAATGAAAATACAACATATCAAAACTTGCAGGATGCAGCTAAATGAATGCTTGGAAGGAAACCTATAATTTGAAATACTTATATTAAGAAGAGAGGTCCAAAACAAATGACCTACAGTTTTATATAAAGAGGACACTAACAAATGGAAATGCATCCTATGCTCTTGGCTAGGAAGAATAAATATTGTCAAAATGGCTATACTACCTAAAGCAATCTACAGATTCAATGCAATCCCTATCAAACTACCAACAGCTTTCTTCAATGAACTGGAACAAATAATTCTAAAATTCATATGGAACCACAAAAGACCCCCAATAGCCAAATCAATCCTGAGAAGGAGGAATAAAACAGGGGGAATTACACTCCCTGACTTCAAGCTCTACTACAAAGCCACAGTAATCAAGACAATTTGTATTGGCACAAAAACAGACCCACAGACCAGTGGCACAGAATAGAAAATCCAAACATTAACCCAAACATATACAGTCAATTAATATTTGATAAAAGTGCCTTGGATATACAATGGGGAGATGACAGCCTCTTCAGCAGCTGGTGTTGGAAAAACTGGACAGCTACATGTAAGGAATGAAACTGGACTACTGTCTAGCCCCATACACAAAGGTAAACTCAAGGTGGATCAAAGACCTGAATGTAAGTCATGAAACCATAAAACTCTTAGAAAAAAACCTAGGCAAAAACCTCCTGGACATAAACATGAGCAACTTCTTCATGAACATATCTCCCAGGGCAAGGGAAACAAAAGCAAAAATGAACAAGCGGGACTATATCAAGCTGAAAAGCTTCTGTACAGCAAAGGACACCATCAGTAGAACAAAAAGACATCCCACAGTATGGGAGAATATATTCATAAATGACGTATCCGATAAGGGGTTGACATCCAAAATATATAAAGAACTCACGCACCTCAACAAACAAAAAGCAAATAGTTCAATTAAGAAATGGGCAGAGGACATCAATAGACACTTCTCCAAAGAAGAAATTCAGATGGCCAACAGGCACATGAAAAGATGCTCCACATCGCTAATCATCAGAGAAATGCAGATTAAAACCACAATGAGATATCACCACACCAGTGAGGATGGCCAGCATCCAAAACACAAACAACAACAAATGTTGGCGAGGATGTGGAGAAAAGGGAACCCTCCTACACTGCTGGTGGGACTGCAAATTAGTTCAACCATTGTGGAAAGCAGTATGGAGGTTCCTCAAAAAACTCAAAATAGAAATACCATTTGACCCAGGAATTCCACTCCTAGGAATTTACCCCAAGAATGCAGCAGCCCAGTTTGAAAAAGACAGATGCACCCCTATGTTTATCGCAGCACCATTTACAATAGCCAAGAAATGGAAGCAACCTAAGTGTCCATCAGTAGATGAATGGATAAAGAAGATGTGGTACATATACACAATGGAATATTATTCAGCCATAAGAAGAAAACAAATCCTACCATTTGCAACAACATGATGGAGCTAGAGGGTATTATGCTCAGTGAAATAAGCCAAGCCGAAAAAGACAAGTATCAAATGATTTCACTCATATGTGGAGTATAAGAACAAAGAAAAATACTGAAGGAACAAAACAGCAGCAGACTCACAGAACCCAAGAATGGACTAATAGTTACCAAAGGGAAAGGACTGGGGAAAATGGGCGGGAAGGGAGGGATAAGAGGGAAAAAGGGGCATTACGATTAGCAGATGTAATGTTGGGGGGGCACGGGGAGGGCAGTACAACTCAGAGAAGACAAGTAGTGATTCTATAGCATCTCACTACGCTGATGGACAGTGACTGTAATGGGGTTGGTGGGGGGGACCTGATGAAGGGGTAGTTTAATAATTGTAATATTGCACATGTAATTGTAAATTAATGATAATAAAATAAATTATATTAAAAAAAAAAGAAGCTAGGAAGAAAAGAGCAAGGTAAACCAAGAGTAAGTGGTAGAAAGAAGGAAATTATGATAAAGAAAAGAGCTGAAATCAATGAAATAGAAAACAAACAATAAGAGAAATATTTACAAAGCCAAAAGTTGGTTCTTTGAAAAGATCAACAAAATTAATAAACTCCTAGATACACTGATCAAGAAAGAGAAAGAGAACACAAATTACTAATATCAGGAATGGAAAATGGGACATCACTATTGATCATACAGACATTAAAAAGAGTATTATGAATAGCTTTATGCAACAAATTCAACAACTTAGATAAAATGGACAAATTCCTTCAAAAATACAACTTACCAAAATTGACATAAAATGAAAAAATCTAAATAGCTCTATGTATTAACAAACTGGATTTGTTACCAAACACCTTTAAATAACACACATTAAAAAACATCTAGGTCCAGATGGTTTCACTGGTGAATTTTATCAAACGTTTAACAAACACCAATCTTATACAAACTCACAAGCTCTTTCAGAAAATAGAAGATGAAGAAATACTTCCCAACTCATTTTAAGGGCCAGAATCCTAAAAACAAAACCTAGCCGAAAAGTTACGAAAAAGAGAAAACTGCAGACCAATATCTCTCATGAACACAGACACAAAAATTCTTAACTGTTCTGCTTTCCTAAAGTACCAAGTGTTTATTCACAATAGTGGCAAAAAATAACTAACATTCAAACTTCCTTACATTTTTCCCTTTCCTAGATATTTCTTGAGATTTGAAGGAGAAGTTGCTATTAATAGGGTTCCACATATAGAAAAATATAGTTTAGAAAAATTATCTGGAGGCACCTATGAAGTAATATTTACATATAGGATTTTTTTCCTTTTCATTTCACATTTAAAAGTATTTGCTAAATAAGACAAGACAGTTTATAATTTGTAATATTTATATATATATAAATTTAGTTTATACTTTATATTTATATTTATATATAAATTTATAAATTATATATGTAATACTGTATACTGAATCAAATCAAATGAAAATTATTTGAAATGGAGCTCTCTCCCTCCCATCTGTCCTTGAGAATTTAAATATATTCAATTATTTTAATGTACAGACAATACTTTTTCTAAACAAAAATACTCCAGATGTTCATTACGAATCCTGAAAACATAAAACACTTCCCATTTTTAAAGATAAGATTTTTTAATACTTTCAACATTTTGTTTTGATTCAGTAATCTAGGAAGATTAGAAAAAACAATTTACAACATTTAAAGCAATTTTACTTATTTTTATTAAAAGAAACTTTAATTTTGTAGAATGTACAATGAGGTATTTTAGTAAGTTTTCTAATTAACAGAAGCAACCATAAAACTGCTACAGCTTGTAAAATGCTGTTACTAAGTAATATTGAGTTTCTTAAAAAAGAAGTATTTCTTTGATAAATTGGAATATTACAATGCATCAGAATCATCATTTTAATGCTCAATTATTATCTATTTAAGCAGTGTAAAACTGAGGGCCACTGTTAAATAAAGAAATCAGAAGAGAGTCAGAGGAAAACACAAATTAAGACTTTCTTCCCCTATTTCAAGAATAAAATGTATTTAATCCAGCTGCTTTTTATATTTTGTTATATATAAGTATAAATATTTCAGTTTTATACTGTATTCACTTACAGTAAAGGGAAGTCAGATTAGGCAGAGAAAGATGAAAGGAAAAATGAGAAACAGAATAAGGTAAGAAAAACAGATGAGGAACAAATGCAGAGATTTTTTTTTTTAACGAGTGAGAGAAGGAGAAAGACAGGCAAACAGACAGTGAGACAATTTTTTAAAGGGAGCCTCAGAGAAGGCCACACAAGAAAGAGACTCCCTAGGTCTGAGCAAATGAGTTGCCTGGGACGTGGGTATTTTTCAGTCTCTCTACTATGCTTCTTTGTTGATCAGCCATGTAGTGGTCTTGACACCTTTGAATCAGATTCCACTGTGCACACAGACACCTCCTAACACACAGCAAACTGCTAAGTACTACAGGAAAAACAGATAAATAGAAATCATCTCCAGCTGTGCCAAAGGTTCCAGGTTTTGCTCTAGGACATAGATCTAAAGGTTTCTCTATCCCAGGTGATATTCTAAAAGTTTATTTTAAAATAAATTGCTGACCAATTTTTTATCATTGTCTTTTTTTTTTCTTAAACCTAACATCGCATCTGGTAGGAAAGGAAATTGGCTAACTGTATGCTCTAGTAAGCTGAATCCCAGTTAGTCAGGTTTTTTTTTTCTTTTACATATAATGGTAGGTAACCAATGGTAGTTTCTTGATTGATAAGATTAAGGAGCTTTTCCGAGGACACATATTTGGGACAGTAATCCTACAACCAAGCCCATACTACTGCAATGATAGTGTGACCTCTAACCACAGAAGAATAAATATTACCTTTATAAAGTGCACGTTTGCTTTACTCATGGGAAATTCCAACTAGGTTTTTACCAACATATTTTAGAATACTTCATAACTAAAATGTAACTTATATATTCAAATATTTTTATCAGTGCTGTAAACATACTAAAATCTACCCTTTATCTTAATGTTTAAAAAAAGAAAAAAAAAATTTTGTTATTTTCAGAAATACCCAACATGCAAGTTTTAGAACAGAACCTCTGGGGAACTGCCTGCAACCTAGCTACACAAGGCCTTGTGCCTTTGATTGTGCTTTTTAGCCAAAATTGATGGCTATAATAGGAACTTGCTATATATTAAACAGCCACATTTATAAGACAGGGACTGTGGGTGCAGTCAAGAGTAGGGGGAGGGCCTCCGGAAAATGCAAGGCAGGATATCTGCAGTCAGAGCAATGTAACTACATGCAAGGAAACCCCCTACCAAAATTCTGTGTTAAACATTAAGCTCTAGGGTCATTCGTCAGTAGGAACAGTTAATGTTCCCCAGATAAAGAAGAGTAGCACATGTTTTTATCATGCTAATAATTTGTAAGATTCACTTTAGCATGCTAAAAGGCCCAGACCTATGTGCTGTCTTTCCTCTTTCACATCTGATGGGGTGGTTTTGCAAACTGGGCAACTAATTTAGTGTGCAGACCCAGCTGTAAACAACATATTAAAAGGCAGCAAAGATTCCACCTTAAAGATAAGATTGCATTTTAACACCCAGGAAGTTTGGGAAGCAAGATTCTTAACTTACTCTTAGCAAACAGACAATACCTCAGCCCACCTTGGGGGCTGGGCAGGCCGCCTTTTGATATGCTCCTAGACCAAGATGCCAGTATCGCAGATAGAGAGATGGGGTGAGAAATTCCTTGTGTTAAGTTAATTCTGGGTATTCAGACACCACTTAGCAGGTCTGCACCCCTAAACTTTTTTTCATGTTCTCGGAAAATCCTCATCTGCTTATAAAACCCCTAGACAACGCACCACACCGGACTCTCTTGTCCCCTCCTGGCATGAGCCGGGAGCTCTGTCCTATCATTTTATTTCTAAATAAAAGCCTGTACCTTGCTCTCCTACCTTGACTGTTTGCTAAGCTCATTCTTCGGCTTCGTGAACAAGAACTTTGGCATCATCTATATACACATACAAGCCTTATGTATACACATACATAATTTTTATACATTTATTTATTCATATTTACATACAGTAAAAGGAGGATACTGAGTTTATTTAATTTAGGAATTCTTAAGTAAAAGTTAGAAAATAACATTTAAAATACTAAATTCCTTTGGTTTTTTTAAAGGAATAAGTTACAATTTTCAACTATGAGGGTTATATATTTTTTTGTAAGAAGTTAATGAGATTAAGAAAAATAAAAAGGTTAAAAACACCTATAATTTATCAGAAATAAACATTCTGATGTATTACCTTTCAATGTTTTTTCTATGGAGATGTATATACAAATTGCATTCTGCTATTTTCACAAAGCAGTATATGGTGAATACTTCCTCTTATCTTAAGCTTTTAAGGTAATAATGTTATCGATAGCATTTTTAAGATAAAGTATGCCAGATTACTCCCATCTTGCTGCATTTTTATTTTTTTAGTGTTACAGTCTACCAAAAATATTGCTATGTTTTCAGACTACAGGGAAAATCTCATTAAAACAAAATCCTTGAAAGAAACTTCCAAGCCCTAATCAACTGCTAAGTTATTTTAAATGGTAAAATATTCCAATATAACAAACAGGACAGGTCTGAGATTTTTAAGATTTAACCTGTGTATCTCTCTTTAATTACATTTCCATTCAAAAAATAACTTTTTCATAAAAAACCTTCAGTCCAATATTAACAAGTGTTTCTAGAATACTTGTGGATAAAGTGGGGTTTCTATGGCCAGGATCCTCACTGAACTTAAATGTAACTGGCCTGTTGCTATGCTACCGCTTCCACACCTTTAGGCAATAAGCCATTATTGTGTTAATATAAAGAGTTCCGCCCAGTGCTGGGTGGTGGCAGCGCTGAGGGACTGACCTGCCACCTAGAAATAAAGTTGGGTATAACCTTTTCACCCCAAGAACCCTTTGCTGTAAATTTCTTTGGTCACAGTGAATCTATAGCAAACTTGCCTGGGGCTGAAACTCATTTGCAAGACAATACTTCTTAGGATAAGTTATATCTGGTGTATTTTTTTTTAAATAAGTTACTCTACTAAGAGGTACATCTTAAATTGAAAATCAAAATACTTTGCTAGAAGAAATGTAAGTGGAACACCTACAGTATCTATGTGTTAGTCTCTATTATAAAATGACAAAACATATTTACAGTAGTGGTGCTGGAAAACAGAACTAGGCCCCTTGGCATATAGAATGAGTTCTATTACATTATTTAATAGGAACCATAATTTGTCATTTTCATTGTTAAACATTCCACTAAATTTAACCATACTTTATAAGGTAAAATTCCAAACATGAAACAAAAGAAAATAGGAAGAGCAAAAAGTAGAGTCTTGTTTTCTATTATGTTTTCATTATTCTAAATGTGATAAGTTATTTCAGCCTGTTACCATGGGCATAAATATCAACATAAGATCACAAATCAAGGGGAAAAGTCAAATACTTAATAAGTACCAGAGCAATTTCACCCTGAGATGACATAAAAGGAGCAGTTTAATGCACACAATTCCTTTAATTACAAATAACTTAATATTCTTTAAGTGTCCAATTATCCAATTTGTGATCTTTTGACCACATATTTGCTCCAAGCCCCCCCACCAAATCTTCCCCAAGGAAGTACAAGTAGACTTGGTAACACAAATCACAATTTGGCCTAATAAGAGATTTATAAAAAGAACAGATATGAAACTACTGTGTTTCAGCAACAATCTGGGGACTATAGGTCTGTTACCTATATTTCTGAACATTATGAATAACTGCTTAGACTTTTAATAAAACCAAGAGTTCAAAATAAGGTAAAATTTACAATCAATACATAACCCATTAAGGAATACAAACTTAAAAGGCAAACCATGCTATATGCAAATCATTCAATGGTCAGAAAAGTCAAACATACACCAAAAGAGGTTTATAAAGCTACACAGTGATATTTTTAAAAGGAACAAATTAATATGGGTAAATATCACACTTATAAAAGCTGATACTCAAAATTGAAAAATGAAAACACTCTTTAGAAATAGCAAGGAACTTAATTTTTTAACTTAATTTCAGTTAACAGGTTTTTAAAAATAAGAACTATAATAGTAAAATAACTTTAAAGTTATTTTTAAAAATAAATGCCTTAGCTAGGACCAAAAAAAAGCACTTGAGGGAGACTTTGTAATTTTATTTAGCATGTAAAAGTTTGCTGTAACATGCACAGTATGTAGAAAAGAAATTTCTACTCAGATCATATAACCTGTGGAGAACTTAACATGTGACCTGGGGCTTCACTGCAACCTAGACTGGTATCCAGTTTATTTTAGGGCAATTAACTGAGTCCTGGGCTAATGCAGGCCAATGGCATAACAGCTGAGGACAGGAGCCCACTGGTGGTGAGTGTCGTGGTAATGAGGAAGGTGAGTGTCGAATTAATCATCACCTTTATGAACCTCATTAATGTACTAACCTTTCAATTGTTTTAACTCTAGCTTAAGAAATAGTTAAGTACTAGAGGGACAATAATTTATTTCTCTTGTATCTGTCACTTTATGGAGATGTTTTTTAAGATAATCATACTATTGGTTGCAGGTGCTTTTTACATGTCTAACTTGTCTACCTGGAACAATTATATATATTACTTAACAGAGAGTATATCCCTTCCTTTCCTTCATGCCCAAGGAAGACAAAGAAAATAGTTACTATAAATATGATACTCCTTTTTAAAAAAGACTAATATATTATAAAACAACTTTTAAAAATTGCCATATCTACTTTTACTTACTATGTATCGAGACAGTACTATACAAGTTTAAGATTCGAAAATCATATAACTATGTATATTACAAATGGATATATTATATTATAGATGGAAAGCTTAACGTGAGCTAGAAAAAATAATAACAATTTCCTTTGGAACACCATAAGTAGTAGATATATCTGTGGGTATGGTTACATAGATCCCAGAAGGCATTCACTTAAAAATAAAATTGCTTAATACTTAGGAAGGCACAGAGATTTTTTCAGTCAGTGCACCACCTTTTTCCCTTTCACTCATGCCCCAAATAAGAATTCTTTCTTAGAATATCAGAGCTGAACGGATCCTTAGTAACCATCTGCCTGTGACTTTATATGTGAGGTGATACTTTCACCCTAGGAGATGCTCAGAAATGCATGGTTGTTTTGGATATGACAGCAACCGGAAAATGCTACTGGCATTAGGACTCCTTCATATCCTACAGTGCACAAGAGAGTCCCTTATAATGCAGAATTACCCAGCACAAATGCCTCTATGTCTACCCATTGAGAAAATACCCACTGAATTCTCCATTGTGAAGATGTAGCCATTTAGGCCCAGAGATGTTAATGACTTACTCAAGAACACAGTTGGGTTTAGAACCCAGATTCTCATTCTCTTGTTCTAGTTCTTGCTTACTAAATAAATTCTCAATACAGAAACAGAGAATAACCAAGTATCAATCATATATGAATATATAAAAAAATAACCAAAAATCGGTAATGTAATATTTGAAATTGAAGTAAAGGTGCATTAGCTAAAATACTAATAACACTTTCAAAGTGCTTTTTTCCTCTCCTAAGAAATAATTCCCTTTCAGATAAATCATTTAAAAAAATTCATCAAAGTTAAAAGAAAGTGGACAAAATCAATTGACTTATTATAGTTACCAAATAAAAAATTTTTTGAAAGGGAAAATTAAATGGTTTCTGCTGGTTTCAGAACTGGATACCCCATATTCTAGTACTAAATCTTCCCTGTTACCCTGAAGAGATATATTATAATGAAAAGAACACTGAATTAAAAATCCAAAGAATTTGACACTAATCCTTGCTCTGTTATATATAACTAGTCACCCAATCTTGACTATGTCACAAACCCTCTAGATTTCAGTTTCATGTTACGTAAAGTGAGGACTTCAGGTCTCTGAGATTCCTTCTTGCTCTAAGATTCTGATTCTATAGTTCTTTATTGCACAACTGGTAGGATAAAAAAAATTCATGGATAAGTACCCTAAAGTAAGTAGGGATATAACTAAATACTGAGTCTCAAAGGTGATCACTGACAGGTGTCACTGACAATAAGTCCTACCATTAATTTAGTTATTATTCAGCAGTACCTTACTTCCTAGTGATATCATTTGATATCATCTATAGAGTAAGCACCACTCCTTTTTCCCTACATTGTCCTAATTAAACAATCTTCAGAATAATTCAAAAGTAAAACTTTATTCTTCAAAAGCCATTTGCATTAAATGTCTAACCTCTACATACATGCTGAGATTAAAATGTTTTAATTTTAGAATTACAGTAGAACTGGCAGAGTATACTGGGGGATTTTTGTAGACAGTGTACTAATATGTATTAATAAATATGCATGCATACATGCATGTCTACATACTCACTATGTCTCTACATTTCTCTTAATTTCTTAAATTGGGTTTTTGCTATGGATACTATATATACAGCCTAAGAAAACTGAGTTGTATTTATAACCTTTGTCCTTATAAATTTCAATTGGTCCATAAAATATTTCTGATTCCTTTTCTACACTGTGCTATACTTGGGCAATGTATGTTTATTAAATAGTAATATAAAATAGGGACAGAGAAATACTTATTTTTCTTTTTCTTTCCCTCCCTCCCCCTTTTTTCTCTCTCTCATATACACCCACACTCAACACTATTCCTCCACTACCACCACCACAGCATGCAACATAAGTTAGCTATCAAGCTCTGAAAACTGAATCTACAAACTTTCACAAATATTCTTAAAATGAGATCATATAAGGCTTTCAAACTATTCAAGAATAATCTTTAAAATATATTAACCTGAGGATCATTTACTTAAATACAGTTTTTTTTTACAATATTCTGAGGGTGTTCCTGTGGGTGGTCCTTTCATCCTACTCTTTCATCTCTTATGCCTCACTTGCTGTGGTTATGTCAACAATTTTTTAAGTGCACGATTTAAATACAATTAAATATGTGATTATGTCTTTGGTTAAGGTCACAAATTTAATCCTTCAGTTAGTTAAACATGCAATTATTATTACATCATATCCACAATGTCTAGGATTAGATAGTAAAGGCAAATATCCTGTGGGCATTCTAAATCACTGGTGCAAAAAAAAAAGATTATTATAAACACAACATTCCATTTCAGACAAGCATGAAGTTCTGTCAAATAGAAGCTTTGCTACTTGCAATAAACATCTGACAAACATTCAATATATTAAAATTGTACTATACCAAAACTATCAGGGGTCTCTGCTGATGACACTTCTTTTGCACGTTTTACAATGGCAATCTCAGGTTTGGGATATCTGCATGCTAAAAATATTTTAAAATCAAAATGTATTCAAGCAGTAAGGTAATAAAATATACAAATAAATGCTTATGAAATTTTGAAGTGAAGCACATTAGAATATAGGTAGTCTTCAATTTGCATGGTAGTATGGGGCCATAAAAATAACGATGCAGCATGAAAATGTGCAAAGTTAATAACCAATGAGGAAAATTTCCAATTGTTCTGTGACCTTTAAAAAAATTTTATGAAATACTAAAAACTCTTGCTGACAGTTATAAATATAAAGGGAAAGTTAAAATAGCAAAAGTAATGTTTATTTAGTATGCTGTAATGTAAAATATTAGAAACACTGAGAAAGTGTTTTATTTCCTTATAAAAAATTTATCAAAAGTAGCTTCAAGAATGCTAGTACACTTCTCATCACATAATTTACAGTATGAAACAAGCATCTTTTTTATGCCATGGTGAATTACAACATTCCTTTCTAAGTTTAGATTAGCCAACATTTTATCCTTTGTATTTTTAATGTCATGAAATACCTCCAAGAGTTCCTTTAATGTGAAGTTTTTACCAGGGTCACTTCCCCTGGAACATCATCCTTTTCATCACAACCTTCTTACTTTCCTCACTGATAACCATAATATCCTTCTCTAAGTTTCTACAGCTGCATATCTTGAGTCTGTCAAATGGCAGCAGTTCAAGAGCAATGTGGACTCTCTCAGTGTCAGCTATTTCTTCTATAATTCCATTTACATTTGATTAAAATTTCACTTCAGCATTATTACTTTTTGTTTGCTGCATTTTCATCTCTTTTGGTCAATTCCTTTTTGATTATCCATTTTTATAAAATGCCTCATGGATTTATCACTGGGAGACAAGGAGGTAACACAACTAGACATTTTGCTATGTGTGATGTAAATAACAGATAAGTAGTGACCAATTACTGACAGACTGTGAAAGAATACATGAGTGGACATGATCATGACACATCTGTTTTTACATAGTGATTTATGGACTGATAAGCTAGCAGCAAAGTTTGTACTTCATGCAGTTATTCACAGCTAATACACTACAGTAAATGAAATCTGAACTGTGTTGTTGGGAATGGTGTTTCATAACTAAAACATAGTTACTGAAATATGTGTATGAGGAACTGCAAAACAGGGACTGCCTATAACAAAAAATAAATAAATAAATAATAAAATGGGCATAAATCCAGGAAAAAAGGTATTAGAATTTGATATATTTTTCTACACAAATAAAGGAAAATAAGAAAACAAGATTCTTTCCTTAGAAGTTACATGTTTTCCACTTAAATCATTTAAATTCACTCAACTACCAATGAATGAATAGTTAACCTATAATGAGGCAAGGTTCAGTGATTAAATCTTGTGTTTCAAAAAAAAAGACTCTTATCACAGACAAATCCCTAGAAAAGTACAACCTTCCATGACTGACCCAGGAAGAAAAAATCAGAACAGACCAATTACCAGTAACAAAATTGAACTGTTAATCAAGAAACTCCTGACAAACAAAAGTCCAGGATGGCTTCACAGCTGGATTCTACCAAACATTTACAGAAGAGCTAATACCCATCCTTATTAAAGTATTCAAAAAAACAGAAGAGGAGGGATTGCTTCCAAACACATTCTATAAGGCCAGCATCACTCTAATACAAAACCAGACAAAGACACTACAAAAAAAAAAAGGAAATTATAGACTAATACCACTGGTGAACATAGATGCAAAAATCCTTGACAAAATATTAGCAAACCAAATTAAAAAATACGTCAAAAGGATCATCCATTACAACCAAGTAGGATTTATTCCAGGAATGCAAGAATGGTATAATATTTGTAAATCAATCAACGTCATAAACCATATTAACAAAAACAAGGATAAAAACCACATAATCATTTCAAAATATGCTTAAAAACATATGACAAAATTCAACATCTATTCATGATAAAACTCTCAATAAAATGGGTATAGAGGGTATGTAAACCAACATAATAAAGGCCACACACAACAAGCCACGGCTAACATCATACTTAAGAGCAAAAAACTGAAAGCTTTTCCTCTAAGATCAGGAACAAGACAAGTATGTTCACTCTCACCACTTTTATTCAACATAGTACTGGAGGTTCTAGCCACAGCAATCAGACAAGACAAAGAGATAAAAAGCATCCAAATTGGTGAGAAGAGACTAAACTGTCACTATTTGCAGATGACATTATATTATACATAGAAAACCTAAAGACTCCACCAAAAAACTACTAGAATTAATAAGTGGATTCAGCAAAGTTGCAGCATACAAAATATTCAGAAATCTGTTGCATTCCTATATACTAACAATGAACTAGCAGAAAAGAAATCAGGAAAACAATTCCATTGCAATTGCATCAAAAAGAATAAAATACCTAGGAATAAATCTAACCAAGGAGATGAAAGACCTGTACTCTGAAAACTACAACACACTCATGAGAGAAACTGAAGAAGACACAAAGAAATGGCAATCTGTGCTCATGGATAGGCAGAATCAATATTATCAAAATGGCCTCCCTGCCCAAAGCAATTTACAGATTCAATGCAATCCCTATCAAAATACCAACAGCATTTTTCAATGAACTAGAACAGTTCTAAAATTCGTATGGAACCACATAAGACTCCAAATAGCCAAAGCAATCCTGAGAAAGAAGAACAAACCTGGGGGGATTATGCTCCCTGACTTCAAGCTATACTATAAAGCTACAGTAATCAAAACAGTATGGTACTGGCACAAGAACAGACCCATAGATGCAAATGAAACAGAATAGGGAACTCAGATATAAACCCACACATATATGGTCAATAAATATATGATAAAGGAGCCATGAATATGCAATGGGGAAAAGACAGCCTCTGCAATAACTGATGTTGGAAAACTGGGCAGCTACATACAAGAGAATGAAACTGGATTACAGCCTAACTCCATACACAAAAGTAAACTTGAACTTGATCAAAGACATGAAACCATAAAACTCTTAGAAGAAAACACAGGCAAAAATCTCTTGAACATAAGCATGAGCAATTTTTTCCTAGACACATCTCCTTGGGCAAGGAAACAAAATAAAAAATAAACAAGTGGGACTACATCAAACTAAAAATCTTCTGTACAGCAAAGGACACCATCACAGAAGAAAAAGGCAACCTACAGTATGGGAGAATATATTCATAAATGATTTATCCAGTAAGGGGTTAACATCCAAAATATATAAAGAACTCATATGTCTCAACACCAAAAAAGCAAATAACCTGATTAAAAAATGGCTGGAGAACCTGAACAGGTATTTCTTCAAAGAAGAAATACAGATGGCCAACAGGCACATGAAAAGATACTCCACATCACTAATCATCAGGGAAATACAAATCAAAACTGCAATGGGATATCACCTCACACCAATTAGAATGGGCACTATCCAAAACACAAGAAATAACAAGTGTTGGCGAGGATGTGGAGAAATGGGAACCTTCCTACGCTGCTGGTGGGAATGTAAATTTGTGCAGCCACTGTGGAAAACAGTATGGAGGCTCCTCAAAAAGATAAAAATAGAAATACCATTCAAACCTTCTAGGAATTTACCCGAAGAAAACAAAATGCCTGATTCAAAAAGATATATGCACCCCTATTTTTATCACCACATTATTTACAATAGCCAAGATATGGAAGCAAGCTAAGTGTCCATCAATAGATGAATGGTAGAATCTGTGTACATATACACAATGGAATATTATTCAGCCATAAAGAAAACAGAAACGCTGCCATTTGCAACATGGATGGGCCTAGAGGATATTATGCTCAGTGAAATAAGCCAGGCAGAGAAAGACAAGTACCAAATGATTTCACTCATCTGTGGAGTATAACAACAAAGCAAAAACTGAAGGAACAAAACAGCAGCAGACTCACAGAACCCAAGAATGGACTAACAGTTACGAAAGGGAAAGGGACTGGGGAGAGTGGATGAGAAGGGAGGGATAAGGGGATTAAGGGGCATTACAATTAGCACATGTAACGTGGTGGTGGGGGGCACGGGGAAGGCAGTGTAGCACAAAGACAAGTAGTGACTCTACAGCATCTTACTACACTGATGGACAGTGACTGTAATGGGGTATGTGGTGGGGACTTGATAATTGGGGAATCTAGTAACCACAATGTTGCTCATGTGATTGTATATTAATGATACCATAATGAAAATAAATAAATGTGATACAACACACACACAAAAAATAAGTCAGGTGGACAATGACAAATACCATATGATTTCACTTATTTGTGGAATATAAAAACAAAACAAAACAGAAGGAACAAAACAGCAGAAGACTCATAGATACTGAGAAATGACTAATGGTTACCATTGGGGAGGGGTGGGGTGGGTTGGTGGGGAGGGTAAAGGGGATAAAAGGGCATGAAAATTCTCAATCATAATATAAGCTGGTCACAGGTATAGTAGTACAGCATAGAGAATACAGTCAGTGATTCTGTAATATCTTTCTATGTCGACAGATAGTAACTCAACTAGTGGAGGTGAGGATCTAATAATATGGATAACTGTTGAACCACTGTGTTGTATATTAGAAACCAATATAAGATTGTACATCAATGATACTTCAATAAAAAATGAATTTTATCATAAATCAACTAAAAAGCAAGGCTTTTTAAAACCATCTCTGTATTCATTAGTGAAAAAATTTCTTAAAGATTATTAAAAAAAACACAAAAATTTGCAGAAAATAGCCCCTGATCTCAAGGATACAAACACACATGAGATGACTGAGAAGAAAAAAAGTACACTGTAGGAAGGGAGAAATTATAGCCTTAAGAAGTGGGAAACAGCCTCCAGAAAGATGTAGGATTTGGGTTTGGTCTTAAAGCATTGCAAGGATTTAAATAGGTTACTTAAATTATTTTAGTTTCCTTTTTTCTTTCTCATACAATTCAGTACAAAAGTCCTAAAGTGGGGTTGATTGAAGTAGGCATCTGTGTGAGAGGCAGGGGAGTCCACAGTGGCCCAGAACAAGGTTTCAGACTTCAGACTGGGTGAGGGAGTATCTACACAAGGGAGTCAGGATGGCCAAGAGCCAAGGTTGGGTGAGAAAGGCTTCCCCATGGTAGAGGTGAAGGAATGTGTCTCAGGGTGTTGGTGTTAGAGTTGGGGTGAGAAGAGCATCTACGTAGGCAGATATGGGTAGTGGTGGTGATGGGATATGAGTGACATGTAGGAGTGATCAAAGAATATCTTAAGGATACTTTAAGGATAATGGGAGCCAGGTATTTTTCCATTAGAGGATGAATTAGAAATACAAAAAGAGAAAACTAGAATGCACCCTGTAATGTTGGATCAGAATCAGAGAAACTGTTTCGAGTGCTTATTTATTAACATATATAAATATGTGATATTTATTATGTATATAAATACACATATTTATATATTCAGTAGCTCTGTCCATGGTGGGGACCTGGGAACAGCAACACCCTCTTAGCTTTTAGTACAACTAATGCCAAGATCTTAGTTTCTAAATGCCATTCTACGCTGAAGAACCAGGGCTGCTTGCAGCAATGGCTGATTCCAGGGCTAGGACAGGATAGGTGGAAGAAGAGCCTAAAACACCTTGTGGTGCCAGAAAGTAAGGAAATATTCAAAGAGTAATAGGGATGTGTCAAAAAATACAGAAGACAGCTTGAAGGATTTCCTACTGGTTAAAGAAGGGACAGTTGGAGGATCAAAAATAATAGTAATGAATTATAACTTGTAAAATAGAATAAGAATCCATGAATATATATTGACATACATACATACATACATACATTGAATGATTAATGAGAATAGGATATTTCATAGACTCAAAGTACCTCTTCACAAAACATTTATTAATTACAAAAAGAAAAATAATAAATTTATAGTGGATAAATCAGATAGCACTTTAGTCAAATGTTCAGAGAAAATGGTTAACCTGGAAATGGTTAACATCATCAGGGACAAAATGAAATCATGAGCCACCTGATAGGATGAAAAAGAATATTACTTCTGTGATATTCCTGCAAGGATGCATAACTAGAATCTATTCGTGAGGGAAGAGATGAAACCAAACTGCAGTACATGCTACAAAATAACTGGTCTGTAATCTTCGAAAATGTCAAGGTTGATGTAGTGAAAGCTGAGGGGAAGACTTAGGAATTGTTCTAGATGGAAGGAAATTAAAGATATGTAACGGCTAAATGTGACGTGATTTTGGACTGGATCTTTTTGCTGTAAAAGAATGTTATTGAGACAACTGGTAATACTTGACTGGCATCAGAGTATTAGAAGGTAGTAATCTATCCATGTTACATTACAGCTATATTGGACAATGTTCTTGTTTGTTAAGATATACATGCTGAAGTGCTCCAGTTGTAGTGGACATTGTGATGCACCATTGATCCTTTGTTGCTGGAAGTCCTGCCAAGAGACAGCTCTCCATAGTCAGTCATCTCCGGGGACTACCTCAGCTTCAGCTAAAGAATGCTGCCTCTATCAAGGCTCTGCGCTCTGCCCAAGGCAGTCCACATCCAATAGCTCATTTTCAAAGAAGCAGAAACCCAGATCTCTCACCTAACTTGGGACAATGCTGAAGGGTCATCCCATCTCTAGAACTCTCCATTGGATCAGCTGAGGCTTCCATTGAGACTGCATCACTTTACTTGTACCTCTACCCTGCTTTCTCCCCTTTCCTTTCTATGAGGATTCCAACAATAAATTTCTTGCATGCTAATCTTTGTCTCAGAGATTGCGTTCCAAGGAACTTAACCCATGACAGGGATGACAGAGCATCATGTCAGCAAGTTTTTCTCAAATGATTTAGGGGGAAAAGAAAAAGTTTATTGTACTATATTTGAAACTTTTCTATAAATTTGAGATTGTTTCAAAATTTAAAAAGTAGCACAAAGTTAAGTTGGGAAAGCACAGGAAGAACAGGATGAAGAAAAGCAGAAGAAAAAAAGTTATGAATGAGGGCATGGTTCACGGAAGAAATAAGACTAACCAATGGAAAGTACATTCAAGGTAATAATGGAAAATAAAAGAGATAAAAATTAATACAGTTGACCCTAGAACAAGGGGGTTAGGGGCACAGACCCCCATGGAGTCCAAAACCCACATGTAACTTTTAACTCTCCAAAAACTCAACTACTAATAGCCTAATAATAGTCTACTGTTGACTGGAAGCCTGTAACATAAACAGTTGGTACACATTTTGTATGTTATATGTATTATGCGCTGTATTCTTATAGTAAGCTAGAGAAAAGAACATGTTTTTTCAATTTTTCACAAATCTTCAAAAAGCTTTCCAGTGTAGTTATGGAAAAAAAATCAGGTGTATAGGTGGACCTGTGCAGCACAATTCAAACCCACATTGTTCAAGGGTCAACTATACAGCTATTTATTTTTATTACTAAAAAATGATTATTGTGTAGCTACAAACTCAAGTGTTAATTTGCATTTTTTCTAATGTCTTTAATAAGCCCCTTTGAGGAGAAAAAAAAGGTAGGATAATACTTTTTAAAATAATAAGATCTTTCTCACACACATACAAAATTCTTCTAGCTCACAAAATGAGCTGTATCTTACATTAACACTTTCACGTCTGTTTCCTTTCACAATTCAAGCATGCCTGAGTTTATCTACGGGACCTCAACTCTTTCCTACCTTAAAAAAAAAATACCTTCTATAACCTTGCTACTCAAAATATAGTCCCTGGACCTATAGCATTGAAATCACTGGGAACTTTTTAGAACTGCATAATTTCAGGCCCCACCTCGAACCTACTGAAACAGAATCTGCATTTCAATAGGATTCCTAGATGATTTTATTTGAACATGAAGCTTTGTAAAGCAGAGTTCTAATTTCCACTGTGGGATGCAGAAAGCTAACAAAGAACATTGCTCCTACCCTTACAGTGAAACAAAGTCAAACTGAATTCAAATTCAGGACTTATTTTGAACCCTTAAGAGAACTCAAGCCACAGAGCAAACAACTGGCCCCAAATCAAAAAGCAGGCACCTGCAAGGACAGAGGGGACATTAGCACTTACTTGAGACATGCAACTGGATACCATAAGAAGTGTGCAGCTGGAACAGGAAGGTTACAGATGAAGGCAGAGTGGGGACTGGTGGGAAACTGAAGGCACTACGATCAGCATAAACTGGGGAAACCTGAACCTTCTTGCAGGTTCTTTCATCAGAAATACCACCAGATGAAAAAAAAATGTTAAGAGAGAGAACCAAAAGAAAGTACCCATTGTGGTGCAGAACTGGAAGAGGGAAAAGCAGTTGTGCAGGAGGGACATGGAAGTCTACTTGGATCCTTTCTCAATCTCTCCCATGAGTCAGAACCCTTAATCCATGAGAAAGGCAAAATAATGTCACCCTGAGGGGAGGTAGAGTAACCAACCGTCCAGTTTGCCCTGTCTCGGTTTTAGCACTGAAAAGTCCTGCAACTCAGGGGAAAATGTTCTCCTAGCTCTTACGTATTTTAATTTGAAAAAGAGAGTTTCAAATAATCTTTATTTCTATGAAAATTTTCATGAAACTGCAGAAAAAAATAAAACAAAAGATTGTGTATAACTTGTAAGAATTTGGATTTCTGAAAAGATGAAATATGTAAAAGTTTATGTACATAACATAAAGCACAAAATTTCAGTTGAGATATATTGCAGTTGAAATGTGTTAAAACAGTAAATGCTAGTATCTTTTAGGAACTGGTTCTAAGAAAATCCAGATTATAAAAAAATCAAATGAATCTGTAAACAAGTTTCCACTAAAACATTAGTAAAGTTTATAAAGGTGTTATATATGACACAGTTTTCCATTAACTGCTTATTAATTTAACTTAATTTATCTTATTATATGTGGGCTAATTTTTTTGGTACCAGCTGAAATTGGCTTTTGGAAATTGGAATCCATACAAAGGATTATCTGTAAAAAAGTGGGTATTCCAGTAATAAATATTTAAAATAAGTTTAGACTTCTCATGCATGACTAAAGAGATAATCTCAAATAAACTCAACCTATTGTCCAACATCTGCCCTCTATATCCAAAATTCCTTGTACAGTTTAATCCTTTCTTATTGATACTCCCCTTCAGCCAACTAAAATCTGGCTTCTTCCCACATAGTTCTCATAAAACTGCTTTTCCTCTTACTTGACTTTTCTAAAACATCAGCTCATTCCCTCATTCTTAAAATGCTCTCTTTGTTTTGCTTTGGGGGTCACAATACTCTTGATATTTTTCCTATCTTTATGGACATTCCTCCTCGGTCTCCTGGTTCTGGTTCTTCTTTCTCTTCTCTTCCAATAAACATGCTGTTTTTCAGAGTTCTCTCTTGGATCTTCTTTCACTCTACTTACTCTCCCTGGCCTTAGTTACTACTTATATGGGTAGGATTCCCAAACTAGTATCTTCCTCTGGAGCTCCATTATATGGTTATCTCAAAATATCCAATATATAAGAAGCTAAAAATGAACTCATCTTCTCCATTCCAAAATCTGCTTCTCTCCTACATGTTCTCTTCCATTGTGAAGAATATATCACCATCTTGGCAATGGCCCCAACTAGAAATCTGAGCATCTCCTTGGTTCTTTCTATCTCTTTTCCTTGTCATCAACTAATATTATATTGTTTAATTAAATGGTTTATTATTTAACTCTTAAATTCTCTTGAATATGTCTACCTCTTTCCATCCTTCCACTAGCCTACTTCACACCTTCTGTTATCTCTTTCTTTGATTCCTGCAAAGTTCTCCTAATTTCCATGCCTCTATACCTCCAGTCTAACCCTCCCACACTATCCATTCTTTGTACTGTACATAGTGACCTTTCTAAATTGCAAATATGATGCCATTATTCATATTTTACCTCCACACTAACCCCGACATACCAGTGATCCATCTACCTCCTAATGAGCTCTAGATTTCCACCTAAACATTACTTCTGTATATAACCCCCTATACTTTTCCCCTCCCAGTAAACCCTCTATGTACTTCAATACATTTTAACCTTACCACAGCACTCATTACACAGCATTGTAATTTCAAGCTAAATTGTCTCTATCTTCCCTAAAACATAAACTTCATATTTTTAAGAATCCTATTTAGTGCCTCAGTAGGGTCTGGCAAGTGGACTTCAAATTGTTAAGTAATTTTTTAAATAAAATGCCAAGCACTAAAATGGTGAAAATTGGCCTTAATTTCTCTAAAATTTTACCTGGAGGTTTTAAAACTCGTATTAGTTACCCAATCAAAACCAACATAAGTAATTACAAAGCTGTATAATTAGGTTCCACAGAGAGTTACAAAGGAAGTGGAAGATATGGCCCTAACATTTAAGGGGTTTAAGATATGCTGATTTCATAAGGTTTTAAAAACAGAAGACTTATTGTATATTTTTAAATGTGCTACAGAGCTAGTAGAGATCTTAGAGATAATATAATGAAACCCATAATGGTATAGTTATGAGGGAAAAAACCCTAAAGAATATGTAACTTAGTAGCCCAAGGTCACATGGTTTATTTAATGGCAACACCTTTACTAAAACTCAGTTCTACCAGTCCAGTGTTCTTGCCATTATGTATAATAAACTGAGATATGTATAACATGTACACACATATACACACATACACATTTCATATCACTGAAACAATTACTTTCCTTTATACAACATACTATAATTAATGTCCAAATTTTAAATAAGTAAGCTACAAATAACTGTAGGCCTAGGGCCAAATTTAGCCTGTTTTTTTTTTTTTAAATAGCCAGTGAGCTAAAAAGGGCTTTACATTTTTAAGTTGTTGGATGAACCACCCCTAACCATCTTAGTAAACACTGAATGGCCATGGAAATCAGCTGCAGTCCTGATATTTCTTAATGAATTCATCCCCAAACAGGATTTAAATGTGAAATATACCACAGTAGCTATTGGAAGACAACTGATACTGTTGGAATCACAAGTAATGTCAAGCGCCTTTATATACTTCTGTCACTATTAACAGGAGGCAAGATCCTCATTCCCACATAAATACGCAATAGACATATTTTCCTAGCTGTAACTACAATTCCAGCATTATTCTTCAAACCTCAATGCAAGTTCCATATTTCAAAATCCATTTAACTGTGCAACTGAGGCACTTAATTGGAAGGGAACAATCCGCAATGTAATATGCTAAGAGGCAAATAACAGAAGAATCTAATAGAATTCTATTCTATTATGCTCATTTAAAATCATACTCACAGACTGATACCAGTATATGGAAGTACCTATCTGTGTGAAAAAGGTATTTTCAAAGATAAACATTTGCAATCAGTTTTGACAATAAGGAGTACTAATACTGAACCCCAATTAAGCCAAATGTTATCTCCACCAAAAAGTATTCCATCTTTCTCATTAGAAAACCTGTATTTAAAAAATTGTACTCTTGATTATTTTTAATTTTGTTAAAAAAATCTGTAGAAATTTGTTTTCCCATTTATATAAATACTATATAATATCTTCTCAATTTTCCCTCTTTGTCTATAATTCTTAAAATACTATCTGGCCCTTTACAAAAAAAGTTTGTCAACGCCTGCTTTATAAAGAAGCTAAATATTTTTTTAATTTCTAAAAGACTAATGCTGAAATCAACACGAACTAGTGTTTTTACTTATTCTCTATTCAACCTATTCAAATATGTCCCACCACAGATATATCTTATCAACGTCACCATTCGTTCCTTGTGAACAAATTCTCTCTTACTAGCCCTCACAGCGAAGTACATCATACAGATTATTTCCTCATTCCTGAAACATTTTCCCTCTTGGTTTCAAAACTCTTTCGTTTTTTATTTCACTAAATTCCCACTCCTCAAGTGTTCTTTGCGGACTCCTACTCTTTATCTGACTTTGAAGAGAGTCAGCAAAGTCAGGTAGACTCTCCAAAGTCTACCTGAGGCTTGACAGTCTCAGTGTGGGCTTTTTTCTTCTCTAACCAGACCAAAGACCAGTTTCTGCAAGGGACAGATTCTAAATATTTTAGCTTTGGGGGCCATATGGTCTCTATCACAACGACTCAATTCTGTCATTCTAGCACAAAAGCAGCCGTAGATAATACATAAATGACCGAATGTGGCTCTATTGTAATAAAACTTTATTTACAAACACAGGCAACATGCTAGATTTGCCTGTGGCCCATAGCTTTCCCACTCCTGATATAGACTCTCACCTTGGGTGCCCTCCACTTGTGCTTGACAAGTATCATCTACACACAACTGTTAATATCCACACTTAGATGTTCAGTTTAAACTTCTCTTATATAAGTTCCAGATTCATGGGTATAAATACACACACACACATACACACACACATACACACACCCCTAATCTATACTTTCCCCAGTTTTCTCCAATAGCACTACCTTTTACACAATCATGACAGTCAAAAATCTAAGAGTCATCACTTACTATTTCCTTTCCCTTAATTACCTGCCCCACTTTCTAACCTATCAGCAAGTCCCATCAGTTCACTCTCAAAAGTATACCTTGAATTTATATCTCCTTCTCTTTATCTCCATGGCCACCTAGTCTAAGCCACCAACAGCACCATCACCCTAGCCTAGACTACTTCAACAGCTTCTTAAGTGGTCTCCCAACTTACGCATTTGCATCCTCTAATTGTTCAACAACAGCAGCCAAAGTGCTCTTTAAATCTTCACCCTCATGGTTAAACCCACAAATGGCCTTCATATGGATGATTTACCTATAAAAGCTCTGACTAATCTAGCTTCTGCCTACCCGCCCATCTCATCTCATTCCACTCTCCCCTTTGTTCATTAAGTTCCATTCATATTCGCCTCCAGTAAGTTCCTACACTATGTCAAGTCCCTTCCTATCTCAGGGTCCTGGTACATGCTGCTACTCCTCAGAATGCTCTTCCTCCAGCTGTCTGAATGACTGGCTTCTTCTCAATCCTTTACTTGCAGCTTAAATATCACCTACAAAAAGGCCTTCACCTTAAGTGTCATTCTGTTTATTACTCTATTAGTACACACTATCTACAATTGTTTTATTTATTTACTTTGTTGCTCATATTTTTCCTTTCTTAATATCACAAACTTGAGTATTTTGCTGAATTAATTCTCTGACATACTCCCAACATCTATCACAGTGTCTATCATATGGTAGGTACAGTAACAAGTATTTGCTAAATAAACACATTTTCAAAGTTTGGAAAGCTTTCTATAAATAGTAGGTTAAATTAAAAAAAAACAAAGACTCATTCAAAAATCTAAAGGAAAATTAAAGTAAAAATTAGAGATTTATAATAGAAGTCTCAAATACTAGTTTTCTGAGTTTTCCAAAATTGGCACAGAACTTATAAACTTTCATTTATTTTACTTTTATTTCCCTTATTTTCAAGGTAACAAAGCCAAATTTGCTTTTGTACTGAATATTGTATGTTGTGCAAACATGGAAGATAGACTAAGATGTGTTACCAGCAGATGTGACTTTTACTGAGCATTGAGGTGCTAGTTTTTTTTTCCTCCAACACGTGTTAAAAATCTCAGGTATGGAGAAAGGTGCAATAATAAGAAACAAAGAAAGCTAAATTAAAAACTACTCTGCCACACATGCTGTAGGATCTTGGACAAGGTATTCTTAGCCTCAGTTTCTTAATTTACAGAAGAGATCATTCCTTCTCTGTCCAAGAGAAGTAAACAAAATAATTACATGAAAAAATCACTTACCTCAGTATGTCTGGCAAATATTCAATAATTGTTAAGTAATGTTAGTGAAGATGGTGTTAACAGCAGCAACAGTAATAACAATGGGATGTCTTCTAAATATAAGAATCATTATACAATAGAAATTCAGAAGTTGTATTACAAAATTCCAGGCTATTTTTAAAATTACAAATGTTTCCAATAACACAACATATTAAATAATCTACACTAAAGAAGACAGAAAATCTAAACTACATCAATAAGAACATCATTGTAATTTAAATTTTCCTTAAACTTTAACATCTAAAAATAGTATGCCTCAATTAACTACCTTTTAGGTGCTTAAAACAAGTATCCTTTGAACAGCCATAACTCAGGTATTAGCAAAAATACATGATTTTCATGTGAGATCTGAAAAGTTAAAGATTAATAACAAAGTGATAGATGGAATTGGCTATCTGGAAAGACAAAAGAGTGCACAGTAATGGTTTATGACCTTGAAATGTCTATCAGGAGTAAACCTTGAGAAGCACAGGAGGATCATAAAAGAGAGAGGGAGAATGAAAGAAAAAAAAAACAGAAAGAAACACACTATGACAAAGAGCGGACAGAAACAGTAACAGATGCCAAGAATCTGACCTCCTTATATAGCAGAAAAGAGTTTATCATAACCACAAAGGATGAATGAGAAAAGCAAAGAACAATCTGAGGACACTAGTGGGTAGTGAGAGGGGAATAATAAACCCAACACATTTCACTACCACTATGACAGAGTCTAAAAGGAATGCCAACTGAAATGGCACAGGGTTCTAGATGCATTTGGTATGATGACTAGTATGTCTACAAATAGAAGAAGCCCCAAAGAAAATTATTGTATTAAAACATAGTATATAAGGACTCTAGCATCTGGTAGAAGTTAAATTGTGCTCATTATACTTTTACTAAGGCAGAGAAAAATGCAGTATGTTCAAATACACTGCCATCAAAAGCCATCAAAGTAAATTTTTCAGAGCTTAAAGGGAATGAGGCTTTATTACCTGAGAAGTTCTCTGTCTAGAAGAGTCTCTTATTTACCAGATGGTTTGAGATAACTAAGTTACTATATTTTAACATATAATTACTTGTTTTTATGTAATTATTTTCATTAACTTAAAGCAGAAAATAAACCTATGAGTCAAAGACAAGGTTAGAGCTCTACTACAAAGCCACAGTAAACAAGACAATTTGGTATTGGCACAAAAACAGACCCACAGACCAGTGGAACAGAATAGAAAATCCAAACATTAAGCCAAACATATACAGTCAATTAATATTTGATAAAGGAGCCTTGGATATACAATGGGGAGATGACAGCCTATTCAGCAGCTGGTGTTGGAAAAACTGGACAGCTACATGTAAGATAATGAAACTGGACTACTGTCTAGCCCCATACACAAAGGTAAACTCAAGGTGGATCAAAGACCTGAATGTAAGTCATGAAACCATAAAACTCAGAAAAAAACATAGGCAAAAATCTCTTGGACATAAACACGAGTGACTTCTTCATGAACATGTCTCCCCGGGCAAGGGAAACAAAAGCAAAAATGAACAAGTGGGGCTATATCAAGCTGAAAAGCTTCTGTACAGCAAAGGACACCATCAGTAGAACAAAAAGACATCCTACAGTATGGGAGAATATATTCATAAATGACATATCTGATAAAGGGTTGACATCCAAAATATATAAAGAACTCACGCACCTTAACAAACAAAAAGCAAATAATCCAATTAAGAAATGGGCAGTTTCTGCAAGGGACAGATTCTAAATATTTTAGAGGACATGAATAGACACTTCTCTAAAGAAGAAATTCAGATGGCCAACAGGCACATGAAAAGATGCTCCACATCGCTAATCATCAGAGAAATGCAGATTAAAACCACAATGAGATATCACCTCACACCAGTGTGGATGGCCAACATCCAAAACACAAACAACAACAAATGTTGGCGAGGATGTGGAGAAAAGGGAACCCTCCTACACTGCTGGTGGGAATGCAAATTAGTTCAACCATTGTGGAAAGCAGTATGGAGGTTCCTCAAAAAACTCAAAATAGAAATACCATTTGACCCAGGAATTCCACTCCTAGGAATTTACCCTAAGAATGCAGCAGCCCAATTTGAAAAAGACAGATGCACCCCTATGTTTATTGCAGCACTATTTACAATAGCCAAGAAATGGAAGCAACCTAAGTGTCCATCAGTAGATGAATGGATAAAGAAGATGTGGTACATATACACAATGGAATAGTATTCAGCCATAAGAAGAAAGCAAATCCTACCATTTGCAACAACATGGATGGAGTTGGAGGGTATTATGCTCAGTGAAATAAGCCAAGCCGAAAAAGACAAGTATCAAATGATTTCACTCATATGTGGAGTATAAGAGCAAAGAAAAAAACTGAAGGAACAAAACAGCTGCAGACTCATAGAACCCAAGAATGGACTAATAGTTACCAAAGGGAAAGGGACTGGGGAAGATGGGTGGGAAGGGAGGGATAAGAGGGAAAAGGGGGCATTACGATTAGCAGACGTAATGTTGGGGGGGCATGGGGAGGGCTGTACAACTCAGAGAAGACAAGTAGTGATTCTATAGCATCTCACTACACTGATGGACAGTGACTGCAATGGGGTTGGTGGGGGGGACCTGATGAAGGGGTAGTTTAATAACCATAATATTGCACACGTAATTGTAGATTAATGATACCAAAATAAATTATATTAAAAAAAAACAAAGACAAGGTTAGAGTCCTATGAATCTATATACTAATTAATTCAACTGACTTGAGCAAGATGCTCTAAAATCTGCACTCAGGGATTTAGTCCCTATTTGTTCCCATTAGCTTTACACTCTTGCATGCCAAAGAAAACCAGACAAGAGAACTGTTTTGCAAACTGATCACTATTTTTAGAAAAAATGAAACAATCTCCACTAATATTGGTTCAGTATCAGGTCATCCCCAACATTCAATATCATCCATTATTTTTAGTTCTTATTTTTAGTTTCACCTGACCTTCTGGATGACCCTTTAAGTTGCAGACTTTGTATTTTTTCAATTTTCTTATCTACAAATTCGGCCATAATGTTTGCTTGTCACAACTGCTATAAAAAGTAAGTAATAAGTGAGTATTGACATGGACAACACCAAATTAATTACTGTAAAATAAAACTGTGGTAGTGTTTAACTTACTTGAAACTATATTTTCTAAGTGTCTAGTATTTAGAATTCATTCAAAACCAAAAGTGAAGAGAAATCAATCAGTTAGGATAAGGATGTCTGATAAGGAAAACAGTACAAGGCTCACTTATTTGATATAGCAGTGAGGAGTCTGATACAGAGGTAAGGAGTTACTTTCTGTTTTTATCTGGAGACAAATAAATGAATAAATGTAAATAAAGCAATAAGCCAGAAGCAAGGAGAATACACTGATAACCGAAGTATCAATGGATGATAAAAGAGAAGGAGAAATAAGGTAGAGGACTGAAGAAGAAACAGCCTTACAGCAGTTCATATAAAGCAATGGCTCTCAACCAGGGAAATTTTGCTACACTCTTCCCCTTTCCCCGACCAATGTCTCCTCCAAGGGACATCTAGCAATGTCACTTTTGGAGACACTTTTGGTCGACACACTGGGGATGAGAAGGTGGGAGGGTACTCCTGGCATCTAGTGGGTAGAGGACAGGGATGTTGCCAAATATCCTGTGTGGAAGTGAGCCCCCACAACGAAGAATTATCCAGCCTGAAATTTCAATATGCCAACGTTGAAAAAAATCCTGATATAGAGGAATGAGTCCCCTATACATCTCAATACATATGAAGACTCACTGTACTAGCACTCAGTATAAGAATGAATGTTCAGAAGTCTTAAACAAAAACCTAATATGTTAATGGCATATATTAATAGAGGATGAAAAACTATAACATTTCCAATAGAAATGATTAATTTTTTTTAAATTACTGATATAAGGGAACAAACTTTAATAATTAGGCATGGCCACCTACATGGAATACCTCCTCCTAATTTCCCTTCCCTGAACCTAGTCTGACCTTAGTGATTTTCCTTGACCAGTAGCATGCAGCAGAAATGACATTTTAGGACTTTCAGGGCTATGTCATAACAGCTCTGTGGTAGGCTGAATACTGGCCGTAAGTATATGTCCACATCCTAATCCTCTAACCTGTGAATATGTTACCTTATATGGCAAAGGAGAGTTTGGAGGTCTGATTAAATTAAGGATTTCAACAAAGATTATCCTGGATTATCCCATGGACCTTAAATGTACTCATGAGGATTCTTTTAAGGGGATGGCAAAGTCAGTGCAGAAGATGTGACAACCAAAGTAGGGATCGGAGTGATGAGGCCAGGAACCAAGGAATGCCAAAGCTGGAAGACAAAAGGAACAAATTCTCCCTGGACCCTCCAGAAGGACTGAGCCTTGCTGGTACTTTTATTTTAGCCCCTTAAGTCTCATTTTGGACTTAAAACCTCCAAAACTCTAAATGAATAAAATTGTGTTGTTTTAAGCCACATAAAATATTAATATATTTGTTAATACAAATGTTAATACAAAACTATTAATTATTATCCTGAGATTATTACCTTAGGTACACGTTTAACAGAAATATTCCAAAAGAAGCTCCTTTTTTCCAATCACATCTTTCATTGTGCCTTCCTGAAAGCCAGCTCTCATCTTTCTGTGTATTTCTCCAATGAACATTAATTACAACACCTTAAATAAGTGTAGAAGGCAGACTGCAAGATGGCCCCCAATGATTTCAACCTCCTGTTATTCACACTTTGTATAGTCTCCTCCCATAATGTACCAGGACAAAAGAGGACTATTTCTTCTATGATTGAGTTATAAAAGACTCTGGCTTCTAGCCTGGGCTTTTTCTCTCATCCCTTATTCTGGAGGAAGCCAGGTGCCATGTCTTGGGAACACTTAGGCAGCCCTGTGGAGAGGCCCACCTGGCTAGGAATTGACTCTTCCAGCCAACAGCCACGTGAGTAAGCCTTCTTGGAAATGGATCCTCCAGCCCCAGTCAAGACTTCAGATGATGCAGTCCCAGCTGAAAGCTTAACTACAACTTCATAAGATACCCTGAGCCAGAAATACTCTAAGTGGCTCTAGGATTCCTGATCCTCAGAAACTGTGAGATAATATGTTTCAGCCACTGTGTTTTGGGGGTAATTTGTTATACAGCAATGCATAACTAACACAATGAGCATTGCCCATCCCTCAAAAAAGAGACTGATAGATTTTTAAAGTCTTTTTTAATTTAAATAGAATAGAAATTACAAATATTGGGAGAAAAAATTGTCTTAAAAATCTTGGCTAAAGCTGAAAGGGAACTGTAATAATATCAGATTGACAGCTCTATACTTGTAAAAACAATGACCCAACAATGTACTATTAGGAGAATATGGACTGTTTCTAGAAGAAGAGACATCAGGTTGAGCAGGTAAGCTGAGAACGCATCAACTTTTTTAAAATCGGGAAACAAATCAGTTTGTAGTTTTAAAAAATCACAATATACTATATAACTATGATAAGACATACCACAAAGTCTGCCTTATCTATCACAAATTGATTCTAAAGCTTTATCTTGTCACAGACTGTATCACATGCCTACCAGTAAAGATAAGGGCAAATATAACAAATTTCAGCAGATTTCACTGCCATACCAAAGTATGGGTGATTTTTTTTTCCTGTAATGTTTCACACTAAATCCAAAACACTTCTTTAGATCATCCAAGCATCCGTTCCAAGAACATGTAAGATTTCCTATAAGAAACAGCCTTTTTAACAGAATTTATTTCATTAGAAAGTGCACTTAGTGCACATACATTTAGTACATGAGTTGGTTATTTAAAAATACTTAAAAAGCAACAATCAAAGGAAAACAGGAATTTTTCATTCATCTGATTCGGGGAAAATGTTGATTTCAGCAATGGAATGATCTGTATGCATTCTCAACATAGTAAAATCCTCTTTATCTTAAATGACTAATGAATAAGGTCATTCACTAGTGATGATTCCAATTACAGGTCTCCACCACTATCTGAAAGTACAGCATTGCTATGAAACCTTTCGTAAGATGGAATGGTGTAAAGTGAAGAAGCAAGTATCATTTAACTTACATGGAAAATTTTTTGAGCATTCTTAGACCCCCAAAATAACCTCTCAGGCTTTTCTGATATCTTTGGACACATCTTGTTAACAGATATACAAAATAAATGGAAATAAAGCACAGATGCTCACAGAGTCCAAAGCTGTGGTAGCCTAATGCTGACATACTGAGTGTAGTTCCTGGGGAAGGAATTTGGCGGTGCCACTCTGCCTGCTGCTCACAGTGTGTGCTGCCTCTATAATGCCTTACAGCAAAACAAAGGCTGAATACTATTTTCACTTTTTGCCTTCTTTTGTAAAAAGTAGAAGTGAAAATCCTGAAAGACAATTCTTTCAGCTAGTGAAAAGAGGTACTAATGTAACAGGTACATCCTTCATAAAAGCAAAGAAGCATAGTGTGAAATATGGAAAAGTGGGGAGATAGCTGTATTTTCATAGGAAATGCATGTACTGATTTGTAAAACATTAAGAAACACTAAGACTGTACTAAAAATTAAAGCAGCAGCATCAATAAGTGTCAAAGATCAGTAACTTAGTCATCAATACTGGCAAATATGGTTGATTTAAACTTTTAGGTTATTTCATTTATGAACAGAAGATAAGTATTTGACTACCACATTGTTTCCTATATTGTTGCCTGTTTACCTTGAACAAAGAAGACAACTTGAAATGCCTCTCTCCCATAACTTACATACTTATTAAGTTTAGTTAATGCTAACTAATCCCCACTGATTGAAGTTTATAGGTCCTTTCCAGAATATTTAAAACCACATTAAATTTTAAAATATTACCTTCATTGGAAAATACAGCATCCCTACTGCAATACTACTGGCACATGCTAAGGTATGAGGTGAAATTCATCCAGTTGTATCGCAGGACATGGTTTTCAAGAACTATCATAAAATTATATTAATAGAGCCTTCCAAACATGTAACATTGTTAATGCAGAATTTCCAAGAAACTGCTTAGAAAAGGCCAAATGTGTGTTCAAATAGTCTTGCCCATAGAGATTCCTCAAATTAATGCAAAATGACTGTCTATACTGTTTTCCAAGGAGCACACTGTCAGAAACGAATGTTTTAAAACCACACACTGAGCACACCATAGCTTACAAATAGGCCTGCATTCGATTACATAACATCATGATTACACATTTTACTAACTGAATTGATTACAATGTTACATTTTTCCTCTAAAAGCACTGTGGGTAGACAATGTCTGGAATCACCACTACTATAAACTGGTCCACAATTCCCTGAACTGAGAAAAAAAGGCAGTTAAAAGGCAAAACTATTAAAAAGTTTCTGAAGAAGTAGTACAGATAAGTCATGATTATATGGCTTTCCAACATTCCTACACATAGGCCAAAGAAATACTTGAAAGTGCCTCTGGCAAATCAAATGCCATGCTCCAAATCAATGGGTTCTAACTTTAGGAATCTATGGATTGTTTATGTACCTACGAACATGGTGGCAGGGGAAAGTAAACCTTAAAAAACTTCCAAACACATCAGAATGTAATATAAAATAACAGCAAAGTATTTTCTCTGTAATTACTTGATTTAAATGGCAAAAATATTTTAAGACTGAATGATTAAGTAATTTGCTCCTTTCATTCTTTTGATTTGCTGGATCTTTAGCTTTTTTATCTGGACTCAAATCCTGACCTACAAGCATTCTGCACTGATTAAAAAAAATATCCTATTTTAACATTTTAGCTTAAAAATAGCTTTGCTTTCACCATTCCAAATTGCTTTTGAGCAGAAATCTGTTTTTTATTGCAAAGCCACAGATTCCCAGAAAAATGTCTTATTTTCTCCATTCTTTCAACCCCTGGGGAAACTGGAGTTTAACTTGTGCAGCACCAAACCTATATGGGCTTACAAGTAAGTATCTGCAATTGCTGGTTTGACCTAAGCTTTCCATTTCCCAGGAAAATGTTTCTTTCGGTAGCTTTAATTTACTATACAACTTGTTGCGTGTGCAAACAAGCAGTTGAGAGCATCTCTGCCTTAGGAAGCAACACCCCCTTTTCTGGGCACCCGTACATCTTCGTTTGATAACCATTCAAGAAAGTTTCTTCCTGTCTCTCGGGTTTGTAGCACTTTGGGAGGAGGCACGGCATGCCACCTGCATGGCTGCGCGTTCACGAGAAAGCAGCAAGGGCGTAGGGAAAGGAGAGCTGGGGAGGGAAAGCACACAACAAATCAAAACAATATCGGTCGGCAATTTGGGCTGAAGCTCCGGCTTCTGAGGCTAGGGAGGAACCAGCCATGCGTTGGCCAGGCTGCACTATCCGCGCGCTGCCCAAGGGACACTCAAGAGGCGCAAAGTTCCACCCTCCGACTTCCCAGGCAAGGGCCCGGCAGGGGCGGGGAGCCCAAGGCGGGGGTCCCAAGCCGAGGGGCGGAAAGGCTCCCGGGGAACAGGCGTGGGGGCAGGGCGCCGGGCCCCCGAGCTCGACCCCCTTACCTTGGGCGATGGCAATGGACTCGAAGCGGTGCAGCTCCTTGAGCAGGCAGCTCCTCTCGGTGGAGTGCAGGCTGTAGATGAAGTCGCGCGCGCCCTGCGCCGTGTTCAGCGCCTCCATGGGCTCCTTCTTAGGGTGAGTGCCCAGCCCCCGGGGGCCGCCCGGGGCCGCGGGCGCCAGCAGCCCCCGCCCGCAGCAGCACCAGGACGGCGGGCGGGGCCCGGCGGCGGCGGCGGCGGCGGCGGCCGGGCCCTGTCTCAGGCTGCCCGCGGTCCAGCTCCTCAGTAGAGGCAGCAGCCGGGACATGGCGGGCGGAGGAGCGGGGACCCCCGCGGCAGTCCGGCGGGAGGTTTCTGGCGACACGGAGCGAAGAAGGAGCTAGGCTCAGCCCGACCCCGCCCCAATGTCCTCCTGACAAGCGACCGAGGTGCCGGGCACCATGCACTCCCCGCGCCCGCGCGGCTCTCGCCTCCTCTTCCGTTCCCCTTTCCTTCCAAAACGCCCGCTGCGGCTTCGGTCCCTCTGACGAGCAAAACTTTCTCGGAGACTGCCGGGCCAGGAGAGCTCCCGGAGAGGGCGGGCGGGCGGGCGGGTGGCGCGGGCGGGCGCCTCCCGGCTGAGGAGGAGCCGCGCGGGCGGGCAGGTTCGGCAAGGGTTTGTGTCTATCCGTCTGATTTCCAGAGGGATGAGTCAGCCACGCGCCACCTCCTCCGGCACCGCCCTCCTCACCCGCCGGCTTTCCCACCCTCTTGTTAGCCCTCGTCCCCACTCCGCACGGCTCCGGAGCCCTCAAAGAGGCCGCTCTCTTTGGCCGCCGCCGCCAACGACGCCCCTAGCGGTGCCATAAGGGATACCAGGGCGGGGCGAGGGGAAGGGGCGGGGGGGGCGGAGCCGCGCAGACGCGGTCCGCAAATTCGCGGACCGCGCTCCCTAGAGCGTGGGGAGCTGGCCTTACACGTCTCCACCCCCTCCGGTGCCTGAAGGTGGAGGAGAGTGTGGCCTGCGTTTTGTTGGCGTGCGCCGCCTTTAAGTCCCGCGGTGGGAACAGGGAGGAAGAGCTTTGGACCCCGCCGGGCCGGGTAGTGCAGCTGCCACCCAGCCCTCCCTAGCGCCATGCCTAAATCCGGACTGGTTCGCTCTCAACGCTGCCCGGCCCTGCGGCCCCCCTCGCCGGGCACTGGCCAGGCGGAGACCAGCCAGGCCTCTCCGGAGAGCCTCGCTACCGTTCGGAACCTCGCGGGATCACAGCTCCCTACTCAGGCTTTTGGGGACTGAGACGCCCAGGCGGTACCCTTTGCCAAGTCAGCGCCCACCATAGCCTCAGCTAGGCACTTCTGGTCTCTGAGGCACCGGCTCTGGGAGCTCCAGAGAGGGCGAGGCCATTTCTACTCCTTCCCAAAACTGAGACCTTGATGCCGAGAACACCGTTCCTCGTTCTGATGCCAGCAGCTTGCAGATGGTTAATGCTGGAACAGGAGGCAGGAATATCACATCCCTTTTTCGGGTGCTCCTCAAGGTTTGTTCGTTTGTTTGTTTGTTTTTCTCTATGCCAAGGCGAAAAGAATTCTGCAATTTTCACCATTTCCAAGTGTCCAGATCCTGGGCATCTTTCAAGGCATAGCTCAAAGTGTCTCCTACTACAGGCTTATTTTTATCTCTTCCTAAGGGAGATCTCCGCTTTATCTGAAGCTGATAACACATAGGCTTCTTGTCTTAGAGATAGATGCACTTAGAGAATAATCTGCTCAAGTGTAATCAACATCTAAATCCTATCCTTCCATATATGCTGCTATACCCGGCCCAAGACTTTGTATGTAGAAGATGTGCTATAAACATGTAAGAGCAGTGTATAAATGTGAGTCAGGGGAGGAATGCTTCATTAAACCCTCTTACCGCTCTCATAGTTCTCAAAGTGTGGTCTCTGGACAGCACCCCATACCTTCTGAATCAGAAACTGAGAGTTGGGCCCAGTCAACTGTTTTAACGAGCCTTCCAGTTAATACTGAAGCACACAAAAGCTTGAGAACCACTGCTCTAACTTAAACATAGGAAGCTGTTGTCCCTAATTTCAAGGCATTGCCTTTGGTGTAATAAAGACAATTAAGAATGCACTCTGGAAAACGCGAATCCTTTGTGTATTAAAGACTGTGTCTTTCTTGTCTTTGAAACACTCTACACCCAGTATGTGTTGGAATCCTTTGCAGTTATTTCAGTCTTAAATTCTTGGGATTACCAGCACCCTCCCCTTTCCCCAATATCCTTATCCCAAAGAAATTCTGATTTATTGGGCTTGGAGGGGGTGGGGGTGCTGGGAAGTGAGTTTTAGAAAAGCTTCTCACCAGTGACCCATTCCCAGCAGTTTGCAGGACACATTTTTGTGTCTGAGTTCCAGAAACAGACTGCTGCAAGTCGGATGATTGGATCAACCATTTCCTAGCTATGTGTTAGTGGTAGATGATTACAGTAGTGGTTCCAATGCATCATGCCTTGTGGTATCCACTCCCTTGTGTAGACCTGTTCCTCACTAACTGTGGGCTTGGCCATGAGACTTACTTTGGCCAATAAGTGAGAAATCACAAACCTGATCTGGTAAGTGCTTGCTGATGTGGCTTGCTGTAATGTGTTTACTGTATGATTTATGAATATTTAATTCTGTCAGAAAATAAGAGAAACTAAAATGTAGGCACAATTTTCTTATGAGACATGCTACACATAGAATAGATACATGTTGAACATAGATAAGAAGGATGGAACAAATGAAAGTGGTACTTTAGATAGAAAGAGACCAGTGAACTTTAAATATTAATAAGGCATACTACCTCTAGACATACTGACAACTATGTCATCCCTAAAGTGGCCACCCAGTAGTGACACCCATTACAGCCCCATTCATTATTGCTTCATGTAGTCTCTGCACAAGAAAAACAGGTAAACTCCTAGCTACTCAGCCAGCTAGTGGCCAGCTACAATTATGACCAGACACCGTTGCCCCTGTATCTCTCCAACAGAGCAAATGTATGTCAGTCAGTTTCAGTCCCCTTCGATCTGTCAGCACCCTCACTTTTTACTCTGGTCCTTAAAACCACACCATTTGCAGGGTAGACTGGCATGGCAGAGAGGGTTAGGACATGTGAACATGGCATGAAACAAAATTTAGGTATTATGTTCCTTCCACCCTACTATCCTAAGCTTGTTTATCTTCTCCTTGCTTCTCGCTCTGGTCTAAATGGGTTGATAAACTGGGTTACTATTGCTGCTCTTTGAGTAAACCCATTATGCCAAGCTCAGTGACTTAAATAGACAGTTTATCTGGCTCATAATTTTGTGGCTCAGAAATTCGGGAAGGGCTTGCTTGGGCAGTTCTTTGTCACAGTCTCTTATCAGATGTCAGCTAACTGCAGCTGCTGTCTTTTGAAAGCTCTTCTGGGCTAGACATCCAACATGGCTTACTCAAGTGGTTAACAGTTGATGCTGGCTGTTGGCTGGCTGGAAGCTCAAATGGGGCGGTGCCCAGTCCCTCCAGCATGGCAGATTTCTCACATGGCAGCTGGCTTCCCTCAGAACCAGTGTCTGAAAAGAACCAGGCTCATGGCGTTTGATTTATACCAAAAAGTCATGCAGCGTCACTTCCACTCTGTTCTAATTAGCTATCAGCAAGCCACTAAGGCCAGCCCAGATTCAAGAAAAGGGGATACAGACCCCCCACCTGTCAATGGGAGCAATGCCAAAGAATCTGGGGGCATGTTTTAAAGCTACCACTAGATTCAAGCACAGTTGTTCTGTAAGCCTATCTGTTCCATGACCTATGGTACAGCCTGGCTGGTGGTGTACTTGGAGGTTATTTTCATCAAGGTTACTTTTTACATATTTGCCCTCTTGGAATTCTGAATAAAGAAGTCTGGAGTATCCTGCTAGAAAGGCCACATAGAGGAAGAAGCAAAAGCCAATAGCCCCAGCTAACTAACAGGCACATGAGTGAGGCCATCTTGGACCATCCAGTCTCAATCAAGCCCCAGATAACAGCATGACAGCATTATAAAGTATCTGAGATCATTAGCTCTGGAGCCAGACTGCCTGGGTTTGAGTCTTTCCTCTACCATTTACTAGCTGTATAACCTTGAGCTCATAACTCAACCTATCCGTGGCTGCTCATCTGTTTGATGGGGATAAGGGCATGTTGCTAAGTTGGTTCATCTGTTAAATGGAGATAAGGGCATCTGCTCTATAGGGTTATTGTGATATAACTTATGTAGGACTATAGTTATATATATAACTAAATAAGTTAGTACATGTAAAGCATTTCAAACAGCACCTGGAACATGATAACTGCTCAATGAATATTAGCTGTTATTATCCAAATTCCCGCAGACCTCTCAAACTTCTAGAATTATGTCTTTGGACCCTAACTTGAAAAATATCTACTATCTGTCATTTAATACCACTTCATGTGTACTATCTGGATTGTCTGTCCATTCCCTTCTCTAAACACTTGAATACCCTAAATACAAATAAGTGAGGAGTGTTTGGAGTCTGTGTATGGAGCTATGGAGAAGTATAAGATAGGGCAGGTCTACATGTGGGTGGCAAGAGGCAGGTTCTCAGTAAGTGTGAGGGTTCTGAAGAGAGAATAGTGCCAGCAAGTTGGAGAAGGTTACAGAAATGAAAGAGGGAGAGAAGGGCCCAGAAGGGAAACTTGGCCTGGGTTTGGTCTGGCCTGCTCTTCACTTTTAAAGATGACAAACATTCATGCCTCATTAATAGTTCCTGCTGAATCAACAGTCCACAGTAGGTTGCTTCATGCAAATGCTCTCCAGAGTTCCTGTCATCCCTGTTGCTGGCAGGGCACAGGGCTGTTTGCTGTCTACATCTTACAATACATGATACATCTGGAGTCCAGCTCCAGCTGGGGTGAGGTATTGAAGGGGAGTGAGACGGCGTCGGCGAATGAGAAGACACCCACACTGACTAAGGTGCAAGCATCTCCTAGCATAAAGCTAGGAGTCGTTTATTTTATACAAGTTAACAATCAATAGAATTCTGAGTGGGGAACTTAACAGACAACCATTAACTAATTCTAAACTCAATTTCAGGCAGTCTCCAGTGTCCTGGGGTGCGGGGTCTTACATGGTATTGAAACAATAGCAAGGGCAATTAGGTCCTAAAGGCTGTCTTGTTCTTGTTTGTTCTGTCCTTGATTATTTATAAACTCCCCCTAACCATTTCTACTCCAGTAAGCATTCTACTGATTAACACACCTTTCCTTTTGTTTCTCACTTAACAAACACCAGCTGGGCCTATTTCTTTTAATTCTTTTCTGTATATATATATTTAAAAAATGAGCTGCACTAACCATTGTTCTATTAATCAAAAACTACCTATTCATATATAGATCATGAACCCTAGTATATGATATAGGACTGGGAAACAGAGTCCATCAATTAATTTTTCCCATGCTACGTTTACCTTTAGAAAAGTACCATTTTCTACTCAAAATCTCTACAGCTACATTAGGGGGTCCTTCTATAGTGGGAAAAGGAAGCTTATTACTAATTCTTTTCTGGGCAATTAGTGAGTCAGGAGGGGGTCCTACCCGCAGTCCTGGTTCCCATATCTCTTTATGCTGTAATTTCTTATAAAACTCCTCTGCTGTAATATTAGGGCAGAAAGGGGGCAACCTTGTATAGGTTCCAAAGAGGGAGTTTCTTCTGAGTAAGCAGGAAAGGTAGGGTGGGCTTTCCTTGGGTTTTGGCTACCTGCTTTAAGTATTTGGAGTAAAACTGAAAATAAAAGGGGGGTAAATTCTTGTTATATTTCTGAGAATTATGGTGTACTTTTTGTTAGAGCTCCAAGTAATGAAGCGTGTGGGAAAGTTAATAATATAGCGGGAAATAACAAGGGCCAGCTGGGAGGCTTCCAGATCTTCTGAAGGCATCCTCAAGCCTGGACTTTGTCAAGCAGCACGAGTAGCTTGGCCCCCAACAATACGGTGCCTCACTTATAAGCAAGTTGAAAGGAGCTTATATTAATCATCACATTGTGTAATTCATCTTTTTTTCCTTAGCAGCTAGCACAGTATCCTGTACATATACACACTCAATATATTTGTTGAGTTTTTTAATTAAATGGCCAATCAATATTTTCTCCTGCCTTATTGAGTATAATTGGTATACAAAAAAAACCTGTATATAATTAACAAATGTCATTTGGTAAGTTTGGACATATGTATATATTCATGATATCATCACCAAAAGCCAGGTAATGAAGATAACCCATCGCTTGAAAAAGTTTTATTGTGTTCCTCTTTCTGTTTTTCTTTTTTGGTAACACAACATGAAATCTGCCTTTTTAACAAATTTTAAGCATATAATACCTTATTGTTAACTATAGACACTATGTTGTACAGCAGATCTCTGGAACTTCCTCATCTTGTATAACTGTGACTTTATACCCATTGAACAACTCTGTTACTGTCCCCTTATCCTGTAGTAACTGCCATTCTTTCAATCAATATTTGGTTTTATGATATACTGTCATTTGAAAGGCAAAAACAAGCATTAATCTTAGGAAACTGTCATCATAATAAGACCGACTAACCTTGCCCAAGGTTCCAGCAAAATAAGAAAATACTATATGATTGTTAAAGAATATACAGGGGGGAGGGGGACTGAAAAGTTCTATTAAAACTGGAAAGCTATATAGCCCAATATTGTATCCACTGTGTAAATAAAGGGTAAGAAAATAGGTATTGGAGTCAGATTAACCTGGGCTAATATCTTGCCTCTGCTCCTTATGAGCTACATATTCTTGAACCAATTAACCTCTTTAACTCTCAATTTCCTTCTTCACATAATTCAGACAATACTGGTACCTACCTCTCAAAGCTGTTTATATACTTCAGTAAGATAATATACATGAATAGTTTTTCAGAATGCCCGGAATACATCACATACATTCAATAAATGATAGACTGATAGATAGATACAAGATAGATAGAAAGAAGTCTGGAATATTATTCAGCCACAAAAAAAGGAAATTCTGCCATTTGCAACAACATGGATGAAACTGGAGGGCACTATGCTAAGTGAAATAAGCCAGGCAAAGACAAATACTGTATGATTTCACTTCCAGGTGGAATCTAAAAAAGTAGAACTCAAAAAAGAAACAGCGAGTAGAATTGTGGTTGCCAGGGTCCGGGTGGGGGGTAAGGGAAATGAGGAACTGTTGGTCAAAAGTTACAAAATTTGAATTATAAGATGAGTAAGTCCTGAGGACATACTCCATGGTGATAATAGTTAACAATACTGCATCATACACAAATCTGCTATGATTCTCACCAGAAAAAAAAAATGGTAGCTTTGTGAGGCAATAGAGATGTGCTGATTAACTTGACTATGGTAATCATTTCACATGCATACTTAAATTAGTCAACACATTATACACCTTTAAAAAAATCACATTGTACAACCAAAATATATACAATTTTTATATGAAAATTATACATCAATAAAGCTTGGGGAAAAATGATGTTATTTGATGGAAGGCTCATGATTCCTTGATCTGCAGGTGGGGAGCAGCTGTGGGCTTTCAAATAAAATGTGTTTAAATGAAGTTGTGCTTGCTTCAGTATTCATCATCCCTACAAACCCAATCAGGATTTCTATTTCCTGAAACTATTTCCATGACAGTCTCTGCTCCACCATTTGAAGGAAAGACCTTCAAAGGACTGATATTAGTAGAATGGGGTTCAAGAGAAGGATAGTTTGACTTTCTCCCTCCATCACTTTCCGGTTGCTTTAAAGTTAAATGATTAGTTCTGCTGATCAACTTCATAGTACTAGTTAATCATTGTTTAGTATTCACCACAGGGAAGTTATGCTAAGTACTTTGCATACTTCATTTCATTTTATCCTCTTCACTTTGCAAAGTAGCTTTTGTTATCTCCAGTTCATAGATAATAATAACAATGAAGAATATAGCTCACTATTATTGAGTGCTTATCATGGTCCAGATACTGTGCTAAACCTTTAATATAGATTCCCTTTCTTCATCTTCATAAATAACCTTATCAGGTAGGAGCTATATTTAGTCCTCATTTTTTTAGATGATAAACTAGAGGTACAGACAGGTTAAGTAACTTGTCCAAGATCACACACAGCCAATAAATGATAGACAGGCTTCTATTCCTGTCCCCTTATCCTGTAGTAACTGCCATTCTTTCAATCAATATTTGGTTTTATGATATACTGTCATTTGAAAGGCAAAACCAAGCATTAATCTTAGGAAACTGTCATCATAATAAGACCGACTAACCTTGCCCAAGGTCTCTGTGAATCCAGAATTCCAGCTTTTTCCCCCCAAAGGCCCAGCCAGGTTCAGGCACAGATATATTTTCTTTAGAGCTAAGAGACACTGAGTCACCACGTCCTTGTCTTTGCATGAGTTTCAAGATTTCTCAAAATCGAGTCTATTTTTCTTCTTGATAGCTCCAGTGGCAACTTCCCTCAATAAATTATTTGTTGCCTGACCAGCTTCATATTTAATGACTTTATTAATTTCCAGTTTGAATTTCCCCTTATCATTACCCTTTTTAACTATCCCAAATGTTTTTTTCATGGACTGTTTCATGGAATCCCCTGAGGCATTGGTAAATACATTGAGAAAAATTTACATAAGATAATACACTAAATACAGGGTCCATTGAGACCGGCCAAAGCATGATAAATGTTGGAAAGCATTCATGTATTTCAGTCTTTTTCACTTGCAACTATTGGCAACCTTCTCTCTGCCTAGCATTGTACAAGGCATCCTCTCAGTTCCATGACCTCCTATCCCTCCAATGCTCCTTTGCTCTTCCTCCCTTCAGCCACTTATCCCCGCCACTGGCCTGGTCATCACAAATCATGTCAACACCTTCAAATTCAATGACAGCACACTCCTTTCTGCTCACCACTTTCTGCCCTTCTAGTTCATGTATTCTTACTTCTCACTACAGTTGTTTAACCCTGTCAGGACCTCTACTCCAGCTCTACCACTTGTTCATTATCAATCAGTCATCTTGTGCCCTCCCTTTTCTTTGAACCCAGCTTAAATTCCATGGCCTTATAATTGCACCCTTTGAAGCACTATTAACTTGTTTGCTCCCTGTGTCTCCATCCTACTTATTTGGCAAAATAACCACTCTGGCTAAACTCAAATATTAGCCAGATACCCACATCAGCTCTTGAGCAGCAGCATGTGGCTGGAGAACATCACAACCTTCTTTACTTGTACTCACCTCTAGGCCTTCTCTCCCTTTACAATAGATGGAAGGTTCTTACTCTTACCAGGTGAGTGTTCTTTGGATCTTGCCTGCTAAAATCAACTCCTAGAATTAACCCCGTCTCTTGCATCTTTAAGTTCTCCCTCTGCATACTTCCCACAAACATAAAAGCATCTTCCATAGCCTTCCATCTTTAAAACAAAGCAAATCTTCTCTTGAACATGTATTCATCTATAGCTGCAGCCCCATTTTTCTGTTTCCCTTAAGAGCAAAACGTCTGGAAGAGGTGTTCATGGTCAGCATCTCCACTTCCTCTTTTCCCATTTACTCTTGCAACCACTCAATGAGAGCTTCACCTCCTTAACCACGCTATCAGAATTGCTTTTACCTGACAGTGAATGAGCTCTGTGTTGCTAAACCAAATGTTCATTCATCATATTTTCCTCCAGATCTAAAAGATTTCTGAAATAGTGAGCTACTCCCTCATTCCAGAAATGCTCTCTTTTTTGACATCTGGAAAACAGTCTCCTGGTTTTCCTCCCCTCTTATTGGCTGTTCCTTCTTCTGAGTCTTCTTTAAAGGTCCCTCTGCATTACCTTGCTGTGTTCCAAGGATTGCTCCTCAGCCTACTTCTCTTTCTATGTACACTTCCACCATAAGTGACCTCATTCAGGTCCATGGCATCCAAATCTCCCCATCTCCAGATTCATATATCTAGCTGCTTACTTGATATCTCCACTGGATGTCCAGTACACACACAATTCAGTGTGATGCAGGGAAAGGACTCATGATTCTATGCCATTTATCCCAGATCCTGCCATAAATAAGCAGCACCACCATCCACCCAAATTCTTGGGTTGAAATCCTAGAAGTAAAATGTGTGTAACAGGCAAATATGTAGAGACAGAAAATAGAGTAGTGATTTTCAAGGTGTACTGGGTTGAATGGTGGCCCCTAAAAAGATAAGGCCATCTCCTAACCTCAGGAATCTATGAATGGGATGTTGTTTGGGAAAAGGGTCTTGGCTGGTGTAATTACTTTAAGGATCTTCAGATGAGAGCATCCTGGATTCCACAGGTGGGCCCTAAATCCAGTGATGAGTATCCTTATAAGAGACAAGAAGAGAAGACATGAAAGAGAGAAGGCCACATGAAGACGGAGGCAGAGAATCAAGTAAGGCACTGGAAATGCCGGAGCCTCCAGATACCAGAAAAGGCAAGGAGTTCTCTTCTCCACTAGAGCCTCCAGAGGGAGCACAGTCCCACTGACGACTTCATTTTGGACTTCTGGTCTCCAGAACTGTAAGAGAGTAAATTTCTATTGTTTTCAACTACCAAGCTCTTGTTAATTTTTTACAGCAGCCCTAGGAAAAGAATTCACTAGGGCTTGGGGGAAGAGGGAGATTAAGGAGTGACTGCTAATGGCTCTGAGGTTTCTTTTTGGAGTGATGGAAATATTCTAAAATTATATTATGTGATGGTTGGGTAACTCTATAAATATACTAAACACCACTGAATTGAAGGCATTAAACAATTTTATGATATGTAGATCATATCTCTAAAACTGTGTAAAAATAAAACCCCTAGGAGTTACTTTTTAGCCCTCTCTTTAGTCTCACATCTAAATCCATAAGTAAATCTTTGGGCTCTCTCCCAAAATATGCCTCAAATGTGACTTCTTCTCTTCATCTCATGGCCAACATTTCTGCTCTGCACAACCACAATAGCCAAAAGGATGTTGCTGCTTCCTCTCCAGCCTCATTCACATTCATACTCCTTAAAACAAGCAAAATTGTTATCTTAGAACATAAATCAGGTCATGTCATTTTGAACTTAGAATAGAATCCGAATTCCCCACTGAGTCCTATTGGACCTTACCCAACCTGAGTGGCCTCCATCCACATCTGAGACCTCATCTCTTTATACACGGCCCTTTGCTCTGTACTTCAGCCACACAAACCTCCCTTTTGATCCTGGGACAGACCAATCTTAGCTGTTCCTTCTGCATTATCACTCAGCTTCTCAAATTCCCCTTGTCTGTCTTCTTCCTGTCAAAACCTTTTCTGAGTCGGCTCCATAGTTGCCTCACTCCCACTTACTCCCAATCATGTTACTTTATTTTATTGTTTAGCAGTTTTTGTTATCTGAAATAACGTTGTTCATTTACTTAGTGCAGTTAGTTACAGTGTATTTCCCCCAATAAAGATAAGCTCTATGAGGGTACGGACCTTACCTTTCTTGCTCACTACCATGTCCCCATTCCCACCACAGTGCCTGAAAAAAGAGATGCTCAATAAATATTGCATACGTGAATAAAGAAAGGACATAAATCATAAGGCACACAGCCTTTTGCCCTTCAGAAGCTTACAGTCTGTTGGAGGTCTAGACATACTTGCACTGTCATAAAAGATACAACAACAATGTAAGACAGAATAAAAACTGCCAACACTTAAACAGAATGGTCTTCACCTAGAACAAAGCTGATGACCATCCCAAAGTGAGAAATTCCTGGGGAACACATTCTTTCCCAAGCCTACACTGATTGGGCAGCTGGAATGGCTGAAGGGGTAGTGAGGCCCATGAGTGGTATGGGTGCTCATGACTTTTGATGACCTCTGCTAGGATGCAAGAGCAAGTGCAGAGAGCTGTGGTTTCTCCAGGCAGCACCCCTGAACCAGTTCCCATCTCCTTACAACACGTTCCTCATTCCCATCCTCCTTGGCTTCCACAGTCCAGCCTCTGCACTGCAAGTTCAGTGCATGCCTCTGGCCCAATAGTCTTGGCTTTTGTGGCATATTTAATTGTTCCTCTGACTTGACTCAGTTCTCTGCACAACCCTAACTATCCTATGAATAAGGGAGTAAAAAATTCCTTCCCCCTACTCTGGTCTCCCACATTACCCCCTTTTCCCCGGAAATCTCCCCTCTCCATCACAGAGTAATTCAGACAATTGACATCAAGTTTATGTGGTAGAGTAGAAAAAAACATGGGACTTGGTGTCAAACAAGAGGTGTAAATCACAGCCTCACCCCTTTCTCTTTGTGTGATTTCGGGCAAGTTATTTAATGTTTCTGAGTTTTGCTTGCCTCCCTTTTTAATCTCCAAAGCTTTATCTACCTTAAGGGTAGTTGAGATGATAAATGAGGAAAAGGCATCTTTTTACACCTCTTTGTCACTTCCTCTTTCAGTGTTTTTCTGTCTCATTTATTGGCATTATTACTATTCACTCAGCTGATCAAACTAGAAACCTGGAGGATCTTCTTTAAAATTTCTCCAGATCTACTTCCTGCTGCCCCAAAGTTAAAACAACTTTCACTCAGTTCCACTTCTTTCCACTTCTCTGCCATTTCTGTGGTCTGGACAATCATCTCCCTTTTGAAACAGTCTCCTAACTGGTCTCCCAACAATGGATCCATTCTCCACAGCAGCCAGTTATTCATAAAATGCCAATTTAAGCAATGCATTTACTTCCTTAAAACTTGTCAATGGCCTCCCATTGCTATCAGGATAAGGTACACAATATTTGCCATGACCCACATGGCCCTGCATTGCCTGAACCCAGCTCCTCTCCACCTTCACTAGGACCCTGGTGCTAAGCCCAGGCACACTGGTCTTTTGTCCCTTTGGGAACCCTCCAAGCTCCATCCTGCCTTAGACATCCTCATTACTCTTCATTCTGCCTAGAGCCCTCTCCATCTCTCTCCACCTCTCTGTTCCTTCTACCCAGTTCATTTCTGCCCATGCTCCAGGTCCCAACAGAAACATTATCACTTCCTCAAAGACTTCCCTCATTCTCCCTTCCCTCAAACCAGAGTGTATCCGCCATTAGTTGCCTTCATCATGTACACACACTGCCCCCCTCCAACATCACTCTTGTAATTACCTGATTAGCATCTTATTTCCAGCTATACCTGTTTCATGAAGGCAAGAACTATGTATTTTTCAGCTGTGTCCCTTGTGCTTAGCAGTACAAAATAGATGCATAATAAATGTTTGTTGAATTAATGAAAAGTAAGAGTAAATCTAAGTGTATTATAAACTATAAATAGACTATAAAAATAGAAATTTTTTTTCCTGTTGCAGCCACATAGAACATTAGGAATCTATTTTGAGCTTACCATCATGGTAGCTACAACATGGCATGTTTGGGTTCCTAGCTATTTGATGCTAATTCAAATGGGTGTGAAAACTGCTGTCACTCATATTCCCTTATCTTTATCCAGTAGGTTTCTTTAATTGAGAAACTGAATGGAAAAGAGCACAAGGCTCTGCGATGACAGGGACATTCTCTGTCTCTTCACCACTGTATCTCTAAGGCTTAGACTGCAGACACAAACTACATGCTTATTAAATATTTTCCTAATGAATGAATTAGACAGGTTTAATAATAGTACAAAGCACTCCTACAACCATCAAGAATATCCTGAGTATCTCAAACTCAGATTTGCAATGTTAATAATACTTAAATAAGCAGACGGTCTTTTATAAAAAAGCAAACTCCACCGTGAGAGTCCTCAGAGAAGAACACAGGTAAATCAATCTCCTTGTTAAGAAGAATAGACTAAATGAACCCAAAGTTCCCTTTCTTATAAAATTTTTGATTCTGGATTATATATTAGGCATTTGGAATGGCAGGTGTATGAGCTTACTGAGAAGTAATTGGGTTCGTGGAACACTGGTGCAATTAACACCCCAATTTAGCATTGACTTTTCCCAGAGCTTTAGCAATGATATTGCACTAATTGTTTTTACAAGCTTGATGACTCCAGCATTCCTGTTAGTAGGTTGTCTTGTGGTTTAGGAATGTTTTTCAAAGAGTTTCAAAAAAGGCTCTAAATTCTCCCTCATCAATACCAGCTTAAGATGGCAAGGCCAAGTCAAGAAGACTTGTTCTGGAGCTAGATTTGGGACAAGTCCGAGTTCTACCTGCACTATATGTGTGGCCTTATATAAATTACCTACTTCCTCTTAGATTTAATTTTTCTTCATATGTAAGTATAACTTTACCAGGTAATCTCTGAAATCCCTTTGAGTCTGAAAACTCATAATTCTAAGAAACTAAAAGCTTATAACATGCACATGTTATTCCTGTGCTTTAAAATTCCCAGTGCTTCCCATTGCATTTAAAATAAAACCCAGACTCCTTATACGGGTCTAAATTTCTTGTATGATCTGGCTCCTGCCTATTTCACCTGATCTCAACCCCTACTACTCATTGTGTTTTGGCTGTGCCAGGCATGTTGCTGCATAAGGAATGGAGCACAGACTATTCCCACTAACTGGGATATTCTGTCTTTACATTGCTGGCTTCTTCTGATATTTAAATTCAGCACAAATATCAACTCATGAAAGAGGCCTTTACTGAACACTCAGCACCCCTCCCCCATGGCCTTTTCCGTCACTTCATCCTTGCCTTTTTTTCTTCATTGCCCTTGTCATGATCTGAAATTATCTTGTATGGTTATTTGTTTCTCTGCTAACTGACAAGACTCACCCTACTAGAACGTATTGCTACCTGAAAGTAGGAACCTTCTCTGTCTAATGCCCCACTGCATCCCAGGTACCAAGTCCAGTGCCTGCCACCAGAGATTCTCAATAAATATTTGCTCACCTCAGGCTCAGTATCAAGTTCAGTTGTTCTCTCTGCATCAACATTATTTACTTGGCCCACTGATCTTTTTTGCATAATCAAAAGAGCAGGTCCCCAAATATGAAAATATTTTTGGAAAGAAAAAATAAAAGAGGACATCACTTTAGCTTTAAGAACAAATCACCAAAGTGAATGGATTAAGGCTTGTAATTACATCACTTAGAAGTGATGGTATTCACTGGGAATCCAAAATATTGACCTTTATCAGTAAGTAATAAAAGGTTGAGATGAGCACAATCTGTTCATACTGAACTGCTGAAATTACTCCCCAGTAAATATTCACCTTTTTTTTTGAAGTCTGTGACTTGTTAAATATTCACTTTTTGCAATCTGTAACTTGGTAAATTGTTTGCAACCTGGGGTCTGTTTGTCCAAAGAAATTATTGTTCTCAATGGTGACATGCTAGGCAAAGCAAAAAAGTCCAAGAAAACCATCTCATACCTGAATTTAGTACTGTAGTAATGTATCAGGTCCCCATGATTCACACTGCTTCTGTAGCAAGAGCAACTGCAGACTCCAAAACATTACTTCTGGGCGGCATCCCTTCCCTCTCCCTACCATATCTCCTCTCCGTTCCAGTGCTTTAGGACTTAGTTTTTGAAAAATCTTAGGTTCTTGCCTTTTCTTCCTTGCCACGTTAAATAGGCCAATATAAACCAGAGAAAGTTACTGTAATATCAGCAGAAGGTGAGAGGATGACATAGCTGGGTATTTGAGAACAGTTTCTCATCTGTATCCAACTTAGGTGAAGGAGTTGATAAAACTTCTGCTGAAAATTCCGATGAACCCCATCAACATTACAATAGTCTAAATCTCAGACCCAAAAGGAGGCTTAACTTTACAAATTGTAGTGAGAACTTTGAAGAAACATTAAAATAAATATTATGTACGTGAATAGGCTGTTGGAACTGGATGTGAAGATGAAGATTATATAATCCAATCCTTTCATTTCTCACAAAAAAGATTGATAAGAGGAGATTAAATAATTTATCCAAGGTCACACAGTGATTGAGCTAAGCAAGGCTCGAAATGACTACTGTTTCCCATAGAGGACAGAAGCCATTTGATGTTCTTCTCACACTGGAGCCAAGGGGCTGCTTTGTGGTTCTTGATAAACATTTGCTGAATAAATTAAACCCCCTTACCTTAAAATTCTAACCTTGTTTTGATCTGTAAAATAAAGTATTTGTGTCCTTGAACATAATAGATACAGCTAGACATACTATAAGGACTTACAAGTGACCCCTGATGAATTTTGCTCATTGGTTCAGTTCAGAGACTGGAGTTCACACACTGGTTCCCACCCCCCAATCTGGAAGTCCGTGGATAAAATTCAGCAAGTCCATAAAGTTGAATGGGAAAAAAATTATATCTTTATTGTCACTAGCCTCTAACTGAAATTTAACAGTATAATCCATTATGAACAGGCAACAAACCAGAGCAATGTTACCACTGACTATACAGTAGTAAACACAGATATTTTACATCACATGATGATTTTTGCAGATTTCTTGAAATATTATTTATATTCAACGTTACTTCAATATTATAGTAGTTATTGGACCCAACATGGATCATGTTACTTAGTACATTAGTAAAGAATTGCACATATTACTATATCACAGATTTGTTTTTCTAATTTTTGTGGGAGACATAATAATGTTTCCCCAGAGATCTCCAGATCCTAATGTCCAAAGTATGAATATATTACTTTACATGGCAAAAGGAACTTTGCTGGTATGATTAAATTAAGGATCTTGACATTAAATTACGGGCCCAATCTTATCACAAAGGTCTTTAAAAGGGAAAAAAGGGAGACAGAAGAGTGAAGATTTGTCTGCAGAGTGAGAGTGATGCCACTGCCAGCTGTGCATCACAGCCAAGAGGTGTAGGCAACATCTGGGAGGTGAAAAGAACAAGCAAACAGATTCTCCCCTGGAGCCCCCAGGCAGAGCCCGGCTTCACCGACATACTGATTTAGTGCTCTGAGATCCTTTTTAGCTTTCTGACCTCCAGACCTATAAGTAATCTGTGTTGTTTTAAGCCACTGTTTCTTTTTTTTTATTTTAATATAATTTATTTTATTATCATTAATTTACAATTACATGTGCAATATTATGATTATTAAACTACCCCTTCATCAGGTCCCCCCAACCAACCCCATTACAGTCACTGTCCATCAGCGTAGTGAGATGCTATAGAATCACTACTTGTCGTCTCTGAGTTGTACTGCCCTCCCCGTGCCCCCCCAACATTACATCTGCTAATTGTAATGCCCCTTTTTCCCTCTTATCCCTCCCTTCCCGCCCATTTTCCCCAGTCCCTTTCCCTTTGGTAACTATTAGTCCATTCTTAGGTTCTGTGTAAGCCACTGTTTCTGGTCATTTGTTGCACCAGCAATAGGAAACCAATGCAATATTTTACTATCATTCATTATAACTGGCTTCCTTTGAATTTTCTCTGCAGTTCATTTTATGCATTTTAAAAAATTTCAGTTCTGCCTCTCACTAGCTGTTCTGACCTAGAGCAAATTATTTCCCTTCTGTTTCCTCATCTATAAAATAGAAATAAAAAATCCACATCCCAGGGTGGTTGTGAGAATTAAATGAAATTATGTAAAAATCATGGGACACCAGGTTCAGGGAAACCCACCAAAATATTCTTTCCATTGCCTGTCTCCCAAAACCATTATGATTATGGATTTCTTAATGAATTTCAAAAGAATCATCAGCATATGACATGACATTTTCCAGACCTGACCAATGCTGTTAAATCTTAATTGTAGCTGCTGCTAAAAATATCCAAGAGCAGTTGCTTAACTGACTCTGACCTTGAAATATTTAAATACTGGCAATGTGTTTGGAAGCCTAGTTCCAGTTTTGACTACTATTTTCCAGATAGCTTTGGGTAATAATTTATTATTTCTGTTTGTAACATTGCTCCCTTCCTTTTGAGTAGCCTTCGGTACTTAAGTTCAAATAGAATTTGTAATTGATTAAGTCTTCATAGTGATTAAGAATAAAGTGCATTTTTCCAGAAAGCTTGCACAGTAAATATTTTCTTAATGATTAAATTATATTTAATGAACCCCATATTGTGTTAGTGTCTGAAGTAGCCCCTCGTTAATTAGGTACCCTTGAAATCATTACTCTTTGTGTGTCTTTGGTATCAGGAATGTATGACATATTTAGTAGTCAGGTTATCCTGGCCTCAAAGGTCAGTGCAGTATAAATCAGTACGTACTTAACAAATTTCTGCTTTTCTACCAACACCTTGAGGGCAAGGATCCTGTACTTTACATTTCTCCCATTTGTGGACCACAGATTACCTGGAAGTTTAAATGTTCAGTGACACATCTTTAAAAATTTTAAAGCAGGACAAGAAAATCCAAAATTACAAACAGATCATTTAATAAAGGTTTCCCTTTTCTTTGAACATAGTTTTCTATAGAAATACATTTCTTTATAAATAACTATGAATAGAAATGTAACAGAAATATGTTAATAATCATATTATAATGCATTTGTATAAGTTGTTATATAAAATACATAATATAGTACATTGTTTCCAAGCTAGCCCATAAGCTCCAATTGAGCTCAAAATAAATAAAGCAACCAGACTGCTACTTTACTTTGAACATCATTATATATATTTGAATACATGACAAGACTCCTTAGGATTATCACTAGGCCAGGATTTCCTCCAAAGCAAAATCTTGATTCGTAGCCACAAGTCCCCAAGTAGGATGCTGAGACTAGATTGGGGGATAAGAGAAAAGAGAAGTTGTAGGGAGTTCTTATGAGTGGCATTCTGGTGGCAAGCCAGCGGATGAAGAGATTTTAGGTTGCACGTATCTGGCTTCCAGGAAATAGTATTAGTAACATCCTCTGACAAAGTTATAGTATTTATGATTGACAATGTGTTTTCATGTATATTGGGCATTTATAACCTGGAGTCTCTGGGATGTCAAGTGAATCTGCAGAAGGAGTTCTGGAATTCAGGCATGGCTTCTTCAAAATTGTAAGCAAAGTCTAGACTATATGTACATTTTTCTAGAGAGGGTCATTTTCATAGGGCTCTATGAGTCAAACAAGTTAATAGCTCAAGAGACTTGGTTTCATTTGCCCCATAACCACTTGGTGAGGAGGATAGGGTAAGCACTATTATCTCAGGATCCACTCCCAATCAGAAGCCACGGGTACCAGGTTGTGGCTCCACAAAGTCCACCAATGTGCTGCCCAGGTAAGCAGGATTCAAAGTACAAAGGAGCAGTGAGCAGGACAGCTGGCTGGTGAGGGGAGGACTAGAGGGCATGAGGAGTGAGGCAGAAGGAATTCCCACAGGGTAAAATTGAGAGAGAGAGAGAGTGGAAAGAGATAGGGAAGATCAAGTGGGATCGAAAAATGAATCCTAAAAAATGGTAAGCCTACAATTTTTGTCTAATTTTGACACAAATGCCTGGAAAAGGCACAGTCACTCCCTCAAGGAGCTCATCCCTTTATGGGGCATGGGGATGTAGAAGTTGGGGTAAGCACATAAAACTGTAAGTTGACTGGAGTAAGTGCTATTTTATGCATTTGGCCATATCCCACAGTAATTCTCTCACTGTACACAGGGGGTCAAAAAACATTTCATTTGTATATTATGTTGACAGCAGACATCATGAGGATAAAAACAGAATTAGTGATCAATGTGTGGTACTGTTCACGCCCATCAGTTGTTAGAAAGAGGACAGAGTAATAGAGGGGAAAGCCAGAAAGGTGAGACAGCTTTGGCTGCACCAGAAGAGTCGGGCAATAGTTTTATGAAGCAGAGATGCAGTTGAGTAAATATTTAGACAAATATTGAGACAATGGTGATATTTGTCTGTTTAAAACTCAGGGAGTGAAACCAGGAAGGGAACCCTTTGAGCCAAACTCATGTGACCAGGGAGATGATATGCCCATCATATAGGAAGTTCAGGGCTACACTCAGCAATCTTGACTCCTCAATTTAGGATTTTTCCACTACCCATTGTGCTGTGTGGGAAAGTAGTGAGAAGAAGGCTGGATAGGTAAAGTGGGGCCTGATTAGCAGGGCATTATATTGGGGAATGGGGGTTTGGGCACTGAAAACCCAAGGTATGCTTCCTGAATGGAGGAGCATTATAGAAGGGACTTTAGCCAATGGAGGAAAGCTAATCTTGGGTTTACACAGTGAAGAAAGAATTAGTTCCATTCTACAATTAGCAAAAGACTGTTGGTTTGGCAAGCATCCAGCATCAGAATGAAAAATTTGGCATCTGGGGATTTTAAGTAAACACTAAAGATAATCAGGGCATGTGGCAATGTGGCCCAGACCTTTTATAACAACCAGCTGTGCCTAATGGATGATGGGGGTCAGCCAGACAATGTTCGTGAGTATCAAAGGCACATCCCTGCCACAGCAGATAAAGTGCTGACAGATGATGTCCTTGGGCACACAGCAATTTCACAAGGTAGGTGCAGGAGTGGAGAAATGATGACCCATTAAAGAAAGTCTTATTAATCATTATCTTTTAAGTATGTGACTAATAATTTTCCACCAGGCCCTATGCAGTGCCTTCTGCTGGAGTTAGTAGCTTCATGATACAGCCTTCAACAGTTGTAGAGAACATGCTTCCCACATCTAAGAGTCATTTGATGGCAAACCTATCATTTTAATAGTGATGTTGAGAATGGCCACAAGGTTTTCCTTGATACTGGTCACACTGACTGAATCATAGACTTCTATAACACACTTCAATTGACGGAAAAGGAATTAGGCCATTGATAGTAGTTTTCTGTCTTAAAGGTAGAGTCATCAAGGTTCAGGGTATTTTTCAGGGATGATTTACGTACAGTGAAATGCACTGTATTTCAGTATAAGTTCAATGAGATTTCATGAAGTCATCCCACCCAAGTTCCCCATCCCACTAGGAAATAACAGAACATTTCTATCACCATAGGGAAGTTCCCTTATGCCCTGCTTCTATCAATCTCTGCCCACCTCCAGGCAATTGGTGTTCTGAGTTCTATCAACATAAATTAGGTTTGCCTGTTCTGGAACTTCATGTAAGTGGAATTGTGAGTTTATACTGTTTTCTTGTCTGGCCTTTTCACTCAGCATACCATTCTTTGGTATTTGTCTGTGTTGTGTGTGTTTCAGTGGTTGTTTGTTCTTTGTATTGTTGAGCAGTATGCCATTGTATGAATACACTGCAGTTTGTTTATCCATTCTCCTTTTACATCTGGACTGTTTCTAGATTTTGGAAATTATAAATAAAGCAGCTATTAACATTCTTTACTCAGTTTTTTGCGGGCACATTTTCACTTCCCTCGAGTAAACACATAGAAGTGTCTTTGTGGGGCATAAGGTAGACATGTGCTTAACTTTACAAGAAACTGCTAAACAGTTTTCTAGAAGGGTTGTACCATATTACATTTGCACCAGCAATGCATGAGGATTTTGATTGCTCCATATCCAACATTTGTTATTGTTAGTATTTTTCATTTTAGTCAGTTTAGTAGATATTGTCTCATTGTGATTTCAACTTGCATTTGCATGAGGAAAATTATATTTAACACTTTTATATGTGTTTATTACCCATTTATATCTTTTTGTGTGTATAGTATGTATGTTCAGGGCTTTTGCAAATTTTGTTGGTGATAAGGTGTTTTGTCTTTTTGTTATTGATTTGCTAGAGAACTTTATATAGTATTGTGATTATTTTCTCCATCTGTGACTTGCCTATTCATTTTTTTTGAGAAGTAGAAATTTGAAATTTCATGAAATCCAATTTATCAGATTTTTTCTTTTATAGTTAATGCTTTTTGTGTTCTAATAAATCTTTATATCTATATTAAAGAAATAATCTAAGTTTTCTTCTATAAACTTTGTAACTTTCACTTTTATGTTTAGGTTGATAATCCATCTTGAGTTATTTTTTCTGTATTTTGTGAGGTATGGATCAAGATTCTTTTTTTCCATATGAATATTCAGTTGTTGAAGCATTATTTTTTGAAAAGTCTTTCCTTTGCCCACTGAAGAGCTTTGATGCCTTTATGGAAAAATCAATTAGCTACATATATGCTTGTCTGTTCTGGTCTCTTAATTCAGCTTCATAGTTCTTTTTCCTATCCTTATACCAATTTCAAACCATCTTTATTACTGCAGCTTTATAGTAAGTCCTCCAACTATGTTCAATATTGCTATTGCTGTTCTAAGTACTTGAATTTACATAGGTTTTAGGACCAATATATCAATTTCTACCCAACAGCCCACTGGGATTTTGACTGGGATTGCACAGAATCTAAAGAAAGATTTGGGGAGAACTGACATCTTAACAGTATTGTACCTTCTAATTCATGAACATATCCCCATTTATCTATGTCTTTAATTTCAGCAATGTTTTGTTGTTTTCAGTGTACATATCTTATACATTTTCCACCAGATTTATCCCTAATATTTTGTTTCTAATGCAATTATAAATTATTTTTAATTTATATTCCATGTAGGCCCCTTTATCTTTTCCTCTTTTTAATATAATTGTCTTCAGTATTTCTTCTACATACTTTGAGCACTGTATCAGATGGTATATAAGTCATGTTTCAACCATCAAACATAATTGAAGAAACCTATGAAGAGAAAGACAGTCTGTGAGAAATAAGTGGAATTGGGAATGGCATATTAAAGGTGGCAGACTTGGTGCCATGGCCTTTTGACTCTCTCCCTTTTCCCTTCCCTTCTCCCTTCCTGCAGTGCGGCTTAATGCTCACAGATGAAGCAGCCATTCTGAGAGCATGAGGATGAAGTAAATGAGGAAGCCAGAAGGATATCTAGTCTCTGAAGGCATCGTGAAGACTTGTTGCTATGAGAGAAAATAAAAAACCATTTGGTAAACCAGTAGAAGGAAGAGGTGCCCTCATTACTAAGGTTTCTAATTCAGTGGGTTTGGAGAAGGGCCCTGCATCTTTCACATGAACTGCAAGTGATCCTCTAGCCAGTAATCCAAAGATCATCCTGAAGAAACTCTGTTTTGGCAGGTGTGTAAATGGGAAATTTCATGGTAAATGGGGAAGGGAAAGAAGAGCATCATAAATTTGAGGATGGATGGCAAGTCAAGTAACAAATTGCCAGTGGCATCTAAGAGCTTACAAATAAATGACTGCTAAGGCTTTACGTTATGACCCACCAACACGATCCCTGAATTTTCAAATTTATGAGATACCACAGTGAAAGAGAACTAATGGTAAATCTAGAAATTGCTTTTAGCAGATTCAGTCACTTCCATTATCATTTAGTGTTGTTATGAAATCCTACTGAGTAAATGAGAATATTGTCTTCCTGAGAACTGTTGCTCTATAATATATTGACTTGGGTGACCTATACCAAGAAATGTAAGACCTATTCAACTCTCATAAGTGCAGTTAAAGCAGTTCCCTTTCTAAGAAGAAAAGCTAAATATAATAGATGGATGCTGCCTCTATTTAAATAAAGGACTTTAATTGTCAATATCAGTGCAAAAAATTCTATTTTTTTCTTCCTGAGAGTATCTTATTTACAGATAATAACCCCAGTTCTGATTTTTAATCATGATAGATACCTTGCTAAAACAAATCCAGCGTATAAGAATCTATGCTTCCACAGAAGATGCATTTAGGCTATTGATCCTTTTCTTTATAAAATAGCAAGCTCCCCTAATGCATTTAAAATTGGACTTTATTGAAACATGGCATTAGAATTCTTATACTGAAATTTTTGTGAAGTGTGTATAGCAAACATAAAATAATTACAGTGGAGTTCTATCTTATTCAGGAGTCAGGCACTTAAGTGTGTTCATAACACTCAACTGTAGACATAAATTAACACTGGAAATCTCTCAAATCATCCATGTAATGTAAAACAATAGCAGGTTCTCCTGACCTTCAATGACATGAATGTTTAAATACCGACTCCCTTCTTTCATGCTTTCAGAGCTAAAGAGGAGGCGTTGAGAAGAACTGACAAGAGCAGATTGAGATTACCCGTATCTTCCCAGGGCGGGGGATTCAGAGGAAAAGTACAAAGTCGTGGCCCTCAGGGTCCAGTCTGGTGGGAGGACAGACCAGGAAACAATCCATCATAGTGGGTAAGGGCTATAGGGGAGTTATGGTCAAGCTGTATCATGGGCCCATAAAAGCGCAAATGTCCCTTGAGCTAGGACTGAGACAGGGAGAGATGAGGCAGCCAGGCAGACACCTAAGAGGAGGTGCTGGCACTGGAGCCTCATTTTAGAGGCTGGAATAAACAGCTGTGTGTGCTGCCTGGGGAAGTAGGAAAAGGAATGAAGTTGCTTCCCATGGCGGGAGCACAGTGTGCTTCAGGAGAGGGCAGGTACTGAGGAAAAACAGATAAGCCCCATAGCAAAAGCCTCCACACAATGCTAAGGAATTTTAACTTTATTCTAAAAATAATGGGCAGTCATTAAAGGATACTAAGCAGAAAAATGAATTAACTAGACTTGCATGTTAGGAGGTTTATTCTGATTGATAAAATTTAGGGTTTATGGTGATTTCCATAAAGCATTCAAAATTAGAACCTTGGTCAGGAACTTCACCCCCTAATATGCCTGCTCTAAGTTCTTTATTATTTTCCCTGCAATTGACACCCAAAAATAAAGATGACTTCCAATGCAACTCTGTATTTTACTGACTTTACTCCCTTGAGTCATCATGACTCTGGGAGCCTTCTCTCTGAATTCAAGAAATCAATGTAAAAATAATTTAATAGGAATTATCTATCCTTTTCATTCATTTATTTCCCAAGGCCAGCTTCTAAGTGAATCTAGAGAAAATGTTACCATGGATCCCCACTCTGTGCTTGAAATGCAAATGATAAGTAATGATGACAGTAATGAAAAATTAGCCCTAATCTCTAGTCATTGGAGCAATATTTCTTTTATATGACACTTATTTTTAGTAAGAGGAAATTTAGAATCAAAACCAGTTATAAATGAACCATTTTGACGGACTAGAGTCCAGAGCAAGTATTATTTAATCTGCCCAGAGGCCATACAGAACAGCCTGTTTATATATTTGTTGATCATATAAATGTGTTTACTGAATATAAATGTGTATGTTAAAGCCAGAAATAGGTCACCCCTAAACTGTACATACTTTTAAATATAATCCAAAATTCAAATATTAACTGACACACCATCACTCATTTCTTTGTTAGTTGGCTATTCAGTGTAGTGCAATGGTTAAGAGCAAAAGCTACAGAACCAGGGTGCAAATTCCAGTTCTGTCTCATCATAGCTATGTGATCTTGGGTAAGTCCTTTAACTCTCCTAAATGAGGTGGATCTCTGTACCCCATGGTGTCTGCCACGAGTGAGAAATGAACAGAGATTTTCATGGCACATTAACAGAGGCATGAATTCCTCCAGATTTGAGGTACACTAGAGGGAGGGAGGTAGGGAGAGAGAATGACTGGGGAATGTAGGAGAGGGTGATGCCTGAGCTGAGTTTAAAAGTAAGGAAGATTTAGGTGGAGGTGATGGATAGGAATGCCCCTCCAGTCTTCTCTCTGGGCTGTGACGGATCATCTTTACTGATTTCCTAAAGCCAAATGGTGAATGGACCCATCAGGTAGGTAAGAAGCATCTAGTGGATGCATCCATTATGAAGATGGGGAGGAGGCTCACAGAGTCCACATTACAGCCACATAAAGGAAGTGGTGAAGTCCCTAAGCACTTGTTTGGAAATGTCACATCTTTTTGCCCATGGATGTGCCTCCTACTGGAGATACCTAGTAATACAAATACACTGGAAAAGCCTTTCTAAAAAGTCCTGGGCTTTTATTAAACAGCACCTCAAACCCAAAGAGCTCTCAACTATGTATCTATGCATTTTATTTATAAATTTTAGAAAAGAGTTACAGTACTAATATGTACTTCATTATGTAAATGCAGATAAGGAAATTAAAGATGAGATACAAAAATATGAACTGAAGGGAAGGAAAATTTAATATTTCCCCTTCTTAACTGCTGGGACCATCTTGCATGCTCATGGGGTGCGCTGCATTATTTTGGAGATCTCTGAAAGCCAATCTTGTCAAATTGAGCTTGAAGTACTGGTTAAGAATGTAGACTTTGGGGTCAGTTGGCCTGGATGTGAACTCTGTCTCTACCACTTCCTAGCTGGGTGACAACCTTAACATCCTTGACTTCAAAACCCAAATAATAGTAGTACATACCTCACAGATTTCTTAGAAATGTTAATTATTTAAAACATTGAAATCAGTGCCTAGTACATGGTACGCACTTGATAAATGTTAATTATTTTCCTCAGTGCCACTATTAAAAATAATTAAAAATCTTTTTCTTTACACTGCCCAAAACAAACAAACAAAAAATCCAGATGGAAGGAAAAGGAAAGAGAAGCCTGGAAGGACTTCCTGAAAAAGACAGTCCCCAATCTGAATTTGAATTTTCAAAAATATGTAAGAGTCTGCTGAGTGAAGGCAAGAGTCACCTCAGCCCTTTTGTAGCTAAAATATATTACTAAATCTTTTTCATAGATGCTGTTCTTTGCTGTTCAGTCTCCTCTTTCTTTCATCTAAACATATCTCCAGAGTCTCTTTGTTCCAAGGCCTTTTTTTGCCATAATACCTACAGGAATGTCACTTAATGGCTGATATTTGCTCATTCTCATGTGTCCTCAATTATCCACATAATCAGAAAGTAAAACCAACCCACTTCCCAGCCTCCCAGCCTCAGGGGTGGCCATGGGACCCCCTTCTGTCCCAGAGGGATAGATGGAAGTCATGAATGGGCACTTTTTATTTCATTTTGACTTATTCTTCCTGCCTGAATTTGCTCACAGAGCCTAGAAGTATAGGGCCATCTTGAACCCACCAAGATGAAAGGGTCACGTGAAGGCTGAGAAGAAGCCTGGTTACTGAGGCTTTCCCTGAACAGCAGCTACACCAACCCTAGTCTTTTTGTTAAAAAATATATACCTCCCCACACATTGTTGAGCTGCTGTTTGTTGGAGTTTTTACTACTTGCTACCAAACACACTCACATATCTGGATTAACCATTGCAGTAAGGGATGTCTAATAGAGATGAATGAAGAAGGGCCCGAGAGGAATGGTAGGGCCTCTGAGGAGCCCTGGACATCTAAACCATCCAGAAACCCAAGAACTTCCCTCAGAGGCTTCACCTAGTTTGGTGCTGATTATTGCTGCCATCTAGTGGCAATACTTTGGGATGACTGGTAAACGGTGGCTCCATGAACCATTTTTCCCACAGGTTTTTCTCCTTTCCCTCTGTCATTCATTCATTGATCATGCGTTCATTCTATAAGTATCTTATGAGGATGTACTATGTGTGGCCTTGGTACTCATAAATAGGGAAATATAATAATGAAGGGGGAAATCCAGCTCCTTGCCCCTTGGAACTTACACATTTGAGGGAAGATAGCCATTAATCAAATTAAAAAATAAAAAAGTATGCCTGGAAAAGGCTGTAAGAACAGAGTCCTATGGGAATCACTGAAAGGGATTTGACTTATTGGGGAGATGGGTAGGAGGCCTAGAAAAGGTTTTCCTGAAGCTGTTCTGAGTGGCCTGAGAACTCCAGAATAGCCAGGTTAGTGGAGCATTTTCTGGGCAGTGAGAGCAGTCATGAGAGTGAGCTGCAACAAAGGGAGGGAGTGTGTTGAATGCATGAAACATTCTCCAGGACAGACCACATGCTAGGTCATAAAACAAACCTCGATAAATTTAAAAAGATTTAAAACATACAAAGTATGTTCTCTGACCACCGTGGAATGAAATTAGAAATCAATAATGAGGAAATTTGGGGAATTCCAAGTATATAGAAAATAAACACCACACTCCTAAATGACCAATGGGTCAAAGGAGAAATGTTATAGATGGCCTGAGTCTTCAGACCTGAGCAGAAAAAGGACTGCCCCAGTGGCAATAGGGCAAAATAAAGATGCTTTCTCGTTACAGCCTATGAGTTTTGAGTATTTGTTTTACTGTTTACATTTAAAAACACTACAAGTCAATAAGTAAAAAGACAAATATCACCATATAAAAATAACTCATACTGGGATGTTATTGTAAAACGTTAAGATTCAGTAAAACTGATGAATCAAAGTAAGAACTTTTCATGTATTTTACTAAAACTTTCTATTTTTAAGTTTTTGTAAATTTAAATATTACAAAGTCTCAAGCTCTCAGTATCATATGAATTATTCAAAGCCAATGTACAATAGAATTTTTAATTATTGAATTATGCTTAATAATGTGACAATGTAGCTTTTTACATAACAATGCTAATAAGGACAATTCTTTACCATCTTGGTTTTTACTTCAAATACACTGACATAAAATACAGGGAGTAAAATAACAGTATGCTATCAGTGAAAAACACAGAAGTGGGAAGTCCACTTGGGAAGCTTCGAGACAAGGTCCTGGGCACTGTCACTGGGATGGAGAGAAGGGGATTCTCTGGGAAACTATGCAACAGGTAGAGTCCATTAAAAATGGAGATGTATTTGTTGTGAGCACCGAGGGCAAGGGAGAGGCGTGAGTAAATTAAAGTCCCAGGTTTCTGACATGAGGGAGTAGGGGAGTGGCAAGGACATTTCCCAAGCTAAAGAGGAGTGTGGAGAACACAATCTAAGTTCAATTTTGGAAGTGCTGAGTTTGAGGTGTCCGGGAAAAATAAAATGGGGTAAATGGTAGACAGGTGTACCCATCAGAAGCAGCATCCAGTGAGGTAGGAGGAAGAGCAACAAATGTGCTCTTCAGAATGGAAGAGAGGGATGCCTTGATCTCTTCTCCATGCTCAAAAAGCATCTTGCAACTCCAACAGCCCTTAACTAATAGCATTAAAGTTATTCGTGAGCATAACTACAACTCAAATTAGGTTCCATGAAGGCAAGAACTGCATCTTATTCAATTCTCTATGCCTTCATGAGCTTAGTACTGGGGAAGTTAGCAAACAGTGGTGTTCAAAAAGTGCAGTAGTGATACTAAAATGAATGAACAAATGAAGAGGCACCCAGTGGAAGGAAAGGGCATTCCAAGTGCAGCAAGCAGAGTGAAGAAAGGGAGGAAGAGAAAAATAAGAAAGCAAAAACAATTATTCCCCTTCATTTCCAGGCTCCAGGATCTTTCAAGCCATGGAGGAAAGTTCTTGTGTATGCAGCCAACCCACTACAGTTCAGAACCTTCCTACATGAAAGCTGACAGATTACAGGGGAGAAGAACTTAAAGAACTGAATATGGCCTCTCTTGTGAGGGGCTGGTGGATGGTCCCTTGGTCTTCAGAGTGCTGGCATCTCAGCAGGAAGAGATGGTAACACAAACTCATCTGTAGCTGGGGTTTCCCTAACTGAGATTCACATGGAATGAAATTCTGGCCATTTTAGGAGAACCAATTTGTGAAAAAGGTTGCCCAACCTCCTCCCTCCTCCCAGTTAATTTTCCTAATCTGCTTCTCCTTTACTGACTAATTATCCTCTTCTGCATTTGAACCCATGGTTGCCCACAAGGTTGTTTATTGTTGTCATTGCTGGTTGCTTTTGCTTTGTTGTGATATTAATGAGTTTAAGGATGGAAATGGTGGGGAAAGTGAGATCATGTGCTTAAGTGATGGTGGATCAAGGTGGCCATCTACAAGTGAGGCTCATTTGTAAATCTGCATTTTTTTAAAAAGACCATTTTCAACTCTTAAACTAAGTTAGCTTTCAAGTTGTATCCTCTAATATTTTATTTATCCCATATTAAAAGTAAGATGTGTCTGGGTCAAAGTCCATACTACATTATTTAAATTACTGTTGCAAGGTGTCAGACTGACTTTGGACAGAAGTAAACCTAGAGAAAAAACACTGTTAAGATATGACATCTCTCATCTCCCACTACAAATAAAACTAGAAGGAGTTTCCATTTGTATGGGACCCAGAAAACAACTTCTTTACTATATCATAGATTTTCTAAAGATTTTTCTAAGATATAAATATAACATTTGTTCATCATATATACTTTGTAACTAGAGAAAAATGTATAAAAGAAAATTGAATCAACTATAATTGCATCCATGCTGGGAACCACTGTTCACATTTTAGAGCTTGCCCTAATAAACTTGTTTAAATGTGTTAAGAATGTTATGTAGAAAGGCAGACATGAGCAGCCAGAGAAAGGGAAGATAAAGCTCAAAGAAGAAGCCATCCAGATAAGGGTCAAAGAAAAAGCTGGCCAAACTCTTCCCAGGTAGAGGGTCCCATGTGGAGACAACAAAGCCTTTGCAGGGAGATAACTTCCTCCCCAACCACATCACAATTGAATGGAACTAAGAACTGCCCAGACCACATCTCAGCATGGGGAAAGGACATGACATGCTCCCTAAGACAGATGACTATATAGAAAGACCTGCAAATCAAATAACCCCCACCTTGTCAGTCAAACAGCTGCCTTCCACCTAACAGATCAAGGCCTTTGTCTCCCTTGACCCTGGCCCATTCCTCCCTTGGAGTGTATTCAAATAAAACTTTCCCTCTGCTTCACTATTGTGCCTCTGCCTTTCAATTCTTTGTTGCAGTGGGGACAAGGACTGAGGAGAATGAACTCAATCCATAACAAATGCATAAAAAAATAAGCCACATCTAAGGCATAATTGTATATTTTTCAGCTTAACACTGCATAAGGAGTAACTTCCCATGTCACTAAGGTCTCTTTGGTCACCATAATAATTATAATATTTCCATATAAAGGGTGTACCATAATTCATTTAATCCTTCATCACATAACTTTAAGTACAGTAAGAACTCTTTTAGTTTATCAATCTTTGAATTTCTGACCATTTCCACATTCATGAATGGACTACTGTTTGAATGGAAATGAAAATATTCAACTCTCTTGTGCTAAAAAAAGTCATTTTCTTAATAACTATGGTATTTGCCAAGCAATAACTTATGAGTAGGTGTTACACAAGATGCTGGGATATAGCAGTAAACAGCAAAGGAACATTTTTGTTTTATGAAATTATTTGCTGCTATGAGAAAGACATTTAAGAGTAAACAAACAAATAGCAAACAAGGGCTAAATACAAAATTAGCAGTGTTAAATAGATGTAACAGGAGGAAACAGAGTGAGACTTCAGAGAGTATTGAATGAGGGCCCACAAAAAGATGACATTCAGACAAATTCCCAGCCATTGCATCATCTAAGGGAAGGGCATTTCAGACAGAGGAAACAGCAAATACAAATACAGCCAAAGGGGACCCCCACCATCCACAGGGGGTTTCTGGGTATCTCCCCACCATCTCTAGGGGCAGCCCACCCAAGCATTGCAGCCATGAAGACAGATTTTGGTTTCAGAGATCCTGCTGACTATGCCAGCTGTAACTCCAGGAGGAACACATGTTCCCAGCCCAGTGCAAATAAACCACAAACCACTGAAACAGAAATCAGCTGAAGGAAAAACTAGACGAGGAGAAGGCCTTTCACAAGAATCCTGACTGTTTGTCTACTCCTGCTTACCCGTTTCTCCGGCTGCCACTCTTGCTCCTTTTGCTTCTCTCCTGTTGTGGCTGGGGAGGCCCAAAAACCCTCTGCTGTCTCTGTGCATGCTTGCCTCTCCCACCACCCCTTGTAAACACCTGTTGATATGGAGATAGACTAAGGAAAGAGTAACTTCTCTCCACTACTTGTAAACACTTACTGATACGGAGATAGACTAAGGCCAGGTGAGGGATTCTGGAAATATTGCAATTTTACACACACTGGCCTGCCCTGGACATGGGCTAAATCAATTATGGTAAGCAGAGAAAGTCATCAGGCAAAGACTACTAAATGCTTGCAGTTAGAGGCCATTAGGTTGACATATACAGGAATGGTGAGTCCCAAGGGTATATGGGGCCCCAAGCAGATCTTCTACTCTGTCCTGATTGATGTCTTCTCCATGGACTTTTAGTGTTAAACATAGAGATGAGACTGAAAACAACAACTCTGATACTGAATAGGTGTCAAGAGACATGAAAGTGTTTTAGACATAGCCTTCAGCCTCCCACACAGAGAGAACTGAATTGGGGACTTCAATTAATGTTAACCTCTCTGGGTCTCAATACCATTATCTGTAGAATGGTGGAAGGTAAATAGACAGGATAGGGCTTCTTTACAATTCTTATTTTTAATTATTTGAGTTTATCTGTAGGGGAATTACCCTTCATCCTTATTAAATTTATCAAAGCATTTCAACAGGTATTTAATATTTGCCATCTAGCCAATTCATCTTGTTACATTATATGTCTTTTGAGTATCTATTCTTTACTAGTCACCATTCAAAACATTTTACATATTTCTAATCACTAGAGCAGTCGTCTGAGGAAGTTAATGTAAGTCCCATTTTTCAGGTGAAAAAGATTCTGGTTCTGAGAGGTGATAAAATTTACCTAATTCGGATGCTTTTGACTTCCAAACACTTGTTTTTTATACTGCAGAACAGCAAGACGGTGCTATCTTTGCAAGGGAATCTGACTTCACTCTCAGAAAATAGTGTCAGTTCATGCTGACCTGAGAGCGACATGAGACAATGGGAAGTCTCTCTCCAAATTCTCCAGTTGGAGGCTGATTAGCTCGTTTCACTTCTCTCTTTGGATTCGTGAGCAGCATTGAAGAGAGTGCATGAGGGGTTTAGAGGATACCGAAAACCTTTAAGTTTTAAAGCCCACAGAATTCCTTGTTACTAATTTCCGGTTAGGCTGAGGCAAGGAAGGGTAGACCACAATAAAGACGGCAATAGCGGCTTCGCCATGGCAGACAGACGCCCTCCGTCAACAAGGGCAGCAATATTATCTAATTCCGGCCCGTCCGTTGGCCGTCACTTCCGTCCCCGGCGCAGCGGCGTGCGCGCCTCTCTCTCCACTTCCGCCGCGGGCACCCAGAGGCTGGTGAGTGGATTCAGGAAAGCGAGTGTCAGGGATTCCGAGAGAATGTGGCGCCCGCGGCATGGAAAGGGAAGAGGGGAAGCCTGCGGCTGTTGTCGCAGTTGTGACAGAGCGTCGGTTTACCCAGCATTACAGGGAATATCTCGAGAAGCAGAAACTCTTGGATAGACAGCACCGTGTGGAAAAGATGCCGGATGGCACTGTGGCGTTACCTGTGCTGGGAGAGGCCGTCCCTGAGCTGCACCTGCAGGAGCTGAGGAATCGTGTGGCTCCAGGCAGCACCTGTATGCTAACGCAGCTCCAGAGTGCTGTGCCTTCAAAAAGGGCCCAGGGCTGTTCACCTGCCCAAAGGCTGTGTCTTGAGGTGAGGCGCTGGGTAGAGGGCCGAGGAGTGCTGTGGTCAGCCGAGTTAGAGGCTGATTTGCCGCGGTCTTGGCAGCGACACGGCAACCTCTTGTTGCTGAGTGAGGACTGTTTCCAAGCCAAGCAGTGGAAAGATCTGGAACCAGCACTCTGGGAGACTGTTGCCTCAGCACTTGGCGTCCAGCGTTTGGCCAAACGAGGGCGGGTCTCACCGGATGGCACTCGAACCCCAGCAGTGAGTCTTCTGCTGGGTGACCATGGCTGGGTAGAGCATGTGGATAATGGGATACGATATAAGTTTGACGTTACCCAGTGCATGTTCTCCTTTGGAAACATCACTGAGAAGCTTCGGGTGGCATCGTTGCCCTGTGCTGGGGAAGTGCTGGTGGATCTCTATGCAGGGATTGGTTATTTCACATTGCCCTTCCTAGTTCATGCTGGTGCCGCCTTCGTTCATGCCTGTGAGTGGAACCCCCATGCTATAGTTGCTCTGAGAAATAATCTTGAGATCAATGGGGTTGCAGATCGGTGCCAAATACACTTTGGGGATAACAGAAAACTGAAGCTCTCAAATATTGCAGACAGGGTGAACCTGGGGTTGATTCCCAGCTCTGAAGAAGGCTGGCCCATTGCCTGTCAAGTGCTGCGACAGGATGCTGGGGGCATTTTGCATATCCACCAAAATGTGGAATCTTCCCCAGGGAAGAATCTTCAGCCTCCTGGAAGCAGTGAAACGGAAAAGGAGCATTCGCCTTATTCTCAGCAAAATATCACCAACCAGTGGAAGAATGGAGCTACTAGAGATTCTAGGAGAAAAATGCTGTCAGCAGCCACTAAGCCAGAGTGGCAACAGTGGGCGGAATCTGCAGAAACTCGTATTGCCACTCTTCTTCAGCAGGTGCATGGGAAACCGTGGAAGACACAAATCCTGCACATCCAACCAGTGAAATCCTATGCTCCCCACGTGGACCACATAGTCCTGGATCTGGAATGCCATCCCTGTCCTCTAGTTGGCTAGTTAAGGTGGATCCTGAGACATGAGAATCTACGTGTGAGTGACCTTTAAATGCATCAGCTCAGGCTGGGTTCTCACTTGTCTCCTGGTTTTCTAATATCTTGTAGCCCTGAAAGCAGGCTCTAGACTAATCCAGATCACTGCATTTGTATCCAATAACACATTGAGAATGAGCTATATATGTGGGAGAAGCAGTGTGGCTCATTGAAATGAGGCCCATCTGTGCATTCAGGAATTCTGGATTCTGGTCTCAGTTCTGTCTAACCCTGTGTACATGCCTCCAATATTCTTTGGCCTTGAATATACTCATTTCACAAACTCAGGGTTTCTTTGCATGATCTCACGTGGCTGTTATGTGAGGGCATCGGTTATTTTAGAGTGAAAGATAAAGTGCTGTTTCCAGAATCACTCCAGCTACAATATGGAAAATTGACCGGAACGGGGCCAGGATGGAAGCAGGGAGACGGGTGAGGAGGTTTCTATGGTTGTCCAGGCATGAGGTGATGGTGGCTTGGACTAGGGTGGTAGCCATGGGAGGTGGATGAATTTGAGAAATAAAAGTAATGGGACTAAGCAATGGAGTACAAATAAGGCTTTAGGTGATGCAGCTTTGTTATTATGATTGACTGAATTAGGGAGGGAAGAAGAGAAAAACTACTCTGGTGTATTAACTCCATTCCCCTAGTTTAGCATTCCTAAATGAGTTGGGGTGGGTAGGAGAATGTTTTATATAGTAGGTTTATTGTAGAAGAAGGGTTAAGAATGACTGCTTTAAATCATAGGGAAAACTAGATTTCCAGCCTTAAGCTTGTGCAATAGTGCCAGTTGCTAGCTGTCTCAAAAGTTCGAATTAAAATCTTGGATTTTTACAGGCCTCGGACTCCTTTTTCATGTTGCTTCCCTGGCCAACAACATGAGGGCCAACATCAGCTATAGGGACTGTGAGCTATTCTGCAGTTTTTTTCAAGCCTCACCTTATTCTGTGCCTGTCTGCCATGACTGTTGTTTACTGTTGGAATGACAAATTGTAGAGAATCACTCTGTTTACTTTGGAGTTGACTAATTGTTGAGAATCACTTTTCAGGGCTTTTTTAGTTGTACTTTTGAAGCCACCTGGGCTTGTTTGCCTGATGAAGAAAGGATGGAAAAATGTGGCTTTATCAGGATTATGACTGTACCTGGCATTTGGCTGGCTGGGGTCGCGCTGAACTGCTTGTCTTTTTCTTGCAACAGTGGCAGGAAGGACAGGATTGGTGCTGTTTGTGCTGTTCTGCCACTAAGTGCCTACTGTATATATGGGCCTTAGGAAATAAAAAAATACATTACAGTCCCCCTCTCCAAGGAGCTCACAACCTAGCAGCAGAAATACAACCTAGCAGATAAAAATACTCTAAGAATTGGAATACGACAAGCTGCCAGATGAGTGATGGCATGCTGTAGGAGTGCAAAGGCGGGGGAGAAAAGTTCTGAGACTTGAATGGGGAGTCTTCAGAAAGGTGGTGTTTGAATTAGCTCTTAAAAATTGGGAAAGATTTTGATAAGTGGAGTCAGGGTGGAAACATGCTAGTTGAAGAAAATTTTACAGGTGCGAAAGCTTGCTCAGAAAATGTTTGGAGAAATTGTCAGGATTCTTTTTTTAATTGCAGACAAAAGTTATTTCTACCTTATATTCTGAATAGTAAATTAACCAGATCAATAAGACATTATATAATAGAGTTGAATAAAGAAAAACCAGGAGCAGAGTGGGAATGTTCACAGAGCTCTCACCACCCAAAATGGCACTTTGAAATCAAAGTTTTCAGAGGTGTCAACTTTCATTAATGCTGCCATCTCATGGAGGTGCTGTGGGAATAAAAACTCAGTCTTGAACTACATTATCCTTGACTCAGTATACCTTTATTCTTTCCATCCTTTTTACCCTCCCCATCCTTCCTCTCTTATTTCATAAATGTGTTTGAGCCTCTGCTGTTCTGTGCCAGACATAACGGTAGCCATTAGGAATGAAATAACAAAACCAGACCTGATCTCAGACCCCATGGGCCTTATGCTCTAATGAAGGGGGTAGGCATTGAATAATCACACACCACATATAATGTTTCATGTAACAACTCACATTCTAGTAAGTACTAGGAGAGGTTCTCGGTGCAATAGGAATCTGTAATAGGGCTCACCTTGTCAAGAAGATTGGAGAAGGCCTCCCCTAGGAATGTGATGACTGAGCTGAGAGCCAAAAGGCAAACAGGAATTAATGAGTGACCAGCACAGGACAGTGCTTTCCAGGCCATGAGGACAGTGTGTGCAAGTGCCCTGTGGAGTTGTTTGAGGGGATAAAAACCAAGGCCAGGGTGGATGGAGTGGAAAGCCTAAGAAGTGAAGGAGTGTTAATGCTGATGCAGAGGTAAGTGGAAATCAGACCATGCAGGGGGCAGTGTAGGCTATATTAAGAACATTATCCCAATAGCAGTGGGACATCATTGAAGGGTCTTCAGCAAAGATGTGATGTGATTAAATACGTGGGGTTTTATAAATGCATATTTTATCAGAATCCTTGTGTTTTAGTATCATTTTAAAGTACTCTTAACACATACACAAAAACCCCTAATACTCCTTTCTCCTAATCTGTCCACCCTCATTTCTAGCAATCATGGTGACATGAAACTATACAAGGAGTTAGTCTTGTACATATAGTTCATAGTCAAACATTTTTGCATCTATCTTCATGGGAAAAAATTCTGGTCTTATAGAATGATTTGACCCAGTTGGGACATATTCCCAATTATGTAGAATTGTTATTACTTCTTCCTCAGTGTGGTAGAATTCCCCAGTGAAGCCATCTGGCTTTGGAGTTGTCTTCGTGGGAATATACATAAAAACAAATTCAGTGTCTTTTAAAAGATAGGGCTTTCTGGGGTACCTTTCTTCTTGAATGAGCTTTGGTAGTTTGTGTCTTTCAAGGAATTTATCCATTTCATCTAATTTGCCAAATACATTGATTTACAGATCTCTAACTTACAATGGGGTTACTACCTGATAAGTTCATCATAAGTGGAAAATATCAAGTCAAAAATGCTTTTAATATACCTAACCTACCAAACATAGCTTAGCCTAGCCTACCTTAAACATCCTCAGAATACTTACATTAGCCTACAGTTGGACGAAATCATTCCAACAAAAAGCATATTTTATAATAAAATGTTGAATATCTCATGCAGTTTATTTGATACTATCCTATAAGTGAAAAGCAGGTTGCTTATAAGTCTGTTGGTTGTTAACCCTCGTGATTCCGTGACTGGCTGAGAGCTGCAGTTCACTGCTGCTGTCCAGAGTACCATACTGCATACTGCTAGCCCCAGAAAAGATGAAAATTCACAATTTGAAGTATGAGTTCAACAAATGCATATTGCTTTGCACCATCACAACGTCGAAAAATCTTACATTGTTAAGTTGGACACTGTATTTCCTTACTGTACTTTTAATAACTAGAATCTGTAGTGTTATTACCATTCTTATTGCTCATGTTGATAATTTGTATCTTTGTTTTTTTCCTGATTATTCTGGCTGTAGGTATATCAAACTTAGTGACCTCAAAAAACTTTGGCTTCATTAATTTCCTATATTTCTATTTTTTCTTCTGATTTTGGTACTCATATTCATTTTTCTGCTTGCTTTGGATTTCACTTTTTCCCCCCTTGTTTTGTAAGGGAAAAGCTAAGGTGATTGATTTTAAGTTCTTAAAGTAGGTATTTATTGTGATAAATTTCTCTTGAAGTACTATTTTAGTCCCATCTTAGTTTTTGGAGTCCAGGGGCTCCATTTGCACACACACTTGAAGTTGAACACACCCTGATGCTGTGTTCATTTTGGTTGTTTAGGTGGAATTGTTTTTTCCTGAGGCTGGTAGAGGAGTTTGTCTTCTTTCTCTGTGTCCTTTTGAGGAGTTTTCTATTGCTGTTTTCAAGTTCACTAATCTTTTATTCTGCAATGTCTATAATCTGCTGTTAAGCCCATCCAACCTGCAATTTATTTCAGAAAGTACATCTATGTATTAAATATATTTCATTTCTAGAAGTTTGAGTCTTTTTAAATCTTCTGTGTCTCTACTTAACATGTTCCACCTTTTCTCTGGTATCTTGAACATATGGAATACAATTATAACTGTTTTTATGTTCTTGTCTACTAATCCTATTATCTGTAATTTCTGGGTCAGTTTTAATCAAATGTTTTACCTTTCTCTTCATAGGTTGGATTTTTTTCTGTTTATTTTTGTGGGTGTTTTTTCATATAAAACAACAATAGTATATTATACTGCAGTAACAGTATACACAGCAGTAATAGTACTGTAACTCCTTTCAGGTTCCCAGATCCGGGGTGGGTGGGTGGGTGGGTGTGTGTGTGTCACACACCAGCTAGCTATCCAAGAACTCAAATCTGATAGTATTTGCGTGGACACAGCACCAGATTCCCCAGATTAAGGGTTCAGTCCTACAAAACCACCCTCCACTCCAGATGCCAGTCACAAGCCCCAGGCAGTTACCTGTGCTTCTGGCCTACTGGCTGCAGATTGGAGGTTCCCATGACCTCCCCCTTAGGTTCGATTAATTTGCTAGAGTAGCTCACAGAACTCAGGAAAACACTTATGTTTACCAGTTTAATAAAGGATATCATAAAGGATACATTACCAGGCAGATGAAGAGATACCTAGGGCAAGGTCCCAAATAAGGTTGCATCTGTCCTCGTGGAACTTGGGGCATTCTGGTTCCTCAAGCATAGAGGCTCTCTTTCACAGAAAAGCAGGATCCAAGAGGGTGATAAGCAATTAGGGGTTTTTGTGAGGGCCTTATTGCATAGTCATGATTAACTAAATTATTGGTCATTGACTGATTCAACCTCCAGCCCCTGCCCTTGACTGGGGGTTCAGAAGTCTCTTATTAACAGGACAAGACACCCATTTCACCTTAAGACTGCAGTGTTTTCAGGAACTGTGGATGAAGACCAAATATACTTGGGAAATATGTATTTGGTCATTTCAAACTGCAATTTCCATGCCTGGTTATTTTTTATTTGATGCCAGTCATTGTGAATTTTACCTTACAGGGTAGGCTATTTTCATATTCGTTAAAACATGTACTTGAGAGGATGGAAAATTAATACTAAAATCCAGCAACCTGTTAACATTGGTAAAATTTTTAGGGTCCACTGGTCTACCTGAATGTCAGGATATCTCAGAGTGAAGAACAAATTTTGCATCTCACCCGCTCATTTTATCAATATTATTGTGCCACCAAGGAAGCACACCATACTCTGCAGGCCTGAGGAAATTCAGAACTTGGGAATACTGTGCTGACTCATATACTGGGGGACACAGAAGGCTGCCAGTCCTAAGTAGGATCCAGAGCATGTAAAGGCTCTGTGGCAGGTACAGACTGCAGTGTAATTAGCTCTATTACATGGCCATTTAATAGGAGAGTATGATACAAGAGCGTCTTTGATAAGCAAAGCAGCCGTGAGAAATTATGAAAAGCTCCCAACAGAAGAATCACAAGGTAGAAGAGAATCACACTGCCTCCAAAAATGGCTCCTTCCATACTTACAGGCCTTTATAGAAACTGAACATATCATGGGACATCAAATGACCCTATAGCCAGAGTTGCCCACCACGAGCTGGGTTTTGTCAGACCCACCAAGTCAATCTGTTGTAAGTTGGAAGTGCTACATCCAGGATTGATGGCAAGCAGGGCCAGAGGAAACAAATAGGTGCACAGGCAGATGGCCCAGACTCCCGTGTCATATTTATAACTGATGTCCCTCTCCCTCCCTCAGTTCACAATTAGGGCTATTTGAGAGGCTCTTAAGTCATATTGATGGAGGACAAAAAGCTCAAGGTAAATTCATTGATGGGTTTTCTTGGAATTTAAATTCAAAACAAAAATAGACCGCTGCTGCCCTACAGCCCTTCTCAGGAGAGGTTTTAAAAGACAGCTGTGAGAGGAATCCTCCCAAAAGACAGAATTTGGGGCAGTATTCCTGGTCATCTGCTTTATGTGGAAAGAAGTGACCTGAAGTAAGAACATACCTTCATGGCCAGTGGCAAATAGGTTGGCTAATTGATCAGGGACCTGGAACAGGAACAGTCGGAGGATCAGGGACAAGGCACCCTGGAGTGGCAGTGGAGAAATCTTTGGGATCAGGCACACAAGTAAAGATCTTTGTATTGCATACCAATACCTACTAGAGACATCCACCATTGAAGAGGCACTAAGCAGCCAAGTAAACAAAAACACTTGGCCAGTTAACTTCAGCAGCTGCAGTCATCAGCTACCCCAGTACTGGCACAATGGGCTCATCAACAATGTGCTCATGTTGTAGGGATGCAGGTTAGCAAGAAGCCAACAGCATGGCTTTTACCCACCAAGTAGCCATTCCCTAATGTTCAACACTGAGCCCTTAATACAACAGCATCCCTCAAGGGAAAGAGAAGCTTTATGATAGCAAGTTGATGTCATTGGACTTCAATCCTGAAAGGGCATGGATTCACTTTGACGGAAATCTTTCCATTTCCCTGTATGAGTTTGCCTTACCTGCCATGACATGTTGGCCAGCACTACTATCCAAGGGTTTACAAGTGTCTGGCCTTTTAATATGTGTGCTGCATAATACTGTCTTTGACCTAGGGACCCACTTTACAGTAAAGGAGGTGTTTCGTGGGCACATGATCATGGGATTCACTGACCCTATTACATAGTATACAACTTAGAAAATGCTGGCCCAAAGAAGTGGTGGAAAAACTGTTGAAACTGAAGGAAAAGTTTGGAGATAATGCCCAATGAAGAGGGGATGCCATCCACCAGGATACAGTATATACTGTAAATCAACACCATTATATATTGCCATGTGCCATGTATATGGAAAATGTGTGTTTGGGAATGAAAGGTAGAAACAGAATTTACACTGTGGCTAAATATGTCCACATTCTAGTACCTGGAACCTGTGAATATGTTATTTACATGGTAAAAGGGACTTTGCAAATGATTAAAGGTCTCAAGATGGGGAGAATAGCCTGGATTATCCAGGTGGGCCCAATATAATCTCATAGGTCCTTATAAGAGGGAGGCAGGAGCAAGTAGTAGGAGATGTGACAACTGAAGCAGGAGAATGGAGTCAAGCAAGGAAGGAGCCAAAGCCAAAGAATGCAGACAGCCTGTAAAACTGAAAAGGACAAGGGAATGGATTCTCCCCTGAAGCCTTCGGGAGGAACAGAGCCTTGCTGACATCTTGATTTTAGGCTTCTGTCCTCCAGAACCATGTGAGTATAAATTTGTGTTGCTTTAAACCACTACATTTGTGGTAATTTGTTATAGTAGCAATAGGAAATTAATATATCCCACTTACTGTCTGCACTTACCATGTGGGGAATTTGTGTTTTCCATTTGCACAACTTTGTGAGTCTAGAGGGCTGATTCCTAACAAGGAACTCCTTATCAGGAGATATAATAATAAAGCCTTTGGACTCTAACCTACTGACTTTTCACAATTGCTTTAGGCTTCTTGTGCAAGGAAGGGTCACTATACTGGTTGGGGTATTCAAATCTGGTCATCATCAGGGAGAAGTAGGGTTATTGTCACACAAGGGCAGGAAGGAATATATTTCACATTCACTCCATCCACTAGGGCATCATTTGATACTTTCCTACCCAATATCAGGAGTAAAACAGGTGACTTACAAAATGTTAGAATAAGGACCTCTGAAAATGGGCTCCTCCATAAAAGCAATGAGAACACAGGCAAAAATTGTCAAAATCAACTTTTTCAGAACTCTAGAATGTAACTATGCTTGCAACAGTCCAAGGATTGCTACAATCCAATCATTTATTCAAGAATAACAGATGAGTCTTGGTTAGAAAAGGAAGCATCTAGCATTCTATCTTGCCCTATTCCCAGCCCCTACCTCTTAAACAAAGTTAAATTGTTCATAAGAGTAGAGAGAATGCTTCCAGTGTGTTTCACCATTAAGTCCTTTGGTTCATTTGTTGTTCTTTGTTAGGTGGTATCTATAGACTCCTATTATATTGCATTTTTTTTAATCATCCTTTTTCCACTGCACCCCCTGTATATGGGGCTGTTTCTAGACTTTCTCTTTTGTCCCATGGGTCGGTTTTTCTATCCATGTACCAATACCATCTTGTCTAAATTATTATGACTTTAGATTAGGCCCTGATATACTGTAAAATCCCTCAACTTTGTTAAGATTGCCTTAGTTATTTTTATCTTTCACATTTTTAAATGAATTTAAAATAAGCTTGTCAATTTTTGGGAAAAAGAACCTGCTGAGATTTTTTTTTACCGGGATTACATTGAGCCTATAGGGTAAAATTGACATCTTTACAATATTGAATCTAATGTCTGGAAGCTTTTATTCTATTCAGTTGTGTGCAGCGCTGAAATGAGAAGCGATTATCAGAAGGGTCCTGTCCTTCCCATTTCTCAGTGGGGTACTATATCCATCTCCCCTGGGCTTCCTGCCTTAACAGATGGTTTTAACTTCATATTACCTGTACTCTTCCTTACAGCAGTATTTTAGCCCTCAAATTATTCTTGCCCATCACCCTAGATGGTTAACATATTTGAACTTGTCATCTATTTATATTCTAAGTACTGTGAATGATTATCACATATAACAACCTAAAGTATCTTCACAGTATTCCTGAGCCACAAGTGAAGCCATTGCAGTGTTGTTACATAGTATCATAGGATCTAATGAGTATTTCTCTTAAAATTTGTTTATACCATACTAAGTACTTAAAATATATGTTTTAAGTTGTGTAGGAAGCGTAAGAAATTATTTGCAGAGGTTCAGATCTTAGGCTCTGGAGTCAGAAAAATATGAGTTAGAAACCTGTTTCTGCCACTTGTATCCTTGGACAAGTTTGTTAAGGATTAAAGTGGATAATGCATGTTATGTATTTCATATCTTACCTGGCAATATTAGCATTTTTTTCTTTTTTCCCAAATGAGGAGACTGAAGATTAGGTTCTAGAGACAGAACTAGTAAGAAGCAGAAGTGGGCAAGCATATAGGAAGTTATTTGGTTTTCTGTTGCATAAGTCAGTCAGTATATAATCAACACTGACTTCCAATGCCACTATATTCTCTGTTTTCTTTGTTTGTTAACTAAAAACAACAGACACCTCCTATTCATTTGGCATTTGCAAAACCAGCAAATTCAAATAAGTGAGTTTTGATGGGCATATCTGAAGTTTAATGAGAATAGAAAAACTATAAACTAATTGAGGATCAGAAATTATTTTTAAGTAATTCCCAAGATCTGAGTTACAGTATGTATATATTCCTTTTTTGGGCTATCAGTCCCTACCCTTACTACCAGTAGCCCTATTTTTCATTTGAAGGAAATACATAATACATTGGTGGGCAGAAGTGGGGTGGGTAATTCCAAGTGCTTGTTTCCTATTGCTTTCTCCCACTAAGGAAGCACTTGTACCTACTCTCTGTTCAACTAGAGCACAGATACATGGTCCAGTAAGTTTAACCAATTAAATGGTCACTCTTTAAAATCTTGGAACTTGAAATTTTTAAGAATAATGAAAATTACCCTCTAATATATTCCCTTTTTGCCTAAGATGGCCCAGAATCAGTTTCTGTTGCTTGTAACAAAGACTTGGCTGATGGAAAAGTCAACAGGAAATTCAAACTAGTTTTTACACATCCAAATCTAAAGGCTTTTTAGAGCTGCTAGAAGGCTTTTCAACCATTAAAGCCAAATGAACAAATTGCTATTTTTGAATGTGGGTAATTTGTAAAGTTCATGTGTCTGTATGAACACACACATACACACCCCCCACATTGTTCTGGGTGAACTCAATATAAAGGTATACCTGAGTTGTGCACATTCAAATCAATGTAGAAACCAAGCAAAGATTAGAATCAATGAGTTGCAGCTGTTTCTTTGAAAAAAATTTTTTTTAATTCTGGTGGGTTCTACGGAGGTAGGAATTTAGTTTCTGCTGGGAAGGTGACTAATACAGACACTTCCTGAATGAAACTGAAAAAAACTTACGACAAAGCTAAGTAAACACAGCCAGTAAGTTCCTTTTGTAAAGAAACTATTCTGAGATTTTCTCCATTGTTCATCTGTTCCAACCATAGCATCTAGTCAGTGGTATGGAAGTCATTAACTTTTTGGTAGTAAAGAATATGTTTTGATGGTACAGGAAGGGCATCACTTCATCTTTACTTGCAGGTGATTATTTCTTCTAACTTAATTAGACCTATAAAATGTACGTAGGCAACTGGAGAAGCTCAGATACTATAAAACTAAATTTAGAATACAGACTTGAGAGATGCTAGGGCTTTAGAAGCAGACAGTGCATTCCTCACATGAAAAATTCCTAAGTATTCTAAAAACTACTTAATATAATTTAGTTTTAAGTGGTATTTTTAAGTACTTGCTGGGATCTTATTGAAACCTTCATTTTAGAAATGGGGAAAGTGAGACTTAGAGACTTCTTTGAAGTCATATGTAAGAGTCAAATAACTATGGTGCCACTCCTGGAAGTTCTTGGCCCAAGATAGAATTTAGTGTGAATTAGCAATTATTATAGTAATAAAATTTGTGCATCACATTAAGATTAGAAGCTGTTGAAACATTTCTAAAAACGTAAGCGTTTGTAAACAAGGACTGAAGCATTTTAAAAAGCTTTTTAACATTTACTATATTTAATTTTTTAAATAGAAATTGGAGGAAAGCCCATGAACTATTTTATTCTCCATTTTGCCTGATCACAATACAGTGATACTCACATCTTGTCTTCTCTACCACACTCGTTTTAGATTAGTCTTTGTGGACCTTTTTCTCCACAACAGCTTCTTTTTGCTTTAAATTGCAAATGGGGCAGAATAACAGATGGGTTGAGTAGCTTACACGTCTGAGGTTCTCTACATAAATCTTCATAGTCCTCTCATCTTACCAAGTTAAGTTTGCTTTCCTTTGGGAATTTTGTCAAAACTGCAAGGTTATTCCTCAGAGGTTCAGTTTACAAAAATTAATGTGGCAGAAGTAAACAGGCTGGGTAGGAAAAAGTGGCAGTCATAATGAGGATATTGCAAAAAATCAGGTACGCTACAGCAGAATCTTGCATTAGCCTATGACAGTGACAGTAGAAAGGAGACCAGTACAAAAGCATGTGAATTAAAAAATGGATATGATCTGATTATGACTGGCTGTAGGTAAAAAGAGGAAGGAATTAGAGATGCCTAAAATTCTAAGCTTCAGGTAGCCCTGGGTTCAAATCCTAGGTTTGACTTACTGTGGCCATGCTAGCCACTTAACTACTTGCGTACCAACTTTGTGATCTTGATAATTTACCTAAGCCTCAGTTTCCTCCTCTCTAAAACAGATAATACCTACTAAGATAAGGCTGAGGCAAAAAGATTTTTAAAATGTAAAACCACTAGCACAATGCCTAGTATACAGTAAGCACTACATAGATGGCAGTCATTTGTGGGGGTGTTGCTGGGCAGCTGCATCTGGGGAGGTCTCTCCCTGTGCACCAACTTGGACAGGGGAGGGTTCTTGACTCTGAATGAGAAAAAATTCTTGAGTAGGTTGGACGAGTGTTAAGTACGGAAGGAATTCATTAAAGCAAGAATAGTAATAAATGACAGCTGCCTGCAATGAGAGCAGTAAGTGCAGAGGGAGGGAGTGAAAAGCTCTCTGAACTCCTACTAGGCATAGGGAAGTCTCCCTCCCCAACTCCTAAACCCAGAGTCACCTTGGTATCTGTGTCCTCTTGGATCTGCATGGCGTGGGACTAGCCCCTATCACCCCAGGATTCAGGGGAGCCATGGAGCATGGGATGGAGTGAGATTTATGTTCTGAGAGCTTCCCAAGAAAGATTTTCAGGCAGGCTACTAAAAAGAGATCACATAGCTGCAGTTCTGTCTGGGTCACCCAGGTGACAGGAACTTGCAGACCCAAATCAGAGCTCTCAGTAGTCCCCCCTTACTTATCAGGAGTAAAGTGGAAAAAGAGTTAGGACTTGGAAATAGAATGAAATAGCAGAGACAAAGATGCTTACCACTGGAAGAGCACAAAGACAAAACACAGTAAGTTGAACAGTGAGAAAGCTTTATTTAAAAGTATTCACTTAAAGGGGAGTGCGGGCAACCTAGAGAGGAGGCGCACTAAAAGGCTGGGGATTCTGTCTTTTAAAGATTTTCAGGAATGTGGCAAAGGGCCAGGGTATAGACTTGTAAAGTGGTCTCAAGATGCTTATCTCTGGTGAGAGAAATTATGTCTCCTCTCCTCTATTATCCCTCCTCCAGGTAATTTCTGCAAGTTAACACAAGAAATTGATCAGTTCCTCTCTAGGGTACGGGCTTCCCTCTGGGAACTATCAGTTAAAACTGTTTGCCTTGCTTTTAAGGTGGGCTGAGTTACTGTCTTTTAACCAAAGAATATGTTAGGAATCTTATCTCCTAAATTCCTGGTTTTTAAAATGGAGTATTAGCCTTAAGATATAATGTAATCCCTCCTGTTCTTACTATACTGTTTACATCTCGGCTTTTTTCATCACAGGCAGGAAAAGTTAACATGATGCCTGTCCCAGGTCCCTGCCCTACATCAGGGGATAACAACAGGTTAAAAACATGAGATTGGAGTAAGGAGTTTGGGTGTGGGTTCAATCATCGTATCACACATACCTCCACCCAGAGGGGTCTTGGAGGAGTTTTATAATCCTTTGGAGAGTTGATTGATAGAGGATAATAACCCATAGAGAGTCCTGAAATAAACAGGATTGCAGAGTGCAGTTTCGGCTAGAAGCCCAAGTGAGCCAGGCTTATTTTATTCCCCTTGATCTAAAATGGCTGGATCTACAATGCAGACTCTGACCCATTTAATTTGCTGGTGAAAGGATGAGGATGTCCAGGTTATATTAATTACACGGATAGGTAGAAAAGTGTAGCGGAGGAAAAAAACCTTTTCCTTCCCTGTCCTATGTCCTGTGGATGGGGCCCTACAAACTAAACTGACAAGATCTTGAGATTAACAGGAGAAAAAGTTTACTAAGTCTTGAGGCGCACATACAAGTGGGAGAAGCTCAGTGACGAATGACTCAAAGGGGAGTCTCAACTTGGGGCTTGTATAGCATCTTAACAAAAGGGCAGTAAGTTTGTAGAGAATCAACAAGAAAAGGAGATTGGGCTGTCAGAGATGGCAAACTCTGGGAAGAGAGGGATTAGTATAGTAAGGTTTGTGGGTGAGTAGATGTCCTCATCTTTGCAAGGGAAAAAGAGACACCTTTACAAATGGAAATTTGTGCCCTGCTTTTTAGGCAAACATCATGGGGGACAGGGCAGAGAACTTTTTTTTTTTTGCTTCTTCTGTTTACTAGTTTTCTTCAGTAAAAATAATCCTTACGTAAAAGAGATGTTTTGGAGTGGCATATCCTGATCCCCTACAAAAACATGAGTATGGCTTCCGCCCTGAAGAGAAAAGAAGGGACTACCTGGGTGTGCTTACCTCAAAGACGAAACAGGGAGGCCTCGGTTCTTGCCCTTAAATCACAGTGGCCCTTGACTTCGTAAAATGTGGCCTATGAGTGTCCTCAGTTCTGTCCAATTAGGTAGGAGGTAGGAAGAGGGACGTGCAGATGCGAGGGACGCTGTTCCTGCTAGCGCCTACACCTAGGCCAAGGCCACGCAGGGCTGCCGCTGCCTGAAACGCACGCTGCGACGCCTCCAGCAGGACCCCTGGAATCCAGCAGGACGCCTGGAATGTCGGCCTTCTCTCGGACCCGGCCTCCAGGTGGGGTGGGATGAGTCGGCCGGCGGCACCCTGAACCATGTTTATGGGACGTTTCGTGGGCGCCAGCAGTAGCTATTAATTCCCGCGCGCGGAGCAGGGAGTTCCTCACCGAGCAGACGCCGAGGCAGAGGAGGAGGCCTCTGGGACTCGGGAGGGCACGGCTACCGAAGACCGCCGGCGCCACGGGGTGGCGCGAAAGCCGCGAAGGTGGCACGGGCCGCGGAGACGGGCAGCAACCATGGTAACGTTTTGAGTCGTTTGCTACGCCGTGCGTGATGACGCCACGGGGCGCGCCCCTAGCGCTGGATTGTGACGGCGACAGGCGCGGACGCAGCCTCCCGACTTCGAAACAACGGCAACTGCTGAGGCGGGCAGACGAGATCAAGATGGTGGTTCCGCGAACGGGGAAGGAGGGGGAGGGAGGAGGAGCTAGACCGTAGCCTGCCGGAAACACCGACAGCCAGAGGCCTCCCGGGAGCCGCCGCCGCCTGCTCCAGCTCGAGAGACGCGAGCGGGCGGCGGGGCGTGTCTTGAGAGGCTGGAGGGCGGGGGCGGAGCCGCCCGCCTTAACCCCCGCCCCTGGCCGCGGTCCCGGGCCCTTCCCCGCGCGGCCCTGCCCGGGTCGCGCAGCCCCGGTGTGGCAGCGGCTCATGGCGGCGGTGGGGCCCCCGCAGCAGCAGGTGCGGATGGCCCAGCAGCAGATCTGGGCGGCGCTCGAAGTAGCGCTCCGGGTGCCCTGCCTCTACATCATCGACGCCATCTTCAACTCCTATTACGATTCCAGCCAAAGCCGACTCTGCATCGGGCTCCAGATCTTACTCCGGCTCCTTGGTAAGGGGGACGAGGCAGCCCGCGGGCCGAGACGTGCTGCAGGGAGCGGGCAGCCGCGCGCAGGCTGTGGGTCATGTGTGTGCGTGTTTGGGAACCAGTTTCCTCCCCGACAGGAACGACTCTGCAGGCTGGGAAGGGGGAAGAGATGACACTTGTCTCCAGAGTTGACAGCGGAGCGTTCCTTGCACCGAGTCAGCCCCTTGTTCATTTTTGCACCTGAGTGAGGGCGGGGAGAAAGCATGGATGTGTGAGCATGCGGCTCTTTGCCCGCTGTTTCTCTTGGGGAATGAGTGCTGGCTTATTGCGTCCTATGCGACAGCATTGGAAAAAGCAACTCTGCCGGGATCTCGACCGGGTGTGTGACCTTGGACTTACAGTGCCAAGCCCTGGGCCTCAGTTTCCCCCTTTCCAAAATGGAGAGTGTTCGTATTACATTGTGACTAATGTATCCACGGAGTGCAGTGGATTTTGAAATGTCTGCGGTAAATGACATCCATACTAAAGAGACAGGGTCTTGAATGTCAGACCTTGAAACCATTACCAAAAATCTTCATGAAGAAGGCGATACTTACAAGTCCTAAAATTTTCCGTGAGTAGAGAAGAAGGTATTGAAAATGGTTACGAAAACGTGGCTAGAAAGTGATGGGACTTTTTCCAAGAGACTTCTGAAAATCAGTGTCTTTGTTGCATATGAATGTAGTGTTAAGTATCGAAACTTGGCAAATTTTGTTGATGAGGTAATTCTTGTGATAAATTTTTAGTAGGCTCTGCTTTTGAACAGTTGCTGAGGGAGGGTGATGGTGAGATCCTTACCAAGCGTTTCTGTATTAACCATCTGTTGCTTCTTTATTCCTACCAAAAGAGTGTGGTGATGTTGAAGTTGTTATTTTCAGTAAATAACATTTTACATTTGTTTGGTACTTCACTTCTGCAAAGCATTTTTACCAGTATTATCTAACCTAACTTTCCAGCATCCCTCAAAAGTGGTTGGTGGTATTCTCATTTTACGATGAGGAAATTGAGAGTCTTAGAAGTTAAGTGTTTTGCTTTGATAACAGCAAGTGAGTGGTTGCCAGACCCTAGCCTTAAAAATCTTTGACATCAAGGGTGATTCACTTCAATACAGCTGCGATCCAGATACAGAATGGTGTAGTAATGATCATAGCTGGATCTTAGAACTAACAGATGTGAACATGATGTTCATTAGCATAAGACTGCTCTGTATAACTCACCAGCTTCTTAATCCCAGTAGTTCCTACTTAGAATGCCCTCATTATTTGTGATAAAAATGGAGCTGTGTGATTTCAAAATGTATACAAATAGTAATGTGTACAAATACTGAATTATTATGTTGTACACAAACTAATATAGTGTTATATGTCAGTTACACCTAAATTTTAAAAAAGTATTAGCTAGTTTTAATGTTTCATTCTTCCATATTTGTTTAATTCTGATAGTCTTCTGAGGTTAGTTAAATAATGTTAAAATGAAATTATTAACAATGGGGACTTATTGAGAAGGCATTTTTTTTTCCTGCCAGTTAGAAGTCACTTATCATGATTATATATTAACAGGTGGTTATTTGTCGCATAGAAAGGTGGCCCCAGCTGAGCCTGATAGACTGCCAGACCTCTGCCCTACAATCCTAACTCACGTTAGTTGATGATACACATTCATACAAGATCTGTGCCGATTCCTAGGTTAGAAAGACTGAGAAATGAAGAAAACTGATCATTTCTATTCCTCAACCCTACAGGGTAAGAGAGACCTTTCTAGACAAAGAGCAGAAGTAGCAGACTTTTAGGGAACTTTTATCAAATTTGGGATAACCAAGTGCTGCTTTGGAAACTAAATAACCAACTGTAACATGGAATTGAGGGTGGGAGGGACAGCTTTCCCCACTTCTGCTTTGAGAAGAGGCCATGGTGGAAGAGCAAAAGAAAAGAAAAACAAAAAACATTGAGATATGTTTGAGAAGATTACTGTATTCATTCCACAAATAGTGTACCCGCTGCCGTGATGTTACTTAGGCATGTAGCTGCAGAATCCTCTTGCTTTAGTGCAGTGTTCTCAAGAGTTGAGCTTTAAGCTAGGGAGCTTTAGGAAAAGGAACATTTTTCTTAATTGAATAATTTGTAATTTAAGAACTTGAACGAAGTAAGCTGGTATTTCCTTGTATTCTCTCCATGCTTCTTATTTTTGTAGTAAATCACAGAAGTTTTTATTTGACAAGTTAAAGAAGAATTTGATCTCAGACGAGTTACTTAACAGCTCTGGGCCTCTCTTATTTTTATCTTTTTAAAGGTGGACGATAATGGTATCTCTCTCATAGGGTGCTGGGGACAATAAAATGAGTTAGGATGTTAAGCTCTTAGAACAGGACCTAGGACCTCGTAAGGGCTTTTTAGGTGTTAGTTATTAATAAGTTTGATAGCTTTTTCAAAAAATATTTTAGTACTTCAGTTAAGACCACATTGTGTTACAGATACTTCGGTCTTTTGAAGGCATCAGCAAAACATTGGTGCTGTTTATTTGAAAATTTTGATCTCAAAATATTTTCTGGGTCAGACTTTATGAGATCAAAATATTTTCCACATCTATCACCGGATTGTTCCTTACATTATGCCAGTGTAGTTATGTTAATCTTTCACATCTGTAAGAATGATATAATTTTTTAAAAACTGGTTTTGGTGCTAAAAAATTCACCCTGAATAAAACAAATATCTTAAATATTTGAGGCCTATTCAGTGAGGCATCTTAGGTTGTTACTGAAAGTGACAGGTTTGTGTGTAAAAGATACCCAGAGGATAGTGGAAATTAATTGTTCTGCCTGGTTAGTTTATAATTGTAGACCTCTCAGTACTATTGTATATAAATCTCAAGACTTGTCAATCTCCTCTTTTTGTTTAAAATGGAATTATAAAAATAGAAATCTATTCCCTAAGTAAAAAGCATATAAATTTCATATGTAGTCTCTGAAGAATTTACTGTCCTCCCCCTACAAAAAGTACTGTAACTGTACTTTAATTTGATATCAAACTAAGGACATAAAGCATACCATTTTGGAAATTCAAATAAAATAATATCACAACATATAGAATATTTAAGATTAAGCTGTTCATAGGGGATGTTAAATGCTAAATGAAATGCAACCCAGAGCAGCATAATGCTGAAATAGCAAGTCTAAATCCATGGCAGAAAATGCAAGCATAGGAGTTTAATAGTACTACTCATATAATAATTTATTTGAAGTGGAAAGGCCTTTCTAAACATAAAAGAAAACCCAGATATCACAAGGGAAAATTTGATAATTTGAGCACATAAAAATGGAAAACTTCATGACAAAACTCATTTTTAAAAATCCTTAAAAATGACAGAGGGGAAAATATTTGCATCATATAAGATTGAAGTCCTAGTAAAAGTTTTGCTCAGTTAATAAGAAAAACTTAAAACTCCCAGAGAAAAATGAGTTCACAATAAATGAAATTCACATAGTTGATCAGCAAAAGAAAAACTAGTTAGCCTTATAATTAAAGAAATGCAGTCAAAATCAAAATTGCACTTATCAGATTGGTGAAGAGTTCAAATATTGAATAAAAGGTTGGCAAAGTTTTGGGGAAATAGGTAAATTTATACAATTTTGGTAAACTCACTTATATGTAAAGCCATTTGGTGTTAACAACTGAAATTCATCATACACCTTTTGGCTCACAATTCCAGTTCTAAGAATTTGGCCCAAAGATACAGTTGTGTAGAGACTGTGGGCAAGGATATTCATTGTGGCATTGTTACTAACAACAGAACAACAAATTGTTCATCTAAATGTCTACAAAAAGGCAATCTGTTAATTGTATTAGGTTTGGCCTTATAAAGTTGTTGAAAAGAATGAGATAGTTATTTTTGGTGCTGTAGAAAAAACTCAGAAAACCTGTAAAGTGAAAAAAACGAAGTAAAGCAGTAGTAATTGTGGCTGCATAGGGGTAGATTAGGGATTGCAACAGCAGCACTATTAACACTTTGGACTGATAGTTCTTTGTGTGTGGGAGTTGCTGTTGTGTGAATTGTAGGATTTTTAGCAGCATCCAGGTCTATCCATTAGATACCAGTAGCACCCTCCTTCCCTCCAAGTTCTGACTGCCAAAAATGTCTTTAGATTTTGTCGAATTACCTGGGGGGTTGGGGGTCAGGGGGTAATGGCAAAATTCTATCCTGGTTGAGAACCTCTGAGATGGACACATAGACAACTAGCACAGAATAGAAAGCCCAGAAACAGACCACCTGTATATGGAAAGAAGGAAAGAAAAAACCTTCCATATATAGAAAAAGTATAAAGAGAAACCCGATGTGTTTCAGAGGTAGAATTGAAGTACACTGAAGTAAATATAGGCAAGTCCTTTAGTTATTCATATGGAAAAAATTACACTGGATCCTTACCACACATCAAGATATAAACAGTCCAAGTGGATTAATAAAAACAGTCCAAGGTGGAAAGCAGAACTTTAGAATTTTTAGAAGAAAATACAGGATAATACATTTTTTTTAAACCTTAGAGTGAGGGAAAAGTTCTTTAAAAATCTATTTTAAAATATTATGAAATATTGATAAAATTCAGTGATATTCAAGTTAAAAACCTCTGTTAATCAAAAGGCAGCATTAAAAAAGTGAAAAGACCAGCCACACACCTGGAGAGGATACTTGATTATAACTAACTGACAAAGAATTTGTCAGAATATTTTTAAAATGTCTACAATTCAATAAGAAAACAACTCTATAGACAAATAGGCAAAAGATAAACTGGCAATTAACAGAGGAAGAAACATGAATGGTCAATAAATTGGAAGCTACCCTTTTGATAAGTAACAAGAAAAACAATGTTTTTTAAAAGGTAGCAAAAAACCCATTATTATAATCGAGATCCCCTTTGGGTAAGCAAAAAAGAATGTACATGCATTTCTTTTTAATAAAAATTTCTTTAAAAATCTTAGTTTACAAGCAAAATTTTGGTTTTTATCTTATTGAAAATGGTAGAGTACCGTTTTTTTAACCTAAATTAAACGTTCAGTAGAAAAAATTTTGTGTTATATTTGATAAGTACACCAACAGGTTAACATTTCAAGAATCTTACTTTGTCCTATTTTTTATTTGCTTAGAGCTCCTTTGGGAGTAAGGGAATCATAATATTTCTTTGCTGTTGCATCTTTATTCTGTCAGGCACTGAAATGTTTTTCCCAGCTTCAAATTATGTTTGAAAGGTATTTACGGTACCTGGAGAGGTGTGGGTGTTGTGTCTTATTTCCTTCTAATTTTTAGTCATAAATTTGTAGAAAGGTGAGTATATGAATGGGCTTTACACATAAAAGAGTTAAATGCATTGTTGTGTAATGTGCATTACTGGTTTGGGGTCACTCATACCATCCCCACGAGCAGCCCTATCCCTGGGCTTAATTTTCTTAGCTGTGTATGGTAAATACCAAGAATATTATGGCTCAGGTTGTGAAGATGCAACGAAACTGGTATTATTGACAACACTCCCTAAAGGCCAAAAGAGGGAATGTTACTTTAAAGACTTGTTAGTTGGGAAGTTTACTTTTTCTGTGAAATGAGAGTTGATTCTTCTTACATTTTATACATAGGAACATGAGTACAGAAGAAAAAATTAAGAATCCCACGTACAGGCAGACTTTGAGTAGGAATTAAAAGTTTACACTGTTCTTGAAATGTTTGGTCATTATTACATGTTGGCAGGTATAATTTTAATGAAGAAGAGTAGTATCGGATGTTACTTGCTGCGACACATCCAAACTTTGAGGTTGTAGTCTTACTACAGTATTTGTCGTATCTTCCTTCCCTTTTTTCCCTTCGGTACATTTGCCTAAAGCAAAATGGCACTTTTTCTCCAGAAGTATTTTTTTTTTCATAGAAAACATATACATTTTTTTATTTTGCTATTATTAATATACAATTACATGAGCAACATTATGATTACTAGACTCCCCCTATTATCAAGTCCCCACAACATACCCCATTGCAGTCACTGTCCATCAGTGTAGAACGATGTTATAGAATCACTACTTGTCTTCCAGAAGTATTTTTAAAACCCAAATCATTCCTTCATTGCTGTGTAAAAATAAGCTTCAAGGAAAAAAGCTATTAGAATAAAAAGGACTGGAATAAATTACAGCAAAATACATGAATATTCGCAGGTAAAGGTTACCACTTTGTGAGTAGCAAGTTGACAAAAATAATTTACAGTCCCTGCTTGACTCTCCCTTTTAAGTGGCATATAAAACAGAACTGCAGTTATTTTGGTTTTGTTTTGATTAGCTTAAGTGACTCAGGAAAAATACTTTCGTTTTTCTATATAGAGGAAGTAAGATTACATATGGCATAGAGTGGCTGAATTAATTCCATTTCCTATTACCTTCCATGGAAAAGGTTTCTAATCCTACTCAAAAAATCCATTTTCTATTGAAAGAGCCCAGCTGTTAGCTCTTTGGGAGGTTATGAGTGGCTGCTCAGGGAATCAGGTGGTTCTTATGCAGGGGTTTATGTATCTACCAGGTGATGGTGTCCTCTGTCCTTTTCACAATGACCTGATGCGTTGGCACAGCGTAAGTTTCAGGTTCATGGGCAAAGTCATTATTTAGAGGAACTAGCACTTGCTTTTAAATGCAGTGGATTGTGCAATGCCTCCATTGTGTTATGCAGTGTCTTCCTTGATTGCATGCTGAAAGAAGGTGGCTAGGTGGGTGTTGCATTCAGAGCTTGTCACTTTTTCTGTACTCCCAAGTTTCTCGGCTGTCTTAACTTTTATAGGTTTCATTTTCCAAATGGGCTGTATTTTGTGGTTGCCTTAAAAAATATAATCCAGAATTCAACAGAAACATTTCCCCAGTGAATACTAATTGTATTTATTTTCTACAGAACATTTTGGGGTCCATAGATATATGTGGTAGGATCCTTGCTTGATATCAAGGGCACATTGTGTAATAGGTACTGTGACACCTAACTTAGAGAACTACAAACTACATTATCAAGTAGTATATGCTAATTAGACATTTCACCAGGCTCTGTAGGTATGCTGAAGGAACAGTCATTAATCAGAGAAAGTGGGTCCATTAGATGGGTAGGATTTGAACAGTCAGGGATTTGGGAAGTTGGTGGGGCAGTGGTCCCAAGCAAAGAGAATAAAAATAAACAGCTGCAATTATGGCAGAGAAGAGCTGTGTTTGGGAAAAGCTGTCTGGTGTATTGGTATGTGTGTTGGGAGGACAATGACTCTAGAGCAAACTGGATCCTTGAATGTTTGGACAAGGAATGTAGGTTTTGGCTGATAGTAATTTCAGAGCCACTGCAGTATTTTGAGCAAAGAAATGAAGAAAGGCAATTTGGTGATAGCTTGTAGGTGAATTTGGAAAAATTAGTTTTTAGAAATTATTATGTTGGTGTCACTGAGAAAAGGAAGATAATAGGTTTTAGTAGAATTGGCAACTAAATGTCAGAGTTTGAAGGTACAAGGCTAGAGGTACCGTTAAGAGAGTAATGGTACCTTTTAACTGAAATTGTAAATAGCAAGGAAGAGCTGTTTGAGGTGAGTTAAGTTTTAGAAATTTTAGGTGTTGGAGTTGTAATGGAGAAGTGGAACTAGGTAAATATTTGGATGTTGTTTACATAGTTGAAACCTTGGATAATAAATGTCTATTGTAATCTCACTTAAATCATTTGTCATAGCACAAATAGATAGTGCTGAATATATACCAGACTATACATTGGTTACATGTGGAGAGTGGAAGGGAAGGCTTATTATCATTTTTTAAACATATTTTTTCTGAATGTTACTTTTGTAATTTAAAGAATAAAAAGGGTTGACTGAGGAAAAAGATTTAGTAATGTACAGGAAAGAGGGAACTTTGAGGACATTTCTGAAATCCACAGAAAGTTATGTAGAGAAAAACAACTGCATTTGTGCCCTTGAGAGAATGGTCAAATTTAAGGAGCAGGAAATACAAGAGCCAGCAGGAGTTCAAATTTGAGGCAGTGAAGTATTAAACTTCACTTGATTTCATAAACACTTTTAAGAAAAATCTAAGATTTAATAGGAACAAATTTTGGTTATTTTAAATTAACTTTTTGAAAAGGGATTACTTAAAATATTTTTAATGATTATGACATTATAAAGAGCATGTTCTTTCAAGATTTTAAAACTTGTTAAAATGTATGTATCACTACGAATTCATCTAGAAGATAATTTCATGATTTGGTGTTTGGACATATTATAGTGCTACCTGGATTACTTTGGAAATTAGAAGACAAGGAATAAGATTTAAAAAAATAATGTTTGGTCTGTCCTGTGGAACTGTGTGCTTTACAAAATATTTACTGGCTTGTAAGCCTGAACTGTCTCTAGGCTTAATGTTCATAACTTTGCAAATATTTGTATTTTCTCCTTAAGGGAAAAATACCATAACTGTTAGCAGAAGAATATTATTTAAAATGTTTCATTCAAATGACCTTCCTTTCTTTTTTTTAGGTGTATTTGTATCCAGTGTTGTTCTGATCTTGTCACAGCGATCACTTTTCAAGTTTTACATGTACAGCTCAGCCTTTCTATTAGCTGCAACTTCAGTGTTGGTAAATTATTATGCTGCTTTGCACATTGACTTCTATGGTGCCTACAACACATCAGCTTTTGGGATTGAGCTGCTTCCTCGAAAAGGACCCTCACTTTGGATGGCACTCATTGTTCTTCAGCTAACGCTAGGAATTGGATACATTACACTACTGCAAATTCATTCCATCTATTCACAATTGATTATTTTGGATCTCTTGGTTCCTATAATAGGCTTAGTCACAGAGCTGCCATTACACATCCGAGAAACTTTAGTTTTCACTTCTTCCTTGATTCTTACATTAAATACAGTGCTTGTCTTGGCAGTGAAACTTAAGTGGTTTTATTATTCTACACGATATGTTTATCTTTTAGTGAGGCACATGTATCGAATTTATGGATTGCAGTTATTAATGGAGGATACATGGAAGAGGATTCGTTTCCCAGATATACTGAGAGTCTTTTGGCTAACAAGGATTACAGCTCAGGCTACAGTATTAATATACATTTTAAGAATGGCAAATGAAACTGATTCTTTCTTTATTTCTTGGGATGATTTCTGGGACGTCACTTGCAACCTTATAATTAGTGGATGTGACTCTACACTAACTGTTCTGGGCATGAGTGCTGTCATTTCCTCAGTAGCCCATTATTTGGGCCTTGGAATATTGGCTTTTATTGGATCAACTGAAGAAGATGACAGGCGGCTTGGCTTTGTAGCACCTGTTTTATTTTTTATTTTGGCTCTTCAGACTGGTTTAAGTGGGTTAAGACCAGAAGAGAGACTTATTCGCTTAAGTAGAAACATGTGCCTTTTGTTAACTGCAGTCCTGCATTTCATCCATGGAATGACAGACCCTGTATTAATGTCTCTCAGTGCCTCTCATGTGTCGTCTTTTCGTAGACATTTTCCTGTGCTCTTTGTCTCTGCTTGCTTGTTTATTCTTCCTGTTGTACTCAGTTATGTTCTTTGGCATCACTATGCACTAAATACATGGTTGTTTGCAGTTACAGCCTTTTGTGTGGAACTCTGCTTAAAAGTAATTGTTTCTCTCACTGTTTATATGTTATTCATGATTGATGGCTACTATAATGTCCTCTGGGAAAAGCTTGATGATTATGTCTACTATGTTCGTTCAACAGGCAATATTATTGAATTTATATTTGGAGTAGTAATGTTTGGAAATGGGGCTTATACTATGATGTTTGAGTCAGGGAGTAAAATTCGGGCTTGTATGATGTGTCTACATGCATACTTTAACATCTATTTACAAGCAAAAAATGGCTGGAAGACATTCATGAATCGTAGGACGGCTGTTAAGAAAATTAATTCACTTCCTGAAATAAAAGGGAGCCGTTTACGAGAAATAGATGATGTATGTGCAATCTGCTATCATGAGTTTACAACATCTGCTCGTATCACACCATGTAATCATTATTTCCATGCACTCTGCCTTCGGAAATGGCTGTACATTCAAGACACTTGTCCGATGTGCCATCAGAAAGTATACATTGAAGATGAGATCAAGGACAATTCAAATATATCTAACAATAATGGATTCATTGCACCCAATGGAAATCCAGAGGAAGCTGTAAGAGAAGCTGCTGCTGACTCCGACAGGGAAGTGAATGAAGATGACAGTACAGATTGTGATGATGATGCTCCGAGAGAGAGAAATGGGGTGATTCAGCCCACAGACACTGCAGCTGAAGAAGTTATTAACGATGATACTGAGACAGATTAAAATCGCATTTACTAATTATTGAGGTATTTGTTTAAAAATCAGTTCATCCAAAATGGAGTAATATGTTTCACTTCAATGTGTAACCAAGCACAAAAAAACAGTATCAATGTTGAATCTGTGAATGGTTTTCCGTTTACTGTCATGTGCTACTGTAAATATACCTCTTTAATTACTTCTGGTCTCTTTGGTGACCTATTTAAATTTGTGTACATTATTGTACATAGAATAAAATGTTTTCATGTTTTTTTTTGACAAAATTTGAACAAATAGCTTTTTAATAGATGTAATAATACGGTGCGTCTGCTGTGCCAAAGATTCCTCAATGAAAACATAATACACCTAGCTCTGGACCCTAGTTTTTCTTTAAACTGGGTGGGAGAATGCAAGTGCAAGTCAGAGAAAAACCACAATCAAGGAAATAATTTGGACTACAGGATAAAGGCTCTATGTAGAGTGTTTTAAAATTAAGGGGAAAATAGGCTATTGGAAGTGACTGAGACACTTTTTTGAAATTTGAGAGTAGCATTAGGGTTGAGCTGGGTTCGAAAACCATGATTCAGAGATTGTGTAAGAGTTAGAAAATAGGCTTAAATCAACTAAACTTTGATAAAGACCAGAATGTGCTAATTGTTTCATTTTGATGTAAAAATTAGTATATTTGTTAGCCATTCTGTTTTTGAAGCACTGACAAAATTGTCCTTTCAGGCTTTTGAAGAGACAAAATGAAATACTTGCAGGGTCTTTATTGTTTTAAACAAAGACATTAAGTGACATAAAAGAAAATCCTGACTTTTTGGATTAAAAATGACGGGGATGGTGTGCAGTAATATATAATACCTCTTTAGACAATTTCCAGAGAATCCCTTTATTGAAACTTTGATTAAGTTTTACCAAGAAATTTTACATACATGATGGAAAATGGAGGATGCACACCAATTACATGTTAGGAAAAAATAATTTAATGGTGTTGTTATATAGCGTATTGGCTAACTCCAGTGGATCCTCCTCTCTTACTGCTGACATTATCTCCAGTATTTGACTAAAACAAAACAAAGAAAGGGATGGTTAAATTACCAAGTACATGCTCTGTTTTAAAGGTATTTAATTGTATTTTTTCCATGTAAAGGAAGATGCTACCACCTTTAACATAGTAAAGAAGCTTAATGGGCCAGTATTAAGGTTTTCAGCAATATCAACAGCAAAGTTTAACTGCTAGGATATTTTAAATGGAGTAATCAGAGACACATTTCTGGGGCAGTCTTGTATATAACTAGAGCCAAGAACCAAGTTCAAATAAATTACAAAAGCAGCCCATATTACGTGTACCACAATTATGGAATTAAAACTCAGTGGAAATGAAGAGTTCTTGTAAACTGTAGGTCATTATATATTCATTAGTGGGTCAGGGTATGTTTTACAAAATTGAAAGTACAGTGCACTTGAAAAGTACTGTTTCATTTTTGTTTTATGTATGTATGTGTGTACTAAGTCACAGTGTAGGTTTTAACTATGGGGATAGCAGTTTGAAAAACTCTGCTTAGAGAATTAACTAGTCCTCAAAGTCAGCAAGAAATTGTTGCATGATCACTAGCACAATGACAGCAGAAAGAAGTTATCTACTTCGAACAACTATGGTTATTGGGGGGAGGGGCACTTTCTCTTCCTGTACTGTGTCTGTCTAGAATAATAATCATCAATAGTATTGTCTAGCAATATTAAATACAGAATATTTTAAAAACATGAATTAGAAAGTTCTAAAGTCAAAATTAAATACTACTTAAGCTTTTTTCTTTATGGGTTTTAAATATGAACACTTAGAGGAATTAGGGACAGAGATTAGAAATTAACTGGAACTTTTCTATAATGATAGTAACACAAAAACCTTGCTTTATGATTATACTAAATGGACTAAAGTTCTCTGACCGTCGCACCATGCTAAAAGCAAATCTATTAGCCTTTAGGTTGACACTAAAGACCCAGTTTTCTTAGTGAACTACAGAATTCTTCCTTCTGTTAACTACTCAGAATTGGAAGTTACATGCATAATACTTGTGAAATCAATATGATGATTCCTGTCACCTATCTCCTTTCCAGTTCCTTCTCCACACTGATGCTGGTTAACAGCTTTTAAGAAGAGAACTGCCACTTTTCTGCTTAAAATCCTTTGGGTCCTGATAAAATCTAAACTTCTAAAGTTAGCATACAAAAGTACCCACAATCTGGCCTCACTGTACCTTCAAACTTACCACTTACCAATGCATCCTACTTTCTGTCACACTAAACTCATTGTTCCCCTTGCATCCTACTTTCTGTGACACTAAACTCAATGCCAAGCCCTTCTGCATTCTGCCTTTGCTCAAGGTGTTGGTTTTGGTCTGGCATAACTCCCGGTTATACTGAGTAAACAGGTGAAATATCAGCTTAGGTAAGCTCTCTCCCCTTAAGGCTGGCAGTTGCCATGTTGTCTGGTCCTAGCCATATGTTTATACCTCTATAACTACATTAGCATTTTGGATTATACTTTTTATCTGCTTATTCCAGGAGGGTAGGGGTTCTTGTCTTACTTGTTTAATCCTTTATCTGAAGTGTCTGGCACAATGTACCTACTCTGGTAAAGGGATGAGAGCAGGGACTGACTTGATTCTTCTGTATAGCCTCGGTAACTCATACCTTTCCTGACATACGGCAAGAGCTCCAAAATGTGTTTCAAACAATTTATAATCTTAAAAGGAAAGATCTGTATACAGATAATTAAAATGTAAAAGTGACTAGATGGAGTAAAAATGATTTGTAAGTAGGAATTTACTAGTTAATTAGTAATTAGCATTAGACGAAAGGTAGAGTTTGCCAATAATTATTTTCCCAAGCTCTACTCTACTCAGAACTGGTATTTCTTCTTGGTTCTTAATAGTCTGCATTCAGAAACACCTTAAAATTTTGTCTTGCAAATGTATAGCTGTAACTTTATAAGAATACTTTCTCTAAGCTGGCTGCTGGAAAAATACGTTTCTTGTCTGGAGTGCCCTTTCATGTCTCCTAAGACTTATTCAGAAATATTGTCTCCTTTATTTCATAAAAATTACAAATGGTTCTTTACTAACCAGAACTTAAGTATATTCCACACCCTATGGGTTTTGAAACATTGAGTTTTAAAGTCTGCCAACACCAGCACGTTAATAAAGCGAAATCTTCTCAATATATTTTTACAGAATAATTCTTTACTTTTTTGTCTGCTGATTTTAGATCTAGCTTACCTAATACTTTACTTGTTAAAAACTAGTTTTAAAAAAAGATGGTGCATATGGAAGGAATCATTACAATCTAAAAGTAACAGTTCAGTATTAATTTTTATGAATGCGTTATATGTCCAGTTGCCTGAACTGGTAAAACATACTAGATTGATACAGTCTAGATTTAAATTACCTCCTTGTGCAAACAAAAGAAACTGGATGATATGCCCATTAAAATGATGTAACAAACTTTTCCTGTAAGTCACAGTATGTTCTACACCTCCTTGACAGTCAGATGGGTAACAGCACTTCTTTTCAAAATGTGATACATGTTACAATCAAAAAATGATTCTGAATTATTTTTTTAATTCTATGAAGTTTGCCTTTTTTTTTTGGTTGGAAAAAATAAATCCTCAAATTTCTCCTTTGCTGCAGAAGCTTAAAGAAACATGTTATTTCTTATATTTATTCTGGTTGTCAAATCATTTTTAAAATACAATACCAATAAAAAGGTCTCCTGCTAATAAGACTGCATTTGTATCGCTAATCATCAGTAGGGAACCTGTATGTGACTAGAATTTAAACCAGGTAAGGTAATTCTACGTATCCATAGCTCTAACATCTTTTACCTCTCAAAATGACAAATGAGCAAAATCATATGAAGTTCCCACTGATGTAATAAGATCACTTTGCATTGAGAGGATATGAAAAAATAAGCTGAGATACAGCAATTCAGGTGCAAATTTCTCCAAATCACTGTATTAAAATGGTGGTCTTTGAACTAAACTTCATTTGGATTTCACCCAACTTTAATTCTGTCCTTTGAGTTCATTTTATAAATGGCATTCGGTGGCTGACTTCAATGTTTTGAAGACCATGAAAACAAAATACTTACATTATATGGCAGGGTTCATTTCTGTCTTTCAAACAGTGCCCATTTTCCCACTTCTTTTTGGTAGGAAATGAAGTTTTTATATATTTTGATCCAGCATGTGTACTTTTGACTCCACACCAAGGTGCATCTAGAGTTAAGAGAAGTCTCTAATAAGGTTTACCTTAAAAAAAATTTTTTTAATGAACATTATCAAATAAATATAGAATGTCAAATATAAGCCATGATTCTGCTTAAAAAAATGGTAAAAAGCAACAACAAAACAGTTCTAAGAAAAACACAAGATAAAACCTGGAATTGTACAAATTTCTTTTAATGCTTTTTAAGACTCATCTCCTTTCCCCACTAACATTACTGTGTATGGCATGCTTTAAAAAAAAGCCTTAGACAAAAAAATATACATCTGTAACATGAAAACATTCAAATTTAAACAAACTTCTATATGCCTCTACTGAATGAAAAAGGGGCTTGGAATACTAGGATTATTCACTTATTTCTTTATAAAGAATTAAAATAGCTTACACATTTTACAAGCATTGTACTTTTAATAAAACCATTTCATTTTCATGACTCCCCAAGGAAATAAACGTAATTTCAGAATGGCTCAGTCTTGACTTTACTAAAAAATTCCATTGGTATAAGGAGAGCCTTGAGTTCAGGGTTTAGATAAAATTTTTAGCTTGCAAACTTGTTTTAAGAGGCAACAGACTGACTTCTAAATTCTTTGACTAAACCTATTTAAATTTTTGCACTTTTTAAATTAAAAAGTGTTGTACAATTAAGCCATTACAAAGAAGATATTGTGTAAAAAACCATTCAGGGTAGTTTCTGAAACCCTGAGTTGAAATGCTTAGGTAAGACTCCTTATGTAATAGAATATTCATACCTACAAACTCATTAGTTACATTTGACATACCATTTTTAAGTGCTTAAGTTTAGCCAAACTTCTAAAATTAAAAAAAAAGGCTTGCATAAATAGTTCTATCAATTGATAACCCCCAAAGGTTTTCTGAAGAGTTTAATTGCTGAGGTTGAGCATGCTGTTTTAAAATACTTGTTCCCTTTTCTCTTTTTTTTTTTGGTAATGGTTTAATATAAAAATTAAAGTTCTAAAAACTTACCAGTTTCAATCATTATCTTTTCACTAGGTATTGACTTCAAAACTTCCAAATTAGCCTCAGTTTTCAGTGAGCTTAAAAAAAAGTACATATAACATAAGAGTGCATTTAATGAGTAAATTTTTTCATATTATAAACTTGTCTAAAAAGATTACAAAACTACCCAAGTCCTGAAACAAAACTGGTTGGCTATAATGGCACAAATCTTTAGGAAGTATTTGCACATTCCTATCCTTACAGAATCCAGATTAAGATCTATTCCAACCAGATCTTGCCTTTAGGGGATGCAATTTTTTTCTGCTTACCAGTTGACTAATAACTTTCTGTATCAGTCTAAGTGAACGAACTTTTTGAAAATATTCTTTGCTTCTCTGGGTAATTTGCAAAATTTAGAGGGGCTCATAGGTCTAAATTTTTGTGCTTATTTTGAAGGTATGGCCCAAAATACAGGGATTCATTGGTATGAATTATTATCAGATACTCAAAGTTCATGTTTGACCCATCAGAATTATAAACCACAAAGGATGAAAATCACAATAATTGTTAAGACTGAGTGTTTAACAAAGTATGAAACTGAAAAGCAGGTTAGGAGATGCCAGTTTGATTCTCATTCCCCTGCATCTGGAAACTTAAGATCTTCCATTGCTCCTGACATTCTGAAACTTGATGTGTTCTGTGAAAAATACTGCTGGTACTCTGCTAAGGACTACACTAAATCTGTAGACTGCTTTAGGTACTCTGGACATTTAAAAAATATTCTTCCAATCCATGAGCATTGTATACCTTTCCATTTATTTGTGTCGCCTTCAATTTCTTTCATTACTGTCTAACAGTTTTTGGAGTACAGGTCTTTCACCTTGGTTAAATTTATTCCTAGATATTTTTACACTTGGTGCAACTGTAAATGGAATTGTTTTAATTTCTTTCTCCTAGTTCATTTTTAATATATAGCAAGAGTGGATTTCTGTACACTGATTCTGTAATCTACAACTTTAATGAACTCATTCTAATACTTTTTTTGTTGAGTCTACGGTTTTCTATATATAGAACCATAGCATGCCAAAGTGACAATTTTACTACTTCCTTACCAATTTGGATGCCATTTGTTTCCCTTTTCTGACTGCTGTAGCTGACATCCAGTACTATGTTAAATAAGAGCAGTGAGGGGGCATCCTTACCTAAATTCCTGATCTCAGAGGAAAAGATTTCAGCTTTTTGCCACTGAGTATGATGTTAGCTATGGATTTGTTGTATATGGCTGCTATTATGTTGATCTGTACCCATACTGTTAAGAGTTTTTACAATGAATAGATGTTGAATTTTGTCAAATGCTTTTTCTCCATCTATTGAGATAATCATATGGTTTTTATTATTGCTAATGTGTATTACACTGATTTGCAGATGTCAAACCATGCTTGCATCTCTGGAATAAATTTCACCTGATCACAGTGAATGATCCTTTTAATGTATTTTTTAATTTGGTTTGCTAATATTTTGTTGAGGATTTTTGCATCTGTGTTTATCACAGATACTGGTCTGTGATTTTTTTTTCTTTTGGTAGTGTCTGTATGGTTTTGGTTTTAGGTTAGGATAATGCTGACCTCATAGAATGAGTTTGGAAAACAGCCCCTCTTCTATTTTTTGGAATAGTTTTGAGGAGAGTTATTAGCTTCCTTTAAATGTTTGGTAGAATTCACCTGTGAAGCCTTCTGGTCTCAGAGGGGAGTATAGTTTTTTGATTACTGATTCAATTTCCTTACTAATAATAAGTTAGTGCATATTTTCTATTTCTTCCTGATTCAGTTGTGGAAGACTGTATGTTTCTAAGAATTTACCCAATTCTAAGTTGTCCAATTTGTTGACATGATTTTTGGTAGAATTTTCTTATAAGTTTTTGAATTTCTGTGGTGTCAGTTTTAACTTCTTTTCTAATTTTGAATTTTTTTTCTTGATGAGTCTAGCTAAAGGCTTAACAATTTTGTTTATCTTTTTAAAGAACCAGCTTTTAGTTTCATTGTTTTGTTTACTTAGTCTCTATTTATTTCTGCTTTGATCTGTATTATGTCTCTCCTGCTAATTTTGGGCTTGATTTGTTCTTTTTCTGGGTCCTTTAGTTCTAAGGTTAGATTATTAGAGATTATCCTTCTTGAGGCCTGTATTGCTATAAACTTCCCTTTCAGAAATGCTTTTGTTGTGTCCCAGATTTTGAAACACTGTGTTTTCATTTGTCTCCATTTATTTTCTGATTTGTTCTTTTGTTCATTGATCCACTAGTTGTTTAGTAGCATGTTGTTTAGCCTCCATGCGTTTGTTTCCTTTCCAATTTTTTTCTTGTGATTTCTAGTTTTATACCATTGTCAGAAAAGATGCATGGTAGGGTTTCAATCATCTTAAAAATTTTTTTTTGTACTGGCATTACCTGTGCTTTATTTGTTAGAAAAAAATGTAAAATGGGAAGTATTTTGCCTCAAGTAATAATTCAAAGAATAGGGGTAGAGTCCATCTCCCTAGATGCCCTTTATGATGCAGAGAATACACTTCAAGAATAATATCTGGTCATATGGTCCTTTTTAGATGAGGACTTTCCTGTTTGTCCTGTTCTTTTAGTTGATGTACCAATATAAAATCTTATACTGGCTTCAAATATACAACACAGTGGTTCAGCAGTTACCCATATTAAATCCTCACCAATTAGTGCAGTTACTATCTACCAACATAGGAATATGTTACATAATCATTGGCTATATTTTCCATGCTGTATTGATATCTCTCTGACACACTTATGATTGAGAATTTTTTTGTGCCCCTTTATACCCCAACCCCTCCCCCCCCCATGGTAACCACCAGTCACTTCTCAGGGTCTATTAGTCTACTGCTGTTTTGTTCATTTGTTTTGTTTTTTATATTCCACAAATAAGTGAAATTATATGGTATTTTTCTCTGGCTTATTTCACTGAGCATACCTTCTAGAAGAATCCATGTTGTTGCAAATGGCAGAATTTCCTTTTTATGGCTGAATAATTTCCATTGTGTCTTGTACCACATCTTCTTCATCTATTGATGGACACTTAGGTTGCTTACATATTTTGACTACTATAAATAGTGCAGCAATAAACATAGGGGTGCACGTATCTTTTCAAGTCAGGGATTTTGTTTACTTTGGGTAAATTTCTGGAAGTGGAATTATTGGGTTGAATAGTATTTCTATTTTTAGTTTTTGAGAAACCTCCATATTGCCTTCCACAGTGGCCGCACAAATTTACATTCCAACCAACAGTGTAGGAGGGTTCCCATTTCTCCACATCCTTGTCAACACTTGCTCTCATCTTTTGGATGGGGCCATTCTGACTACTGTGAGGTTATATTTCACTGTGTTTTTGATTTGCATTTCCCTGATGATTAATGATGTGGAGCATCTTTTCATGTGCCTATTGGCCATTTGTATTTCTTATTTAGAGAAATGTCTGTTCAGGTCCTCCATCCATTTTTTAATTGGGTTATTTGGTTTTCTGGTATTGAGGCATAAGAGTTCTTTATATATTCGGGATGTTAACCCCTTATTGGATAATTTGTTTACAAATATATTCTTCCATACTGTAGGGTTACCTTTTTGTTCTGATGGTGTTCTTTGCTGTACAGAAGGTTTTGGTTTGATGTAGTCCTGCTTGTTCATTTTTCATTTTGTTTCCCTTGCCTGGAGAGATGTGCCAAGGAAAAAGTTGCTCATGCTTATGTTCAAGAAATTTTGCCTATGTTTTCTTCTAAGAGTTTTAATGGTTTCATGTCTTACAGTCAGGTCTTTGATCAATTCTGAGTTTAGTTTTGTGCATGGAGTAATTCTCTTGCATGTAGCTATCCAGTTTTCCCAACACTTGTTACTGAATAGACTGTCTTTTCCCCATTGTATATTCATAGCTACTTTATCATATACTAACTAACTATAGATGTATGGGTTTATATCTGGGCTCTCTATCTGTTATTGATCTATGGGTCTGTTCTTGTGCTAGTACCAAATTGATTATTGTGGCTTTGTAGTAGAACTTGAAGTCAGGGAGCATAATCTCCCTGGCTTTGTTGTTCTTTCTCAGGATTGCTTTGGCTATTCAGGGTCCTTTGTGGTTCCATATGATTTTAGAACTGTTCATTGAAAAACGCTGTTGGTATTTTGATAGGGATTGCATTGAATCAGTAGATTGCTTTAGGCAGGATGGCCATTTTGACAATATTGATTCTTCCTACCCATGAGCATGGGATAGATTTCCATTTATTTGTGTCTTCTTTAATTTCTCTCAGGAGTGTCTTATAGTTTTCAGGGTACAGATCTTTCATCTCCTTGGTTAGGTTTATTTCTAGGTATTTTATTCCTTTTGATGCAGTTGTAATTGGGATTTCCTGATTTCTCTTTCTGCTAGTTCATTGTTAGTATATAGGGATGCAACAGATTTCTCCATATTAATTTTGTATCCTGCAAGTTTGTTGAATCCAGTTATGAGTTCTAATAGTTTTTCTGGCAGAGTCTTTAGGGTTTTCTATGTATATCATGTCATCTGCAAATAGTGAGTTTAACTTCTTTACCAGTTTGGATGCCTTAATCTCTTTGTCTTGTCTGTTTGCCATCACTAGGTCCTCCAGTAAAAGTGGTAAGAGCGGACATCTTTGTCTTGTTCCTAATCTTAGAAAAAAATCTTTCAGCTTTTCACCATTAAGTATGTTAGTTGTGGGTTTGCCATATATGGCCTTTGTTATATTGAGGTATGTACCATCTATAACCATTTTGTTGAGTTTTTATCATGAATGGATGTGAATTTTATCAAATGCTTTTCAACATCTACTGAGATGGTCATATGGTTTTTATCCTTTTTGTTAATGTGGTGTGTGATACTGATTTATGAATTATACTGTCTTTCATCCCTGGAATAAATCCCACTGGGTCGTGACAGATAATCCTTTTGATGTTATTTTTGAATTTGGTTTGCTAATATTTTGTTGAGGATTTTTAAATCTATGTTCATCAGGATATTGGTCTACAATTTTCTTTTTTTGTAATGTCTTTGTCTGGTTTTGGTATCAGAGTGAGACTGGCCTCATAGAATGTGTTTGGAAGTATTCCCTCCCCTTCTATGTTTTAGTATGTTTTAGAATACTTTATCAATCTTAAATTTATTGAGACTTCTTTTGTGGCCTGATGTGATCTATTCTGGAGAATGTCCCATGTGCTCTTGCTCTATATATATCTGTTAAGTTCATCAGGTGTAATGTGTTGTCCAATGCTACTATTTCCTTATTGATTCTCTGTCTGGATGATCTGTCTGTTCATGTAAGTGGAGTATTCAAGTCCTCTATTATTACTGCATTACTGTCAATATCTCCCTTTATGTCTGTTAATATTTGCTTTCTGTATCAAGTGCTTCTACACTGGTTGCATAGATGTTTACAACTGTTATATTCTCTTGATGGATTGATCCCTTTATCATTATATAATGGCCTTGTCTCTCATTACATTCTTTGTTTGAAATCTATTTTGTCTGATATATAAGTATTGCTACTCCAGCTTTTTTTTTTTGCATTTGCATGGAATATCTTTTCACATCCCTCAGTTTCAGCCTGTTTGTGTCTTTAGGTCTTAAGTGAGTCTTTTGTAGGCAACATATAGATGGTCTTGTTTTTTTTTAATCTATTTAGTTACCCTATGTATTGATTAAAGCATTTGGTGCATTTACCTTTAAAGTAATTATTGATTGGTATGTATTTATTACCATTTTGTAAATGTTTTCTGGTTGTTTGTCTTCTTCTCTGATCCTTTCTTCTTTTCTTGCTCTCTTCTGATTTCATCACTTTCTTTAGTGTTATGCTTGGATTCCTTTCTCTTTTTTTTTTTTTTAGCTATTACAGGTTTTTGGTTTGTGGTTACCATTAAGTTCATATACAGCATCCTATATATATAGTGGTCTATAGTAGTGATTGGTCTGCTAATATTGTTTTTACCAGTGAAATTTTTTTTTCTTTCCTAATTTTCTTACTTCCAGTTATGACATTTTCTTTCACACTTAAATAAGTCTCTTTAACATTTCTTGTAAGGCCAGTTAAATGGTGATAAACTCCTTTAACTTTTGTTTATGTGGGAAACTATCTCTCCTTCAATTCTGAATGATAACCTTGTTTGGTAGACTATTCTTGGTTCCTTTCGGCATGTTGAAATGTATCATCCCACTCTCCTCTGGACTGTAAAGTTTCAGCTGAAAAATCAGCTGATAAGTCTTATGGGATTTCCCTTGTATATAACTTCACTTTTCTCTTGCTGCTTTTAAGATTCTCTTTATGTTTAAACTTTGCCATTTTAATTAGTATTATCTTGGTGTAGATCTCTGTGGGTTCATCTTGTTTGTGGCTTTTTGTGTTCCTGGACCTGGATGGCTATTTCCTTCTCCAGGTTAAGAAGGTTTTCAGCTGTTATTTCTTAAGATACGTTTTCTGCCCCTTTTTCTGTCCTTCTCTTTCTCGTACTCCTATACTGAGAATGCTGTATGCTTGATATTGTCTCAATGGTCTCAATCTATCCTCATTTTAAAAACATTTGTTTTTCCTTTTCAGCTTGGATGACTTTCCACTACATTTTCCTCCAGATCACTGATCCATTCTGTATCCTGTTGAGTCCCTTTAATTTTTTTATTGTGTTGTTAGGTCTGACTGGTTTTTATATTTTCTCTTTCTTGAAGTCCTTCCTGAGTTCATCCACTCTTCTCTCCAGTCCAGTAAGCCCCCTATGACCATGACTTTGAATTCCTTATCAGGTAGATTGCTATCTGTTTGGGTTTTTTTTCCCTGCGGTTTTATTTCATTCATTCATTTGGAACACATTCCTCTGTCTCCACTCTTTGTCTGACTGTGTTTGTTTCTATGTATTAAGTAGGTTAGCTGTGTTTCCTGGCTTTGCTAGTAGCCTTGTGTAGAAGGCATCCTGTGGGGCCCAGCAGTGCTATCCTACTGGCCACCAGATCCAGGCGCTCCAGAAGTAACCCTCCTGTTGTGGTGGACCATAATTGCTGTGGGCTTGCTGATGCTCAGGGCTATCCGCCAGCCTGGCTGGCTGCAAGACCAGCCATGACTGCTGTGGGTGCACTGGTGGGCAGGGGTGGCCCTGGCACAGTTGGCCCTACAACTGTTAATGAGCAAGGGTTGTCCCTCCCCTCCCTGGGGCTGCCTGCTGGATGTGCCAGGTCAGATGTGGTGGGTCCACAGGGGATCTCTGGGGCAGTGTGTGTGGTGCTTTCAAGGCACTGGGTATCAGAACTGGCCTCTGTCAGCATCAGACCAGTAAGGCTGAAGAAGAAAAATGGCACCTGTCAGCATCTGTTCCTGGAGAAAGTTCCTATGAACCCCTGCCCTGCAGCACATGCCCTAATATTAGTCAACAAACCTCCTTAACATATAATCCAGGCACTTTTCAAACTGCTGTCTATGTTATGTGGTCTCCAAGTGAGTGATACAATGTACTGGTCCTTTAAGAGTGCCAACTCAGTTTCCTATAGCTCTCTGGTTCTCCTAGGGTTAAGCCCTGCTGATGTTCAGAGCCAGATGATGCAGAACTAGTCTCCCAGGTGCAGATCCCCAAGGCAGGGGGATACCCAATGCAGGACTTGATCTCCTTGGTCCTCAGGGAGGACGACCTCTGCACCTGTCATATCCATCCCGCTTATGGGTTGCAGCACCAAGGTTTGGTTCCCAACTGTGTATCTGCCCCTCGTACCCTTCTTGACATGGCTTTTTCTTTATATCTTTAGCTATAGAAGAGCTGTCTTGCTAGTCTTCAGCGTGTTTTCAGAGTGACTTGCAATATATTTAGTTGCAGACTTGATGTATAAGTAGGAGGTGAGCGAGGGATCCCCCTACTTCACACCATCTTTCCTAGTCATCTCAACAATAAGTCTGTCCTCTGTTTTCTTTTGTAGGCTTATTTGGTTTATTTTTGTGATAAAAGGCAGCCATGGATACCCATGCCTAGACCAATCAGTTCACCACAATTTACAGAATGTTGATATAATTCTAGCAGCCCTTTGTTAGCTAGAATATGTGTATAAAGAGAAAATTCCTATGTCTACTAATATGTACAAGTGGAAGTCTGTAGAGGGAAAGACTGTGCATCTTTCTGTTGAATGTGCTGATTCCCCAGCTTCCTCCAATGGTGGTTTTAATACATTCATTTTTAATCTTTATGGACTCTTATTCTTTTACGTTCTTTTTCTATTAGCATTCTGCTCATATTTTATGCATGTAACATCTGAACTCTGTCAGGTGACTTTTAAAGTTCTTGTACCTATATTACTCCAGTGTTAATATTTCTGTGTATCTTGATCTTTTTCTTTCTGCTGGTTTACCTCACTTCTCTGGTGGTCCTTGGTTATCAATTTGTATTTAAAGAGGCTTGGGTTGCCAGTGTTGTGTTTCCTCTGCTTTTGTGTTAACAGGATTGTTTTACTCCCAGTTCTCTGAGTGGGGATTCTTCCTGGAATCTCCTTGTGGGACAGGCCAGGATTGGGCATGTTGATTTCCAACTTCGTCTAAGGGTAAAAAGCTAATTGTCAGGCTGTTGGTTCTTTAAATATTTTCCTCTGGAATCATCAGAAGCATCCCAAGTCTTGGCCAGTCCCCACTCCCACGCTCCCTCCATGCCCCTGGCAAAAATGCTTACTGCTTTTGTACTCTATGCATGGGAGTGGATATGGGGAGTAATATCTTTCTCTATATAGGCTTTCAGTCACCTTATTTTGGTTCTATTTCTCACTAATGCTAAGCCTAAAGCCACTCTGAGACTGTCTACTAAATTTGCTCCCATCTCCTGAGGCCCTTTAGTGGTATAATTTTAAAATTTTTCCTCCAGTTTCACCTGTCTTCCAGAAATCTATCATCTCCATTAGCAAAACTCTGGCCTAGTTTTTGGTTTTTTGCTTTTATAGGTTTTCTGCTTTGAATATCTACAATTTTAATTTTAGCAGGCTTTTAGGAAGAGTGGGAAACAAATGTAATCTAGATTGCCATAAGAACCAACCTTTTCGTTAGAGTTCTTTAGAAAAAGCAATATTCTTATTTCAGCCAGCTTAATACTTGATCAGTATGAATTATTTTCTTAAGTATATTGATGGATATGCTTGATATGGGTATCAATTTAAAACTTCAAATTATGAAACTGCTTATTTTTAATCTCATGAGAAGAGTCTTTTCCTAACATGTATATTTCATGCTTGTAAAAACTGATCTAAATAGGGAAATATATAGTACCAGAAGAAATATTTTAAATCAAAACCAATATCTCTATTTAATATCATTTTCCATTTAAGGATGAGCAACTGTCATGATTCTACAGTCAAATTTGAAACTTTTGCACTTTCTTGCTAAAAAAGTTCTAATTTAACCTTTAGAAACTAAACACTTTATATCATAAATAAAATGCTAAATTACCATACCTCAGAAATTTAGATTAAGATTCAATAAATTGAATTTCAAAAAAGAATAGAGATACTGACTTTGATTAAACAAGTAACATTAATTCTGAGTTAATACATAAGAAAAACTCAGCTTAAAGCCATCTTTATAAACTCAAGATCATTTAGAAACCTCTAAGACAGACTAATGGTTCAAGATGGTAAAAGGCCTTCTACATTCTTCTCTTGAAAATTATCCCCAAATAAGAAAAAAATAGCATTTTTTGATTAAACTAGGAGCTACTTCTAACCACTAATAAATCACAAACCTTTTAAAGCTTTTATATATAAAGCATGAAATATATTGAGAAATGATAAATTACCTATGTTTTATGTGTTGACTGACTTAAGTGCTATGGGCTGCAGAGAGAGATACTGAAGATAAGTAAACCAATTCACCCAAGAAAGTTCTAAGAACTGGAAGAACAAGGTACCTAGAAAGGTTGGGATAGGCAGGGGATTGAAGCAAGGATTGTTTGAAATGTGGAGGTAAAGAGAAGATGGGGCTCTCAGATTACTTTCCAGTGAACTGGTGCAGAGATGACTATTTCTGCTCCCCGCCCCAGGCCCAGGCAAGAGAGTGAGAGTCATATGTGTGTACAGTCTCTGGAGAACCTAAATCAGAGACTGGACTGGAAAACAGGCACAGATGAATATAGGCAGAGGCCTGGAACTGAAAATGAAGACTGACTGCATACTGAACAGTGAAACCCTCTCTAGCCCCACCCTACTCCACAACATAAGGACAGTTATGAATCCCTGGTGAGAAAGTCAATTGGCCGTCTGTAGGCCTGCCAAAGGATGGGCTATCTCCCCACAGAGCTTCCACAGTTTTTTTTTTAACTTTAAAAATATACAGTGAAAAAAAGATGGCGGCGTGAGAGGTGAAACAGAGGCTTCCTCTTAAAACCTCACATAATATGAAAATAAAGCTACTACAACTACTCTTGAAAGAGCAACGGGAAAAAGGACGGCAACAAACTGCATACACCTGGAGACAAGAGCAGCCCTCACAGAAAAGGGTAACATACTAAAGCTGTGGTCCTGCAGGACCCAAGCCCTTCCCCCACCCCAGCTCACTGGCAGGAGGAACAGGAACGGAGCAGGGAGGAAGTGGAGATGTGGGACTGCTGAATACCTAACTCTGGAGATCTGCTCTGGGAGCACAAACCTACATTTCATGGTGCTTGCATGATACTCTTGTAATTAGGGGGTTGGAAAGCTAAGACAGGCAGAATTCCTGGAGAGACTACGATTCCAGCTGCTTGTGAAAGCAGGGATCCATACCCAGCTGCTCTGGGACAAAAGAAGGGTGGGCAGTCTGAGAGACTTCCTAACAAAGAAGCCCTTAGCAAGAGGGCTGCTAAAGGGGCAAGGATTGCACAGAGCTTACTGCTCAGGAGAAAGGACAGGCAGACAAAATTGTCTGGGTGCACTCTGCCCAGCAGGTTAGGAGCTTTCACGATCTTCTGGTGCTCCAGCTCCCTGGCTTCCTACACAGCTCCAAGAACCCCTTCTGTGACAGGCAGACTTGTGCGTCTTTCTTCGGGCCAGCCCCACCGGCCTTGCAAACCGGGAAATCCTTCCCTGGTGTTAGGCCAGCCAGAGGGAAGATCTGTCTATAACAACTAAAAACGCAAAGCACCGAAGCTTATACCTGTGTGCTCAGCCCACTGGTTCAGGCAGTGGAGACAGGCATAGCAGCCAGGAACCAGGAAACAGCCCTTTCCTCCCCAGAGGCAACAATACCACTCCCCTACAATCCCGCATTGCTTCAGGGGCTGAGCAGCTCCAGAGCGTAGAGCTTCTGGGCACGAGAGGGCGCCATACACAAATATGAAACACCAAAGGAATCTGGTTCAGAGTAAAATTATGAATACAACTCCTGAGAAAGATTTAAATGATATGGACCTTATGACTCTCCCTGAAAGGGAGTTCAAAATAAAAGTCATTAACATGCTCATGAGGTATGGAAAGACATTCAAGAACTAAGGAATGAATTCCGGTCAGAGATCCAATCATTGAAGAACACAATGGACGGTATTAAAAGCAGATTGGATACGGTGGAGGAGACAATAAATGAAATAGAAACTAGAGAAGAGGAATACAAAGAAGCTGAGGCACTGAGAGAAAAAAGGATCTCTAAGAATGAAAGAATATTGAGAGAACTGTGTGACCAATCCAAATGGAACAATATTCACATTATAGGGGTACCAGAAGAAGAAGAGAGAGAAAAAGGGATAGAAAATGTCTTTGAGAAGGTGATTGCTGAAAAATTCCCCAATCTGGGGAAGGAGATCGTCTCTCAGGCCATGGAGGTGCACAGATCTCCCAACACAAGGGACCCAAGGAAGAAAACAGCAAGACACAGTAATTAAAATGGGAAAGATCAAGGATAAGGACAGACTATTAAAAGCATCCAGAGAGAGAAATAAGATCACATACAAAGGAAAACCCATGAGGCTGTCATCAGACTTCTCAGCAGAAACCTTACAGGCCTGAAGGGAGTGGCATGATGTATTTAATGCAATGAAGCACAAGGGCCTTGAACCAAGATTACTTTATCTGGCAAGATTATCATTTAAATTTGAAGGAGGGACTAAACAATTCCCAGATAAGCAAAAGCTGAGAGAATTTGCCTCCCACAAACCATCTCTACAGTGTATGTTGGAGGGACTGCTATAGATGGAAGTGTTCCTACGGATTAATAGCTGTCTCCAGAGGTAATAAAACCACAGTAAAGAAAATAGAACAGCTAATTACTAAGCAAATGCAAAATTAAATTAACTATCCCCAAAATCAATCAAGGGATAGACAAACAGTACAGAATATGATACCTAATATATAAAGAATGGAGTAGAAAGGAAAAGGAGGAAACAAACAAACAAACAAAAAAGGAACCTTTAGATTGTGTTTGTAATAGCATATTAAGTTAGTTGTTAGACTTTTAGATAGTACGGAAGTTAACCTTGAACGTTTGGTAACCACAAATCTGAAGCCTGCAATGCCAGTAAGTACCTGTCTATCCAAAATCACCCTAAATGTAAATGGACTGAATGCACCAGTCAAAAGACATAGAGTCACTGAATGGATAAAAAAACAAGACCGATCTATATGCTGCCTTCAAGAGACTCACTTTAAACCCAAAGACATACACAGACTAAAAGTGAAGGGATGGAAAAAGATATTTCATACAAACAACAAGGAGAAAAAAGCAGGTGTTGCAGTACTTGTATCAGACAAAATAGACTTCAAAACGAAGAAAGTAGAAAGAGATAAAGAAGGACATTACATAATGATAAAGGGGTCAGTCCAACAAGAAGATATAACCATTATAAATATATATGCACCCAACACAGGAGCGCCAGCATATTTGAAACAAATACTAACAGAATTAAAGGAGGAAGTAGAAAGTGATGCATTCATTTTAGGAGACTTCAACACACCACTCACTAAAGGACAGATCAACCAGACAGAAAATAAGTAAAGACACAGAGGCACTGAACAACACACTAGAACAGATGGACCTAACAGACATCTACAGAACTCTACACCCAAAAGCAGCAGGATACACATTCTTCTCAAGTGCACATGGAACATTTTCCAGAATACAGCATATACTAGGACACAAAAAGAACCTCAGTAAATTCAAAAATATTGAAATCCTACCAACCAACTTCTCAGATCACAAAGGTGTAAAACTAGAAATGAATTTTAGAAAGAAAACAAAAAGGCTCAAGACGTAACAACATTCTCCTAATTAATCAATGGGTTAACAACCAAATCAAAACAGAAATCAAAGAATATATGGAGACTAATGACAACAACAACACAAAGCCACAACTTCTGTGGGACGCAGCAAAGGCAGTTCTAAGAGGAAAGTATATTGCAATCCAGGCCTATTTAAAGAAGGAAGAACATTCCCAAATGAATAGTCTAAAGACACAATTACTGAAATTGGAAAAAGAAGAACAAATGAGGCCCAAAGTCACCAGAAGGAGGGACATAATAAAGATTAGAGAAGAAATAAATAAAATTGAGAAGAATAAAACAATAGAAAAAATCAATGAAACCAAGAGCTGGTTCTTTGAAAAAATAAACAAAATAGATAAACCCCTAGCCAGACTCATTAAGAGAAAAAGAGAATCTACACACATAAACACAATCAGAAATGAGAAAGGAAAAATCACGACGGACCCCACAGAAATACAAAGAATCATAAGAGAATATTATGAGAATCTATATGCTAACAAGCTGGAAAACATAGAAGAAATGGACAACTTCTTAGAAAAATACAACCTTCCAAGACTGACCAAGCAAGAAACAGAAAAACTAAACAGACCAATCACCAGTGACGAAATCGAATTGGTAATCAAAAAACTACCCAAGAACAAAACCCCCGGGCCTGATGGATTCACCTCTGAATTCTACCAGACATATAGAGAAGAAATAACACCCATTCTCCTTAAAGTTTTCCAAAAAATAGAAGAGGAGGGAATACTTCCAAACTCATTCTATGAAGCCAGCATCACTCTAATACCAAAACCGGGCAAAGACCTCACCAAAAAAGAAAATTACAGACCAATATCCCTGATGAACGTAGATGCAAAAATACTCAACAAAATATTAGCAAACCGAATTCAAAAATACATCAAGAGGATCATACACCATGATCAAGTGGGATTCATCCCAGGGATGCAAGGATGATACAACATTCGAAAATCCATCAATATCATCCACCACATCAACAAAAAGAAGAACAAAAACCACATGATCATCTCCATAGATGCTGAAAAAGCATTTGACAAAATTCAGCATCCATTCATGATTAAAACTCAACAAAATGGGTATAAAGGGCAAGTACCTCAACATCATAAAGGCCACATATGACAAACCCACAGCTAACATCATACTTAACAGCGAGAAGCTGAAAACTTTTCATCTAAGATCGGGAACAAGACAGGGATGCCCACTCTCTCCACTGTTATTCAACATAGTACTGGAGGTCCTAGCCACGGCAATCAGGCAAAATAAAGATATACAAGGCATCCAGACTGGTAAGAAGAAGTCAAATTGTCACTATTTGCACATGACATGATACTGTACATAAAAAACCGTAAAGACTCCACTCCAAAATTACTAGAACTAATATCTGAATTCAGCAAAGTTGCAGGATACAAAATTAACACACAGAAATCTGTTGCTTTCCTATACACTAACGATGAACTAACAGAAAGAGAAATCAGAAAAACAATTCCATTCACAATTGCATCAAAAAGAATAAAATACCTAGGAATAAAGCTAACGAAGGAAGTGAAAGACCTGTACTCTGAAAACTACAAGACACTCCTAAGAGAAATTAAAGAGGACACCAACTAATGGAAATGCATCCCATGCTCTTGGCTAGGAAGAATAAATATTGTCAAAATGGCTATACTACCTAAAGCAATCTACAGATTCAACGCAATCCCTATCAAAATACCAACAGCTTTCTTCAATGAACTGGAACAAATAACTCTAAAATTCATATGGAACCACAAAAGACCCCGAATAGCCAAAGCAATCCTGAGGAGGAATAAAACGGGGGAATTATGCTCCCTGACTTCAAACTCTACTACAAAGCCACAGTAATCAAGACAATTTGGTATTGGCACAAAAACAGACCCACAGACCAGTGGAACAGAATAGAAAATCCAAACATTATACAGTCAATTAATATTTGATAAAGGAGCCTTGGATATACAATGGGGAGATGACAGCCTCTTCAGCAGCTGGTGTTGGAAAAACTGGACAGCTACATGTAAGAGAATGAAACTGGACTACTGTCTAGCCCATACACAAAGGTAAACTCAAGGTGGATCAAAGACCTGAATGTAAGTCATGAAACCATAAAACTCTTAGAAAAAAACATAGACAAAAATCTCTTAGACGTAAACATGAGCGACTTCTTCATGAACATATCTCCCCGGGCAAGGGAAACAAAAGCAAAAATGAACAAGTGGGACTATATCAAGCTGAAAAGCTTCTGTACAGCAAAGGACACCATCAGTAGAACAAAAAGACATCCTACAGTATGGGAGAATATATTCATAAAAAACGTATCTGATAAAGGGTTGACATCCAAAATATATAAAGAACTCATGCACCTTAACAAACAGAAAGCAAATAATCCAATTAAGAAATGGGCAGAGGACATGAATAGACACTTCTCCAAAGAAGAAATTCAGATGGCCAACAGGCACATGAAAAGATGCTCCACATCGCTAATCATCAGAGAAATGCAGATTAAAACCACAATGAGATATCACCTCACACCAGTGAGGATGGCCAACATCCAAAACACAAACAACAACAAATGTTGGCGAGGATGTGGAGAAAAGGGAACCCTCCTACACTGCTGGTGGGACTGCAAATTAGTTCAACCATTGTGGAAAGCAGTATGGAGGTTCCTCAAAAAACTCAAAATAGAAATACCATTTGACCCAGGAATTCCACTCCTAGGAATTTACCCTAAGAATGCAGCAGCCCAGTTTGAAAAAGACAGATGCACCCCTATGTTTATCGCAGCACTATTTACAATAGCCAAGAAATGGAAGCAACCTAAGTGTCCATCAGTAGATGAATGGATAAAGAAGATGTGGTACATATACACAATGGAATATTATTCAGCCATAAGAAGAAAACAAATCCTACCATTTGCAACAACATGGATGGAGCTAGAGGGTATTATGCTCAGTGAAATAAGCCAAGCCGAAAAAGACAAGTATCAAATGATTTCACTCATATGTGGAGTATAAGAACAAAGAAAAAAACTGAAGGAACAAAACAGCAGCAGACTCACAGAACCCAAGAACGGACGAATAGTTACCAAAGGGAAAGGGACTGGGGAAAATGGGCGGGAAGGGAGGGATAAGAGGGAAAAGGGGGCATTACAATTAGCAGATGTAATGTTGGGGGGGCACGGGGAGGGCTGTACAACTCAGAGAAGACAAGTAGTGATTCTATAGCATCTCACTACGCTGATGGACAGTGAGTGTAATGGGGTTGGTGGTGCGGACCTGATGAAGGGGGTAGTTTAATAACCATAATATTGCACATGTAATTATAGATTAATGATACCAAAATAAATTATTTAAAAAAAGGAAAAAAAAAGAGGACTTGAATAGACATTCTTCCAAAGAAGACACAAGTGGCCATCAGGTTATTTAGTTTGCTTTTATTTTTCCAAGGTCTAGAAGTGGAAGCTTAGGTTATTTATTTGTGATTATTCTTATTTTTTAATATAGGTGTTTTTGATCATAAATTTCCCCCTAAGCACTGCTCTGCTGCAGCACATGAGTTTTGATGTTATGCCTTCATTTTCATTTGTCTCAAATTTTCGAATTTCCTTGTGGTTTTTTCTTTAACTTATAGTTTATTTAGGAGGGTGTTGCTTAATTTCCACACATTTGGAATTTTCCAATTTTTTTCTGTTACTGATTTCTGATTTCATTCCATTGTGGTTGGACAACATACTTAGTATGGTTTAATCATTTGAATATACTGAGGCTTGTTTTATGCTCAGGCATACAGTCAATTCTACAGAAAGTTCCATATGTACTTTAGAAGAACATAAATTCTTCAATTTTTGATGGAGTATTCTATAGGTGTATTGGGTCTAGTTTGTCATTCAACTCTTTTTCTTGTTGAACTTCTGCTTAGTTATTCTGTGCATTATAGATTGGGGAGTATCAAAGTCTTCAACATTATTGTTTTTTATTTCACCTTTCATCCTGTCAGTTTTTGATTCATGTTTTGGGGGACTTTAAGAAACATATATATCCTTGCATTGTTGTATCTTCTTAATATTTTGGCTCTTTTATCAATATAAAGTATTCTGCTTTAAAAAAAAAATACAGTGAAGAACTGCTTAACATTTGAAGAAAGCCTCTATCATGACAGAGACCAAAACAAAGAGGAAAAAGTAACTGAGAGGAAATAAATCACACTATATGGCAAACAGAAAATAACTTTAAAAAACTAATTCATTATCTTTAGAGATGAGAAAATGCTGCATCTGCCAAACAAGTTCCTGGTAGAAAAAAAGAGACAGCTTTCAGAGACTGAAAACAAAGCTGAAGTTTGTTTGTTTGTTTTTTTAAAGCTCCAAAAATGAGGCACCTTTTTGACACTAGGAAAAAGATAAAAATTGTAGAATTAAAAAAAATGAGATCAGAGTGTCAGCCTGAGAGGTCCAAAGAGAGAATGGGAGAGGAGAAAAATTAAGAAAATTTCCTAGGACTGACAAAGATGTACTTCTGTACTAGATGGAAGGGGCTAGCAGAGAGTGCACAAATTCTGAAAGACAAAAAAGCCCATTAAAACACTTTTGAGAAATTTGATAATACCAGAAATAAAAAACTAAAATATTCCTCAGGGAAAAAAATAGGTCACAGAGAACGGACTGGGAATCAGAATAACAACTGATTTATCAACATTGGCATCCAGCAAGGGAACACTGTAAATTCTCAGTGAAAATCAATTCTAATCCAAAATTTTATGCCTACATAAAATTAAAGTGCAGGTGTTTTTGCTTTTCTTTCATTAAGTATCCAAGTGAACTTTCAAGAAGAAGAATACATTTCCAAATGTGTCCCATCAAAACAAAACAAAACAGAATATATGGGATCTAAAAACAGAAGTTCTATCACAGAAAGACACACTAATCCAAACTGAAGCAGAAAGATGGAAGGGTCAGTAACTATGGAATTATCTAGATTATTTAAGCAGGTTTCCTAAAAGTAAATAAAAGGCATTCTGCAGAGCTATTATAAAGTGTGAAAAGGTTTTAAACTTTAAAGGAGGCCAAGTAAATAAAAATATGAGGAAAGTTACTCCAGGAAATTTTAAAAGTAGTATACTGTATGGTTCAGCAGTCAACAATATTTGCATAGGTGTAATAATAACACTGAATATTCATATAACCAAAAATGCTGAAATAACTACATTGAGAGGATTATAGAGCAAATAACGCAGGTGGAAAGGTCAGTACTGAATCAAGAATTAAAATGCTAGTAAACCTTAATGACAAAGGAAGTGAATTAACAGAGAACAGCATATGCATAATATTTAGATATAGGGAGATAAAGAGCAAAGTGGTTGTATCTCAAAAAGTTGACTTAGAAGTAGAGGGCATGAAGTTTCTAAATACTTCACTTTTCACTCCATTATGAATGTATTCTTTTCCATAGTGATTTATAAATTCATTTGGAATATGGAAAAGCATCTAAGATATTTAAGTAAGTCTGAGTTCTATAGCAAATCATTTTATGATCCTAGTTTTCTAAGCAGATTTTAGTATAAAACAATATAATCACAAAAGTGCTAATTTTAAGGGAATGAAACACTGAAGAGGGAAAGCAAGTCTTACTATCTGCAGTTCATTTGATGAGCTAAAATGACGTGCTGAGAAAAGACATTGGCAGAAGCCCATCAAATGATTTGGAAGAAAATGAGCCCAGGGATCCAGGTGTGCTAGCTGACGGTATTGGGTGTATGAGGTTTAGTGTGGTTTAACAGTAGAAAGGTCACTGAGTGAGAAGCCAGGAGACACTGGGTCTCGTGCTTTGAGTTACTTTTTAATTTTTTCTTAATTTCTCAAAGTTTCAGTTTCTTGGCCTACAGAGACATATAAAATGATTGTGTCACAGTGTGACCTTTTCCCCATGGTCAGGTATCACTTGTGTTTCAATATACAATGTTGTGAACATGTATGTTCTAAAGGAATAAAATGACCTGATAACAAACTACACTGCTAGAGAAAGCTAACTGCTGATCTTAACACAAATTTTTTTTCTATTATTGGAATACAGGGTAGTAGTTTATAACTTCAACCTTTAATTTGTAATAGCAGTGTACTGTTTAATCTCTTACATAATTGCTGAAATTTGCAGGTCAATAACAGTGCAAAATGCATGCTAACTTTAATAAAAATAAATGTAAGTTTAAATCTTTATTGGCAATTCACTGTAGAACACTTTAAAGCATCTGCTTAACATAAAAGTCAAAAAACAAACAAATGACTTAAGGACGTACCAACCATTAAATCCTAGGTACAGATCCAAATCAATCAAAGCAGCTGCTGCTTCCTTGGTACCATCAAATGAATGTACCTAAGGATACATAGGTATGATTTTATTACTACGATGATTATTTTCTTTAAAATTCTAAGTAACATTAATAAGACCTTCTAAGCAAAAACATAGCTGCATTAGGATTTTCTGGACCACAGGGTTTCAAACGTCATGGCCCCTACAATTTTTATTTTCAAATTAAACTCACAAGTATAACCTATGTTCATCTCCAATGGCATGAGGCAAGAAGGAGATGGCTGCCTAGGATTTCTCTTTGTGGCTGTGTGGATGTCTCTACACCAGCATTACTGCTGTACCTCCAGCAAGGGGGTCTGGAGTCAGGAGCCATAAGCCATATTCATGAGCAAAAGCATGAGAAAAAGTGAGAAATGTTATAAACCTATTTAAAAAATATTTTTTAATGTTTAATTTTTCCATTAAAGAATACTTTTTCCATAAGAAAAATGATCTGGGACCTGTTTTCAGAGGCTCTATGAGATAACGTCACTGAAAATAGGTAAATAATTATATAGCCAAAAATATCAGCTCAGCAGGCAAACAAGAATGAGGTGTTTTTCCCCTTCAAAGAAAGATATAGGGGTTAAAGCACAGTCTGTCACACTTTGGATGTATTTATGTAATCTAAACAGTAAGTAACAACAATCCTTTAAACACATCTAACAAAGTGATGTCACATTAATAGAGCATCCAGAGTCTGACTGAATACACACTATGGATACCTTGCTTCTCAAAAATAAAGAAAACTGTGTTACACAGTTGCCCAAAAGTTTATTCTTCCTCTCAGCATTTGTAGCTGACTAAAAAAGCACAGCCTCCATTAATATCAAAATAATTTAAAATATGACTCTTCATCATCATCTCAGAAAATTATTTGGCAATTTTTTTTAAAAATAAAAGTCAAACATTTAGGTTGGATTTGTTCCTGCCATTAATTTTTAAGAACAGTTATAAAATCATCCAAGTAAATTCTTATTTAGAAATGAGCTGAGAGATAGAGGCTAAAGGTTTTCAGTGCCACCAGTAATCTCAGGGCATTAAGGAAATGTTCTCTTGATTCCCAAGTACAGTCCCTAAAGGACAGATCACAGGGATAAATATGTACACAGTAATATTAACACCATGCAGAAGGCATGATTATCACCAGTAGTACGAAACATGAAGCATGGGCTAAAAACTTGAGGGAAAACATATGAAACTATCAAAGCCACACAATATGAGTATAAAGTAAGTGCTCTGCCATTTCCTTTTTCCTTAGTTAGCTTAGTATAAATGTCATTTTACATACCTGCGTAACTTTTTTGCTAGAGACCAGTGACTAACTCCTAAAATTATGTGAAAATGTATACATCTGAGAATTTTTCTGAGACAGACTTTCAAAGGTGTCCATGATTCAAAGAAGATTAAAAATCACTGCTATGAATACCTAAGGTAAGTGATGGGCAGACAGTATTTATGAGAACTGTCTCAAGACTAATGAGTGAAATGACATAATCATGTTTAGAGCAGTCAAATTATAGAAGAATGAGACTCTAATCAGAGTGATAATAGTAAATGAACACAATTGACAAGAATTTAAGATGGCAAACCTGAAATTAATGTTAAAATATTTTGAAATATTAAGATTATATTATTTTGCACAAAATTTAAGTTGAAGAACATCAAAGAATAGCTGATGGAAGAGGCAGAGAAAAAGGATGTTACACACACTGTTAAGAAGTGTAGAAGTAAATTCACGGGGTTTTCTCATGAACAGAATTCTGTACTCATTCTTGCACTTTAAACAAAGTAATAGTAATTAAATCAGTATGATCTGTTTGTGCCACATCCGGCCCATAGATTCAACAGTAAATTTATGTCCTTCAAATAAGAGAGAAGAACTTTAATAAACTTTATTGCTGACATCTGGATTACTTTAGAAGCCAACCTTACCAAGACACTTTTGAGCATCATATATTAAAAACAACTCTTTTATACTTACTACTCCACCTACACATCGATCTCTGTTTCTTTTCATTATGTCTGTGAATTAAAATCAGAAACAACTTTCAGCAAATAGCTTACCTGATTTCTGTAAAATTCTTAAATTCTAAATGAGATTTTAGCTTTAACTCACCCAAAAATGCATCATGTGAGTTCCGACAGTGAAGAAACATTGGTAATTTTGTTTGTTCTGACAGTTCAAACTGTTTTTCAAAATATCTGCATAATGCAAAATTTCCTTGTTAAAAATTTCATTTTAGCATGAGAAAAATAGTTATGTCAGATTTTTTCTTTTTTTTTTTTAGCTAAAGAACTTTTATTCTCTAGAAATTATATATCAGAAACTGAAGACATTTAAAACAAGTTAGGCCTAGTGAAAAACTTTTATAACATACAACTTCCTGAAAGGAGGTACTTCATTTTCTAGAGTTACAAAATTATTTTCAGAAATGTTTGCTAGTTTTTCCATTATACCTGCCAGGTTAATTAGCACTTTACTACTGACTGCTGGAAGCAAAGAGCTATGATGTTTAAGTTTACAGTGATGGAGCTGTTCCCCCAAACAAGCATTCCAACCAAATCCCAATACATGTCAATGAAGTAGACACACCCCCATCACTTGTGGGTTCCCTTCCCTGCAGCATGTGTTGGTGGTGGAAAATACGCCACCTCTCCTGAGCCCCAAGAACTGGCTGAGTAGCATCAGTGGGAGTCAATTCACTCCAGTGAGAAGCCAGGAAATGTTTCATCCTCAGTGTTCTATGTGCCGTTATACAAGAAAGTACTGCCACCAAACAAAAAGAAAGATTCCCTTAGATCATTTTTCTCACACACAAGTAAGGATTTGTTAAATAGGACAAAAACTAAAATACTCTATTTTTCAGAAAAACAAAATTACATGATAAAATGGCAGCCCTGAATATTTTAGAGTACTTTACAAAAAGGCTTTTCAAGTGCCACAAACCACTGTTTTATTTGATCCTCAAAACAACCCAAGGACAGGACTAGTGTCAGAGTGGTGTAGGACTTTTTCCAAGAGGACAACACAATGTGGCAAAGTTGGACCAGAACTTCAGTGGTTCTAATTCCAAGTCTCAACCAAAACAATAAAAGTTGTGGAATTTCAAAGACGCCTCTCCTTCCTTCCAGAGTACAATGACAGTATCCAGATATAACGGGGGATGGGGGACAGCGGGGGCATTCTGTATGTTTTCCATTTCAGCCCAGTGCTCCCTCTCATTCTTGTTCTAATGGCATGTAGTTTTAAGTAAAACCAGGAATTACAGCCAATAGGCATCTTATTTTCCTAAAAGGTTTACCTCTTCTAGGCCTCTTAATTTTGGGGGACAATTTCTCTATGTTTAACTTGTCTCCTGAAGTGCAGGACAACTGTTTTCCTGGAATACCCCTTGCACTCTTGAAAATGCTAAATTTTAAAATTAGATATAGAAATGTACTTCCTAAGGAAACAGTCTTCTTAAAGTTAGTAGTCTATGTCTTCATTACCCAATGTTTAGATTTTTAAATCAACCTTTTCAGATTCTGCTTGGCTACAATAAGCAGAAATATTTTTAGTTAATAAAGTGCTGAAATTTCACAGTATAGGAAATATAAACAAAGCCTTGGAAGAAAATAAGATGTTAATAATTACTTCGAGTCACTATTTCCATTAACCTCTAAAGTAATTTAATGTCAACAATTAAGTGTCCTCCAGTCATTAGCAAACCTGATCTACACTGATCATTTTTCTCACACACAAGTCTATGTACAAAGCCATACAACCAAACCACAGATTTACGGAACCTAATGATCAGCCTGGAAATAAGCCTTCCTATCACAAAGCAGACAAAGTACAATTTCTGAAAATAAGAATGCCTAAGCAACGTGCCTACAGAATTTTGCATAATTTGAGAAAAGAAAAAGATCCATGTGGTCAAGCTAGCTACGTATCCATAAGGAAGAAACCACGTGGGAAAAGTATACCTGATGATATAAATTGAGGATAACTGCTACTTAACATCAAGTGACAATATATTGTCTTTAAAGGAAAAACAAAATAAAACCCCCAGAGTAATTAATAATAAGAATATAAGTTAAAGGGCAGGAACTGACACCTATTAACAGACTACTCTGCTTCCTTATGATTTTATTTTTAGTTCACAAAATCATTCTTTGAGTTAGATCTGCTCATTTTAGTGAAACTACAGTTTGCTTCTGATTGTATTTCTGCTTCTTACATTTCAGGGTCAACAATAACTAAGGACAAGGGCTTGAGAAGTTCAACTTCAGAGTAGCAGCTATTATTAACTATATCTGAGGCAAACCAGAAGAGCCAATGCATACACCAGCATACCTTAACCCATGGCTGTAATCCTCTTCTAAACTAGCTGAGGGCAAGGACAGCCTCAATCTCCCAGCTCTAAGGTCACCTAGGTCCCCAAATGATTATTTTGACATCTTGTCTGATGTCTGATTTTTTTTAAAGACCTATACAGTATTAACATTATAAAGTCCCAAGAAAAATGCCCAAAGGAAATTTCCTGCTCAAGTGAACAGAACTAACTTGCAACAGGGAAAAGAGTATGCACAGGGCAGAGAAACTGAAAATACAAGGAATGCTTAAAGGATAACCTTTCCATAAGTTGTTTTCTTACTTTGCTTTTCTTTTGGCTCTTTAAAAACAACTTTTCAAAAACCCCAAACAGAAACTATGGCCAATATTTTCCTTTAGGATGGCAATATTTCTACTAATAATAATACAATAGTCACAATTTATTGAGAACTTAACTCTGTGCCAGGTACAGCACTCTGGGCTTCACATACCAAATGTTAAGGAAGGTAGGCAGTATCATCCCCATTTTAAAGATGAGGAAACTTGAGATTTACAAAGGAATATACAGCCACCAAACAGCAGTTATGATTCAAACACAGAACTGTTTATCTCAAAGATCTTACTTTTAACACTGTTATACTGCCTTACTTACCATTATTTTCCAGACACTATATGTCTATAGCACATTAATTTTTTTTGTCCGGCCTCCTAGTCCATTACACTAATTTGCTTTCTATTTTTCTCTTCTCATACGCCTTTTTCCTGACTCATTTTTACTTAAAAAAAAAAAAAAAAAGAAACAAAAACAGTAGATCATACATTGATTGTTTCTGATGGTATAAAAGCATAAACCAAAATCTAAATTCTTCCAAGAACAGACACAATGGGAAAAGCTGAATTACAGGCTTTTTATCTACGGTGCTCTACAGGAATCAACAAGATCCTTAACTCCTTATTAAAAATTCAACATTTACTGAGTACCTACCATGTGCTACAAGTACTGTGGCTGCTGCTATGGGACTATGAAACAAGGCATGGTCTGTGCCTTTGAAGAACTCAGACATGCTAGTTTGTTGTGGGAGAGGAAGGGGTAACAAACATACTTCCAGAGCATGTGAGAAAGGCTGAAACAAGTAAAGTGCTGTGTGTGCAGAGAACAAGGACTGCATGCTGTGAGGACATGTTGGGGAAAGGGAGGGAGCCAATGGAGAAGACACAGGTATTCATTTCAACAACAATCCAAATGCAATTATTACTGGTGTGTCACTTTCTGAGTCATTTGATGTTTTATACTTTTTAAAAATCTCAAATTGAACTGCCCACCTTTTTAGAATTTCTACCTTATTTCAGTTTGTCCTTAGTTTCACCTCTCTGGAAGAGCACAGCCTTCCCTAACTCTCCAGAAAGTCAGTCCTTCCCTGTGCTGTCCACACACCTTTTTGATAGCATTTTCCAACCCATTTTAATTATTTATGTCCTCTCTTATCTATAAAAGGCATGAGAAACAAATTTTATTCTTCTTTGCATCATACTGAGCAAGTGATTGGTAACCATTTACTGAATGAATGGAGTTCAAACTCTATTACAGATTAACACCTGGACATTTGGCATATGTGTTAAACCATAAACCATACCTGCTATGCTTATTGTTTTATGTTCTGATTTTAAAACAATGGTCAAGTATCCCCAGAGCAATAAAACAGAACTGATACTATCAATTTCATTTAACACCAAAAAATCGAGTTTGAAGTATTCAGATTACATTTTAGATTAAGTTTTAACTCATTCTCAATGAAAAGTCATGTACACAAGAAATCTTGGGGGACTCTGCTTTTGCCCTTGACTGTCACACCACACAGTCTGTTGGCTTCAGAAGGTTCATCTTGGATGAAAACAGACACTAAACTGGAGGAATTATGATCTGTAGTCTTAACTTAAGAAACTATTACAGACAACTGTTTTTCTATTTCAATATGAATACGTGAACTTTAAAGGTTAAATGACCTGACCTATACGACATTCAAGAGAGGTGCAGAGATTTAGTAATCCTGCCAATGTTGCTGAAAACTACAGCATAATATGCCACTAACTGAACAGTTCTGAAAGATTATGTAAATGAGAGGCCTGAAAGAAAGAGTCCATAGAATATTACTCTAGTCCACCCTTTTGTCACTTGGTTATGGACCTTCACACTCTAGGAATTCCGGAGCTTGAGGTCTAGGGTGCGGCAGACTCATTATAATGTCAGTCTGCTCCTCACTTACAAGCATTTTCAACTGGGCTGGACATACTGGGATTTCATGTGTGGTGGAGCAGGGGAAGGATGGGGAGGAAGTATACTTATGCCATGTATAATTTGAAAAACCCCTTCAGGCCATCAAGTGCTTAATCAAGATCATATGCAAAAAAATAATTATTAAATATTTTGACCAGAGCTAGACAGTTTCTTAAGAGAATCTGATTCAGACTCCTCCTTCATGTTTAAGAAACTAAGCAGGATGAAGGGTTGTTGATTCTTAAATGGCTCCACAAACAGATATTTTACCTTATTCATACTAAGCTCCTAGCAGTTTCTGGCACATATTACTGTATAAATATTTGCTGAATGTATGAATAACTAAATTTATCTCCTTTAGAAGTTCATTCTAATGTTTCCTCTTCTTGACAATACACTGTTTTTGAAATACAACTAAATGCTCATGTCTTAAACTAAGCCTATGACCTAATTTTGCTTTCCAGACTATTAACGCAACCCACGGGTATAATGCCGGAAGCTCCAACTACATGGACAATGAGTTGTAGGAAGTTTCCAAGGCTTGTGAGCTTTGGAGTTTTTTCAGAAGCCACTACTCTCAACATGGCTTTCAAGAAACGATTTTCTCTCTTCACACTGACAATATCCAATGCTCAGCAAAAGTAAAATATGCTTTTCTAGCTCTGGTGATTGATCCTATACTTTCCATACCTTGTTCTTAAATCACATCCCCCACAACTGAATTTAATTCATTTAATTGGAATGGTCCATGTATAAATGCATTTATGAAATAAAAGTCTCAATCACATAAAACTTATCCCTTATTTCTACTGTTAAAATCAAATTAGATGGTTACTCAGTTAAGGAACTATATGCTTCCATCCCTTATGAATTACATGCAAGTATGCATGGAATTTCTTTTACTTAACTTTTGGTATATAAAAGGAAAAATGAAAAACTCTGATACTTAATCCAACTACATTCTGAACTGATAAAAAGCTACTAAAAATCATTCTTTAAGATTTTACCATAATTTTTAATGTCAACAAATTTCCTTACTTGAGCTGAGTATCTCTTGAACAAAATTGTAGTCGATCAAAATCTTTAAAAGATAAAAAAGAATCAATCAGTCCTCATGACATATACAGAACAAATTATTTTCAAACAAAGGCACTCTAACAGGGCTAAGTTGGCACTTACCGAGTCCACATTCCCCTATTGCTACAACTTTCTCTTTATTGTTTTCAGCAAGATTTAGCAACTCTGCTGAGTAATGATCAGGGTTATTCTTTTCAAATTCATTGCATCTTGTAGGATGGCATCCAACTGTACTGAAAAACATAGCTACCACAAAGTAATGTCATAGGATTATTTTTAAAAATCTTTATACTTATGCTTAATATGCAAAGATAGTGTATCAAGTAATTTCAACTGATTAACTTTTAACAATAGCCATAAACTATTCAAACTATCAAAATTACAGCAGGTTAATCATATGAGAATTTTTGGAATACCTCAAGGTAGGGCATGAAAATTGCCTTAATCTGTTAGTAAAAAAAAAATTAATTAAGCTCTTTCCAAAGCTTGGTATTTACTAAGCCATGCAGAATGGAAAACAAATCAGTTTCTTGTAGAATGAAATATCCAAACCTAATTTGATCTTTTATACTCATCGTTCATGTGACAGTCATGTTTTCATCTATTTAATGTAACAATTAAAATGCATTTCTTTCCCTTAAAAGGGGTGACATAAATAGGTGGAAAGGAGATTTGTTTTTCTAAGAAAAATTAAGCTCACTTATTTGGAGGCCATACTTTGATAGCGTTAATTGTATGGAATACAAATGTGAAGTCAAAAGGAGCTTCTGAGTGGCATAAGGTACCTGCCTTAAGTGGAATCTCCCTCATGCATATGTTTATATATAAAAAGAAGCCAAACTTTTATAGCAGTGAGGACACAGGTACATGGAGAAGAGTGGAGGAGAAATGAAAATGGAGATCTGAGAACCGCTTAAAGCCTATCTGTTTGGAGATAAAAAGTATGGAAGACAACATTCTTATTTCAAAAGCTTCTGGGAAGATGATTTTATTTTTATGACCTTAATCACTAAGAAAAGGTGTCAGTGGGTTCTGAAGTATGCATTTTAAAAGATTTGCACCAAAACAGGTTTTAACAAGTACTTATTTAAAAAAATGGTGGGATGCCTAATTCTTCAGTGTCTAGTACATGAAACATGCCCCCAAAAACCCCAAAACATTAAGCAAATGAATACCAGATAAAGGGGGTGTTTTATGTAACTAGGATTCTTTAAGGAACCAATTCCAAAATTTATAGATATTAAATGAATGCAAAATATATGAACATAAAGTGAGTACATGAGGTATTACATATTATTACTTGCATTCCTTCAGCCTTGACCAGTGGTCTGTATGATATAAATATTTAATAAATGATCTTTTACAGCTTAAGTTTAAAAAGAGCAAATAAAAAGCAACTCATACCTTAAAACATTCCAACATACAAACAAAATTTCTACATCGGGAATAGTTGAGGTTAAATTATATACCTGGTCAACTTAATTCCATTTAACTGGAATCTTAAAATAATCCTTACTTAAAAACCAGTAAAATGAGGTTTTATCAAGCATCTGATGTACCAATGGGCACTTTGAATTTCTTCATCTTGATCATGTCCCACTGCAGTCAGTCTATTTTCCTGTCTTTTCTACAGTCATGATGCATTGGATTGTAACTGAGGTAGTTCTCAGAAAGACTTCTTCAAAATAATTTAATTCATACTTTTTTTGTAAATGTAATATGAGGATACCATTTGTTTGTGCCAAATGCAGTGCCTCTTTACTGTCTTGCAGATTTCCACCTGTAATTATAAACTGAAATAGAAAGAAAGAAATAAGCCCTATTTAACAGGAGTAGCAACAACAGTTTCCTAAACATGGCTTTCTGTTTTTTTCCAGAATGCTTCTCTGACTGTCCCCGAGCTACCCTTCCTTTAAAATTCAGCTGAAAGAGTACCTCCTATGAAGAGTGGTCTTTGAGTACCCCCACTCTCCACACCCATATGTACATGCACACATACACAACACACAGAACTCATCACTCCTTCCTATTAAAATGTACTCAAGTTTGTTTTTCCGACTAGGCCATGTGTTCCTTGAAGACAGAGATCATATTATGAAACACTGAATAACTAAAGACCTCTGGATTTAGAATTCTGCTCATCTAAATCAGAGATTCAATAGCACTGATTAATTCAACAGTTCTCCAAGTGTGGTCTAGGAACCACCAGGGGATATGTAAAGTCAAAACTATTTTCATAATACTACTAAGATGCTATTTGCCTTTTTCACTTTCACTCTGTCAGGAACATATGATGAGGTATTCCAGAGGCTACATGATGTATGACAGACTGACCGCTGATATAGATATGAAAATTCAACTGTCTTCTATTAAGCCAGACATAAGAGATGTAAAACAATATAGAACAAGTGGATCAGATTAAAGATGGCAGAACAGGAAGGTAAGAAAGAGGAAAATACAGCAAATGCAACTAGACCTGAAAACAACCTGAAGACTGCAGAACAGACCCCTACACCTGAGGAAGAAGAGAGGATCAGACAGAAAAGGGTGAGGCCGCAAGGCCAACCGACATGGAATGGGACCCAAGCCCTCCCCCCACACCAGTCTACAGGTGGGAGAAAGACAAATAGAATAGGGAGTAGGTAGGAGCCCAGGAGAGCTGCACACCTCGCCCTGGAGATCTGCTCTAGGAGTACGAGCCCACATTACATTGTGTCCTAGTGATTATTGGGGCTGGACACCAGGGGCAGGTGGAACACGCTGGGAGACTGACTCTAGCCAGTGTGGAGGGAAGGCATGCTCCACCAGCCCTGAGACCCAAAGCAGAGGTCGCAGTTTGAAAGATTTACCAGCAGTGGGAGGGGTACCAGAGATGACAAGGGTTGGACAGAGTTCTCTCCTCAGGAGAAAGGGAGGGTGGAGAATACCTCCCCAGTCCTTTCTTGGCCCAACAGATAAGGAACTCTCAGGAGCTCCAGACGCTCCATCCCTCTTGCCGGCAACACAGCCCCAAGGCACGTCCCTGCGCTTTGCCAGGAACCAATCCACTTGGCCCAGCAGCAGCATCAACTTTGCTGCCTGACAGGCAGAGGGAGACTCTTCCATCTTGCTTGGCTCCATTTCAGCCCAGCCGGGGAGGTGCCTGCAGAAGCCAGCCCCAAAAGCTTCCTTCCTTCCTGCTGCTGTCCAAACCTGGTGCTGTGCGTCTGACTCGGCCACATCAGTCTGCTGTTGTTATTATATAGGAATGCTGATAACTAGGGTAATCAGCAATTTAAGATAGACTATTACATAGCAAAGAAGCCATCCTTGAACCTTTGGTAACTACAAAACTAAAGCCTACGATAAATACTTGCACACACAAAAATAATAAATTTTAAAGAGAGAAATCCAATTATAACACTGAAGAAAACCATCAATAATGAGAAGAATATAAGAGAGGAAGAAATGAACAGAGAGGCGATATAAAAAACAGCAGAAACCAATTACTAAAATGGCAATAAGTACATATCTATCAATAATTACCTGAAATGTAAATGGACTGAATGCACCAATCAAAAGACACAGAGTGGCAGAATGGATAAGGAAACAAGACCCTATATGCAGCCTACAAGAGACTCATTTCAGACCCAAAGATGTACACAGACTAAAAGTAAAGGGATGGAAAAAGGTATTACATGCACATAATAGGGAGAAAAAAGCAGGAGAGTAGCAGTACTTATATCAGACAAAACTGATTTCCAAACAAAGAAAGTGACAAGAGACAAAGAAGGACATTACATAATGATAAAGGGGTCAGTCCAACAAGAAGATATAACCATTATAAATATCTATGCAGTCAGCATAGGAGCACCTAAATATGTAAAACAAATACTAACAGAATTAAAAGAGGAAATAGATTGCAACACATTCATTTTAGGAGACTTTAACACACCATTCACATCAATAGACAGGTCAACCAGACAGAAAATAAGGAAACAGAGGAACTGAACAATACATTAGATCAAATGGACTTAACAGCTATCTGCAGAACACTCCACCCAAAAGCAGCAGGATACACATTTTTCTCAAGTGTACATGGAATGTTCTCCAGAACAGATCACATACTAGGCCACAAGAAGAGCCTCAATAAATTTAAAAAGATTGAAATTGTATCAAGACCACAATGATATGAAACTAGAAATAAAGTACACAAAGAAAACAAAAAGACTAACAAACTCATGAAAGCTAAACAACATGCTTTTAAACAATCAATGGATCAATGAACAAATTCAAACAGAAATCAAGCAATACAGGGAGACAAATGAAAACAAAAACACAACAGCCCCAAATATGTGGGAGGCTACAAAGGCAGTTCTAGGAGTAAAGTACATAGCAATGCAGGCTTACCCAAGAAACAAGAACAATCCCAAATAAACAGTCTGAAATCACAGTTAAAGAAACTAGAAAAAGAACAAATGAAACCCAGTCAGTAGAAGGAGGGACATAATAAAGATCAGAGCCAAAATAAATAAAATAGAGAAGAATAAAACAATAGAAAAAAAATGAATGAAACCAGGAGCTGGTTCCTTGAGAAAATAAACAAAATAGATAAACCCCTAGCCAGACTTATCAAGAAGAAAAGAGAGTGTGTTATGTACACACATAAACAGAATCAGAAACAAAGAAGAAATAATCACAATGGATACCACAGAAATAAAAAGAATTACAAAAGAACACTATGAAAAATTATATGCCAATAAATTGGACAACTTAGAAGACACAGACAACTTCCTAGAAAAATACAACCTTCCAAGACTGATCCAAGGAATAAAGAGAAAATCTGAACAGACCAATTACAAGCAATGAAATCAAATTGGTAATAAAAAAACTCCCCACAAACAAAACTCCAGTTCCAGATAGCATCACAGCCAAATTCTAAGAAACATTTAAAGAAGAGGTAGTATCCATCCTTCTTAAAGCATTCCAAAAAGTAGAAGAGGAGGGAATACTTCCAAACTCATTCTATGAAGCCAGCATCACTCTAATACCAAAACCAGACAAAAACACCACAAAAAAAGAAAATTACAGACCAATATTCCTGATAAACATAGATGCAAAAATACTCAACAAAATATTAGCAAACCAAATTAAAAAAACACATCAAAAAGATCATCATGACCAAGTGGGATTTATTTCAGGGATGCAAGGACTTAACAATATTCAATAATCCATCAATATCATACACCACATCAACAAAAAGGACAAAAACCACATGATCATCTCCATAGATGCTGAAAAAGCATTTGACAAAATTCAACATCCATTCGTGATAAAAAATCTCAACAAAATGGGTATAGAAGGGAAGTACCTCAACATAATAAAGGCTATATATACCACAAACCCACAGCTAACATCATACTTAACAGCAAAAAGCCAAAAGCGATTAGGAACAAGACAAGGATAAGGATGCTCACTCTCACCACTTTATCCAACATAGTACTGGGGCTCCTAGCCACAGCAATCAGACAACACAAAGAAATAATAGGAATCCAAATTGGTAAGGAAGAAGTTAAACTTTCAGTAGTTGCAGATGACATGATACTATACACAGAAACTCTAAAGAATCCACCAAAAAACTACCAGAATAACTGAATTCAGCAAAGTTGCAGGTTACAAAATGAATACACAGAAATCTATTGCATTCCTATATACTAGCGATGAACCAGCAGAAAGAAAAATCAAGAAAACAACTCCATTTACAATTGCATCAGAAAGAATAAAATACCTAGGAATAAACCTAGCCAAGGAGATGAAAGACCTATACTCTGAAAACTACAAGACACTCCTGAGAGAAATTAAAGAAGACACCAATAAATGGGAAATCTATCCCATGCTCATGGATAGAAGAATTAATACTGTTAAAATGGCCATCCTGCCCAATGTAATCCCTATCAAAATACCAACAGCATTCTTCAATGAACTAGAATAGTTCTAAAATTCATATGGAACCACAAAAGACCCCGAATAGCCAAAGCAATACTGAGAAAGAAGAACGAAGCTGAGGGGATTATGCTCCCTGACTTCAAGCTCTACTACAAAGCCACAATAATCAAATCAAGAACAGACCCATAGATCAATGGAACAGAATAGAGCATCCAGATGTAAACCCATGCATCTATGGTCAATTAATATATATGATAAAGGAGCCATGAATATACAATGGGGAAAAGACAGTATGGGTAAAATTGCAACATTTCCAAAATCTCTTGCCTGCAACCGTAAAGCTTCTGTACAGCAAAAGACACCATTGGCAGAAAAAAAAAAGGCATCCTACCATATGGGAGAATATATTCGTAAATGACTCATCTGATAAGGGGTTAACATCCAAAATATATAAAGAACTCATATGTCTCAACACCCCAAAAAAACAAATAACCTGATAAAAAAATGGGCAGAAGACCTGAACAGACATTTCTCCAAAGAAGAAATACAAATAACCAACAGGTACATGAGAAGATGCTCCATATCACTTATCATCAGGGAAATGCAAATTAAAACCACAAGATACCAGCCAGAATGGCTACTATTCAAAAGACAAGAAATAACAAATGCTGGCTAGGGTGCAGAAAAACAGGAACCCTTCTACACTGTTGGTGGGACTGCAAATTGGTGCAACCTCTGTGGAAAGCAATATGGAGGTTCCTCAAAAAATCAAAAATAAAAATACCATTTGACCCAGTAATTCCACTCCTAGGAATTTACTAGAAGAAAACAAAATCCCTGAAAAGACATATGAATCCCTATGTTTATCGCCACACTGTTTGCAAGAGCCAAGGTATGGAAGCAACCTAAGTGTCCATCAATAGATGACTGGATAAAGAAGATGTGGTACATATACACAATGGAATATTATTCAGCCATAAAAAGAAAAGAAATCCTGCCATTTGCAACAAAATGGATGGATCTAGAGGGTATTATGCTCAGTGAAATAAGCCAGGTGAAGAAAGATAAATACCATATGATTTCACTTATTTGTGGAATATAAAAACAAAGCAAAACAAAAGGAATGAAACAGCATTAGACTCAAAGACAATGAGAAATGAGACAAGTGGTTACCAACAGGAAGGGGAGTGGGCAGGGGTGGGGGGATGGACTATTGGAACCACTGTGATGTACATTTGATTAAAAAAAAAACAAACAGTTCCACTCATGCCACCAGTTTTTTTGTTTGGAAAATACATATTTTTCATAAAAATACGCTATTTATGTTATATAATGGCTTACTATTAATAAATTATTTTTAAATTTTCCTCAGCTTCAATTTCTAATACAGTATATACCAATAGCTAAAACCCACTAATACACAAAAGCTCTTTGTAATCCTCAATACTGCTGAAGAATGTGAAGGGGCTCTGAGACCAAAAGTTTGAGAATCACTGGGTTAATGTATTCCCTGCAAGGAAATTCATGGCTATTGGCAAAGCAGCATACTTCTACGGAGACAGCCAGAGTCCACCAGCAGTTAGAACAATGATAATGATGACATTGGGATGGCAGCTTCCACCATAAGCATGATACAATAAAGGTTTACCTTATGCCAGATACAATACTCATGGCGTTACATTCCATATTTTATTCAATCTCACAGCAACTCTACTAATTAGGTGCTATTACCATTCTCATTTTACAGATGAGAAAACTAAAGTCTAGAGAGATGAAGCACCCAAAGTTCCAAAGGTCCAAAGAATGAAGCAGGGGCTGGAACCCAGGTTTGTGATAACCAAAATTGTGCTTTTAATACCTACACTATAACTGCAAGGTATTCGATTAAATTTCAATTTAGAATTATGTCTGAAAAAATTTCATTTCAATTCCGTCATTCCTAAATTCATGTGTGCACGTGTGTTTACAAATGTTAGGATTACACTACTTATGGCTGACAGACATTTAGGACCTTGGAATTTAAGAATTTGCAGAAAAGCAACTTTATGAAGTGAATTACCAAGTAGAGAATGACCATGTAATAAGAAAATATTGCTGTAGCTTTTATTATTCACAAATTATAAGGATAATGATAAAATTTTAGAGTTGGCAACTGCAAACCTTGCTTCGTCAGCAGTGTCACTTTTTAGAAGTGAGGTTAAATACCTAGAAGCAGTAGCTACCAAGTGTCCTGACACTGTGTGTGGGGGGGGTTAGCTTGCTGTTTTAAAAAACATTAATTAAAAACAAATATCTATTCAAAGAATTTGACATTGAGCTTATACTTATTAGTTTAGAACTCTCTAAAAAGTAGTAGGACTTTTCTTGATAATTAAATTATTACTGTAAAAATTGAAGTGCCCTTAAACTTCGTGACAGATACATGTCTTTTTAGTTGCTTAATTCTAACAAATGCTAAATTAACATTATAAAATTCTTTAAAGTGGCCTCTTCAGGAGCCTTGCTAATTTAGATAGTTTTAAAAAACTTTTTTAAAGAGACTGCTACTTGCTGTATTTCTGATCACATGGAAAAACTACCCATGAGGTTTATGTCAGTTAAATTGCTATGAATAGAATATATTAATATTTTATTTCAGTAACCTGCTAATATTACATGTTGACAATACCTATCACAAATGCCAAGTGTGGTATAAGCTCTGTTCTGCAGTTTGTTAGCCAAAATTTGGTTAAAAAAAAATCTCAAAAGTTAACAAAAACAAAATGTTACCTTTTTAACACCAATCTGGACAGCTCTCTCTATTACATCCTGTAAGTCATCTGTAAAAAATGAACCTCACATTAAGAAAACCTGGTTAAAAAAATTCAATGAGCTATAATTTAATTATCTCTCAGTAATTTTAAAAAAAGGGGGGACAAACACAGAAAGAAGCATGTTTACTAAATCAGTCAAATCAATACCTTTAATGAGTACTTATAAAAACACAGCTAGTGATAACCTTAAAAAAAAAAAAGAAGAAACCCCTACTAGATGAATAGTTACCCACTTAATTGTATTTTTATTCGGTTGATCAAAAACCAGTTTACTGACAAAAATCGGGAGGTTCAAACTAAAGATGAATTTGCTCACTACAATTTAGGCACTTGCCTTCAATTTGAAACTTTGTTATTGTATTTTTTAAAAATAAAACTAGGGCTTTTGGAATACATCTGTAATGCCTTACAAAACATAACAGCTCTTTGGAAATTTCAGTTAATGCAGGTAATTTATAATTACCATCCCCATTAAGGAGGGATGATTTTTTATTTCCCCTGACAGTTGTTTTTTGCTTTTTCCCAAAATTCACTGTTAAGTAACAAACATTTCTGAGGAGATAAATAGTTATTACTAAGCTCTGAGAGGCCTCAGTATTTACCTTTTTTTAAAAAATGGACATAAAAATTAAACAAGTATATCCTAAAAATGCATTTAGTAATATATTTAAGTATCACAGTAAATATGGTTAGAATTCAATTACTTTTACTTCTAGAGTAGCAATAAAATTACTTTTAGACAATATCAACTTAGTGAACTTATAATTAGTAGGGCAACCAGTTTTGCTAGATATTATAAACTGTAGTAATACTGATATTGATCAGAGTAAAACTTCGTAAGCACACATATACAACCATATATGCACACAGTCACAAAGCATGAAATCTATTAAGTGTTACAAAAGCAACAGAAGCAGAATGTAACTTAATCAATAGTCTATAATACTTAAGTAATGTCTCTTAAGCATAAAACATAAAAACCTCATCTAAACTTCTAATGAAGTAGAAAAGATAAGTTTTGAGGTAAGGCTTATGAAAGCTAACATTTACCTTTCTTGGATATCAAGTGGCATCTAACAGACCCTATATTT
>JAVSCE010006196.1:0-11984 GCA_032199065.1 Smutsia gigantea
GTTTGGGGAGGAAACCCCACCCTTTCTGTTCCTCTGTTCCTCACTGTGCCTCAGTTCTCAGGGGACTCCAGCTAATGCTGTGCTCTCTCCCCACCCCAGGCCAGGCACGACAGGAGCCCTTGGCTGCCTCTACAGTACCCCCAGGATGCGGCCCGCCAGGCTTAGGAATGCAGCGTGTGGTGGGGACAGCTAGGCCACGATCCGGTCTTCCGCCACATCCTTGGGCAGCCCTCTGTGGTCTGTCCCGACAGCTTTTGACTCAGGTCAAGCATCAGGCTCTGGTGCTATAAACTTTAGAGAAAGCAAACCAGTGTGAAACTTACTGGCCCACTGCAGTGGGTCTGAAGTGACTTGTTGACTTCTTCCAGAAGGCTTGCTTCAAGCCAGGTGTGTTTATTCTGTACGTGACCCCCTCCTGGGAAGGCCTCCAGGACCTTCCTCCGAGGGCTGTTCTGGCACCCCCTTACTCTGTCCTCTCTACTGACTGCACGTTTCCAAAAGTTAGTTTGGAAAAATACCTGCTCTGCTTCACGGACTCCCTGCCCCCATTATTCAGCACCCTGTGTTCCTGCAAGACCCCCCACTGGCTGGCTGGGTGGTCCTGAAGGCCTGGTTGGCCCTGAATGTATGAGGTGGGAGAGGCGGATCCAGCCTAAGCTTGGGACTTTTGACTTCTGGGCTCCTCGAAGAGAGAAGACCTCGGAGGGCTGAAGGAGGCCGGGTTCCCTATTCCAACCTGTTACTTTCTCCCTGTTTTCAGGGCGTTTACCCAGATGGCATTTGTCTATTTCATTTTCAGAATCATCATTGGCTACCGAGACCCTTGCATCTCCCCAAATCGTTTCCCATTTTGCTGCTGGGGCCTCGGCCACACATGACCAACGGTTACAACTCGAGGCTCCAGAACTCAGCCAAACAATGAAGGTGCTGCCCTTCTGGGCATGAACACTTAACAATTGCTCAGCTCCACTGTTGCAATTGCAGGAAGACGCCCCAAAGATGGTTGGCAGGTGATGGCCATACCACCTGCCTCTCTGGGGGAGGACACATGCAGCGCCAGCTACAGAGCAATGGAGAGGAGTCAGGTCAGTGAGGGAGTTGGGTGGTGGAAGGAAAGCTCTTCTCAGTGGGGCTGGAAAGCAGCAGCCCTGGCAGCCTGGGCAGCATCCTTCCCCAGTGCCTGATGGCCCCAGCAGGGTAGCTGCGGGGGTGTCCTGAGGATTTGCGGCTTGGTTTGGTTTTTCTCTGGGGGTGGCAGTCTGAGCCAGTATTGTGTCTGTTCCAGTTGGGTATAAAGAAGAGGCCTGGTTCTTTCCAGGTCATAATTTTAAATTAAAGAAATACCACTTTTTTTTAATACATGTCTGCGTCTTTATTGGTTGTATGTAGAAAAGATCTTGGCCAGCAAAGCAGGGCTGGCACGTTGGCCTACAGTTCAAATCTGATCCATTGACTGTCTGTAAATAAAGTTTTTTTGGAACACAGCCACATCCCTTCATTAACTGAATGTCTTTGGCTTTTGGGCTGCAATAGCAGAGTTGGATATATGTGAGAGAAATCTGGCCCACAAAGCCAAAAGTATTTATTCTCTAGCCCTTTACAGTAAAGGGCCTATCCCTGGCTTAGGCCAGTGGTTCAGACTAGATGAGAATTACCTGGTGTGTTTGTTAAGCATACCCAATTCCTGGCCTCCCTCAAAACCTAGAAGAAACTCCTGGGGGGAAGCTCTAAGAATATGCTTTATAAACAAGCTCTTGGATGATTCTGACATTTCCTGAAGGTTAAGAACTTTGGCTTAGAGACTGGAAGACTTAAACTCAGCTGGAATTGGGGTTGTGCCCGAGGGAGGGCTGGTTTTCAGGAGTTCCTGCTGAACAGTTAAGTCACGCGAAGCAGATTTCCACTTAAGGTTGGCCTTCATTCTGGAGGGATCCTAGGCTCCCTGGACATAGTTAACATTCTCCCCGGTATTTAGTAGTAACAAAAATTGACCATTAATGACCTCCTACTCTGTTCAGGCCTTATGAGCATTACCTCATTGACTTCTTGCAACACCCACATGAAGTAAGTACTAATAATTGTTTTCAGTTTGCAGATATGGACACTGGACCAGAGAGGTTAAGCAATTTGCCTAAAATGACACAGCTGCCTTATTCCCCAGTGGCTCTAAGCCAGTGTTCTTAACTACTCTGAGCTTGCTGCCAGTGAGATGTGCAATCTCCTACAGAGAATTTGAGCCTGACCTTGAGGAGTTTCTAGATCAAATGAGGAGGCCTAGGAGGCAGCTTGTGTTCTTGTTCTCAGCACTTGAAACAAAGAGACCTCTCCTACTCTCTCCAGGCTTTGAACTTACTCATATTAAGAAGGAAAAGTGTGGCTGAATAGAATCAAACCCCATACACCTGGATGGTGCTGGTGGAGAACTGGTACTTACCGGGTTTTTCCCCCATCTCGAAGCAGAACATTGTTCCTATGAAAACTTGCAAATTAAAAAGAAAAACGCAGGCCCAGCACGGAGTCACTTCTCCCAGACTATCACCAGGCTGGAGCTTCACGCCCGGCCTCACTGCGGTTTCAGCCTCTCCCAGGAGTGGGATTTTAAACTAGTCATTTGGGACCTTCCTCATGAGGTCATCTGCATAAGAGCCTCTGCTGCTCCTGAGGGAGGGTGACCTGACTTGAAAGAATGCCTGATGTTTTCTTTTGCTAATAACTTTTTGCCCCACCCTCCTTCTATAAAAACCTTCCATTTTTGTACACCTTTGGGGAGCATTTCACTACTTGCCAAGGGGAATGCTGTCCAATTCGTGCATTGTTTGATAAAACCAATTAGATCTCCAAATTTACTTACTGAATTTTGTTTTTTTACCAGCCCAAATGGCAAAAAGCGAAGAAGCAATTGCCATTTCATAAAAGCAAAAAGCCTCTTCAGATTTCTTTCTATTAGCCAAAACAGGTACTCATCTAGGTCTTTTTTTTTTTTAGTTTATTTTGATATCATTAATCTACAATTAAATGAGTAATATTATGGTGATTACACTACCTCCTTCATCAGGTCCCCCCCCCAACCCCATTACAGTCACTGTCTATCAGCGTAGTGAGATGCCATAGAGTCACTACTTGTCCTCTCTGGGTTGTACTGCCCTCCCCGTGCCCCCCTAACATTACTAGGTCTTTCTTAAAAGCCAATCGGCAGAGAGCAGAGTTTTGGAAAGGGGAAACCCTGTACTGGGGTTAATTTTGTTGTTGGAGTCCTTCCTGAAGCTTTTTACATAAAGTCCTTCAAGCCATTGAAGCTTACGACTTGGTGACTTCACATATAGAAATATTTTACATTTTAAACCATTTGGATGGAAGTCTTTCAGAAAGGTGTCCTTTGGTATTTTAACCAGCTGTTCTTATTCACTAGTCTGCACGGCAGGTCCCAGAGGCAGTGCCCTACGGGGAAAGCTGCTGGGCCCAGGCAGGTTTGGGCTTGGGATCGGCGCCACCACTTACTCACTGTGTCTTTTAACTTTTATGGGCCTCCGTTTTCTCAGTTGTAAAAATGGATGATGAATAATAGTCTTTTCTTGACAGGGCTGTTATGAGGTGTTACTTGGTGGAAATAGCTACCATTTACTGAGCATTTACTCCATCCAGACACTGTTCTAAGCACTGTACATATTCACTCATTTCATGAGTTATGTACATAAAACACTTAGCATGTGCCTAGCCCATGGCCTGTGCTCAATAAATGCTGGCTGCTGTCATCATCATTATAGTGTCTGATCCTCCAAAGGGGTATGAGTTTCTTCTTGAGATTACAATGGGAGCTTTGTCCAAAGTGGCTTGAGCCAGTTACAAAAGATGTGACCTGGAGCTAGAGGTTTGCTGTGGCACCAGGAGGAGAGAGTAGGGAGGATTCAAGGTAGACTGGGGCAGAGGAACTGAGGCCGAGGCTGGTACCGGGAAGGGCTGGATGCTGGGAGGCTTTTGCCCCGAGTGCTCTGAAAGAGGGGGTAGAGCAAGTTGTCAAGAGCTGAGCTGCCATGTGTCATAGGGGTCCACGCAGATAATGAGGCAAAGTGAGAGTAACAGCCGAGCCTTCAATCACTAGCTGCCATAGTATAACAAGAGGAAAAAGTGCCAGCTTCCCCATGGCCCATGTTCCCCCCAGGACAGTGCCAGGCTAGGACCAGATGCGTTGCTGGTGAGGAATCATTTCACCACTGGGGGACCCCCAACAAAGACACCTGCTGTTTTACAGATGTGGGCGTATGTTGGGTGGGTCGGGAGATGAGGAAGCCTAGGAGTGGAAAAGTCCTGATTCCTGAGGCAGAGCAGTGTCTCCCCACTCCTCTCCATAGGGAGGTCTTGGCAGAGACATCTGGAAAGGCTTTGGTTGACGGCCCCCAATATGGTGCCCTGAATGGAGGAATACCACTATGTAAGAACATGGCTCCCTGAACCCAGCTCCCTTCAGAGACTGCAGCATGTTGGCCATACCCCGCATCTGGTTGGGCCTGCCACATAAAGCCTTTGTCATGGCCTGTGATCGGGTCTGAAAGACCACACGTAGGTTTGTGGCTGGGAACTGGACTCTTTGCAAGTGCAGGCTAGGGCTTCGGAGTCAGCCTGCTTCTTACTTACTGGCTGTGTGCCCTGGCATGGGGTCATTTAATTTCTCTAAGCCTTGGCTTCCTCATCTAAAAATCTTTCTCTAACAAGGTTGATGTGAGAAGTTCACAAGTTAATGGTTACAGAACACTTAGCACAATGCATGGTATGTAGTTGGTACTTGCTAACTGTAGCTGTTCCAGTGAGCTATTGCTGTGTAACAAACCACCCCAGAACTTGCAGCATAAACAGCAATCATCTACTTGCTTATGATTGTGCAGGATGAGCAGGGCTTGGAGGGAACAGGTCTGTTTCTCAGTGTCAGCTGGAGTGGCTCTACTGGGCCTGGAGGATCCACTCCCAAGTTGGCTCAGTCACATGTCTTTCAAGCTGGTGCTAGATGTGGGCTGGGAACTCTGCTGGAACGGTCATCTGGGGCTGGGAGTTGGTGTAGGTACCTCAGTTCTCTGTAGTGGCCTCACCACATGGCCGCTTGGGCTCTCTCACGGCATAGGGGCTGGGAAACTGCTGGTTCTCTCAAAGATTAGGCTTAGATCTGGCACAGCATCCATTTGTCAGATGCTCTTGGTGATGCAATTACAGAACATCCCAGGTTCAAGGGGATGGAGTAGACTCCACCTCTTGATGGAGGCATGGCTTCTGCACATAAGGAGAGGAGGAATTGATGGCCATCTTTGGAAACAAGCTAACATGCTGCTTTTAATATAAATTGGAGTCAGGACCCCAGACCCATGAAAGATAGCCTCTCCTCCACGATCCTGAGGGAGTTGAGGACTCCCTGTAGTCCACCAATCAGGAGGCAAGGAAGCCCCCCAAATTTTGAAAGAGAACCTATTGAAGCTGTTTTTCATTTCCTGTAGCTTAAGTCAAGAGATCAGAAGGAGAAAGACCTTGGCAGACAGGGACCACTCTGACTCCTTTACTCTAGAAATCTTTGCACATTAGAAAGTGGCCTAGGGCCTGGGAGGGACCCATGTGTGCAGACCTGCTTGGAAATCTCCCTGAAAAGACTTCCCAACCTTGGAGAAACTCCACACGTTGGTCGGGGCTGTAGAAGGAGGCAAGGTGGTTACTGAGAGGAACACACGCAGGTCAAACCCATTCTTGGTTGGAAATGATGAGCTAAACTTGGTATGGATACCTGCAAAGGGGTACATGGTTCCCAAAATGGCTTGTCAGCCAATGGAGGCCTAGAGGCCCTGCTAGAATGTGCTGGTTCTCTGCCAACCCAGGGCAGTCACCTCTGCCCGGCTGCTTTCCTGGCCAGCTCCTGGGCAGTCTCGACTCAGCCTGGACGACACTTCTCAAGAGGCCCTTCCTGGCCAACCCAGGAGCCAGGAGGCACTCCCCACATTGTGCACTCCCAGGCTCTGTGCCCGGCGACTCCCTGACTCTCAGACCATGGGGAAATCCTTGTCTTCAAACTGATCCCCTCACTGGGAGCCCCGTGGCTTCGGAGACCTTGTCCACCTTGTTCCTGGCTACAGCCCCTCCCTGGGAATGGCACCTCTGTTTTCCAGTTGCCAACACTGGAGCCCAGATGACTCCTTGGTTTCTCCCCCTGCCTTACCCCTCACTTCTGCTAGTTGTCAAGACTCCCACAAATCTCCCCATGTCCTCCTTCCCCTGATCCAGTCCTGCCTTCTCTCTCACCAGGTTACCCACAGCAGCCTCTTCCCTGGCCTCCCTGCCTCCAGGCCCTTCTGAGTGGGGTCTTCAGGAGCAAATCTAACCAGATCGTTCTGTTCCATCCCTTCAAGGACTTCCTTAACTCTCAGGGTGTAGAAAGCGCTCCTAAACATGACCCTTCAGAGGCCTTTCACGTCTGATGCTGCTTCCCATTCCAGCCACACTGAAAGTTTACTTCCTCATCAGTTATAGCTCAATAAAACTGGGGCAGGGTGGGGGTAAGAAAGATTACTTCCTTAAAAATGCCAGACTCTTTCTACCCTCCCAACTTGCACCTTTACTGTCCCTCTTGCTCAGAACAACTTTCTTCCTCATCGCTTTCCTGACTCCTATTCATCCTTCACACCCAGCTTGGGCATCACTTCCTCCAGGGAGCCTTCTTGGCTCCCTGGGTTTCCTTTTTCACATGCTTACCACACTGTACTGTAATCGCACACTTAAATGTCTGGGTCCCGCTGTAGGAGGGTTTCTCAAGCTCAGCACGACTGTCATTTGGGGCTGGATCAGTCCTCGCTGGGGGGCTGTCCTGTGTAGGGTGGGATGTTTAGTGGCATCCAACCACTGTATACTAGATGCCAACAGCACCACCCCCTCCAGCTGTGACAATCAGAAATATATCCAGACATTGCCAAATGTCCCCTGGGGGGTTAAAATTACCCCCAGTTCAGATCAACCGTCCTATAGCATCAATGTCTCTCTTATTCATAGTTGTTTTTCAAGTTCATAGCACAGTCCCTGGACAGTTACTCGATACACTTTTTATTGCCATTTTGGTGGAATTGAACGCCAACAGCATTCCTGCAAGATGTTTTGCATTTCCCCCATTTGATAGATGAAGAGACTACAGCCAAGATTACCTGCTGTAACTTGTTAAGTGGTAGAGCTGGGAATTCACCCGAGGTGTGCCTGGCTACACAGACTCCTCTGTGAGTCAATGTCCCGTGAGAGTGTGAGTGTGAATCAGCCTTCCAGAGCCGTGGCCTGGACCCTGGACATGTGACAGGCACATCAAGGGCCCCACCCTGAGTGGCCATGCCCCACCTGAGTGCTATGACCTTGGGCAGGTCACATCTCCCCGCTGGGCTGTGGGGTTTTCCCCTCCTGAAGACCCCTCACTGCATATTCTCTATAGATTCTGCTAATCTCCAGGTCACAGACTCAAATGCCTACAGCCTACAGCCACTAGGAGTCCCTTGGCTCAGATGACAGGTCCTTGCCTGCATCTGCACAAGGTTGGCTAGATGGAGTTTGAATTCAGCTTCAGGCAATCCTGACAGTCAGGAGTATGGGCCCATCCTGCTAGATGTTCCTATTTTACAAGAGCAGCCAGGAATCTTGGCTTTTATGTGAAATCTCCCAGTTTAAATACATTGACTACTAAATATTTGTAATTCCTGTGCAAACCAAACAAAGCACACCTGTGGGCTGGAGTCATCCCAGGGAATTAGTTTGCAAGCTCTGTACTTAACCCTTTAGGGGCCTGTTTATACCCCTTCGGAGGAGCCAAAGGGAGGTGGCTAAAGGCAGAGGTTGGTGCAGCTGGCCTGGGTGCCAGATCCCTCTTTCTCTTGCACCTCAGTCGCCCCATCCATATGAGAAGGTTTGGCCATCCTAGCTGGAATGGTCCCAAGGGAGGATGCCCCTCCTGGATGCCCTTTCTTGGCCCAGGCTGGGCCTGCCTCACTGGGAGGAACGGGGCTGGGCTCTTTGCTTTGCTTGAAGCTGGGTCAGTCTTGACATATATGTCAATGATACTCACATGCCACCTGCCTGTCAGGAACCATGCACAAATGGGGACTGGACACTGCAGGGGTTCCCCACCAAGGCAGAAGCACTGTTTCCAGGTAGGCCTCAAACAGAGTCCTGTCTAGGTAGGAGGGTGGGCCTCCTACCTGCTTCTGGATGGTTTTAGTGCCTGCTCGGCACCCAGGGCTCCTCTTGGCTGTGACACTCTGGTTTTGTTTTGAGGACTATCCCTTCTCCACTCTCAGTCCATGTAGTCTGAGGGAGGGATCCCAGTTCTGCTTTCAGTGGTAAGGATGTGGCCCAGGACTGGTCCATGAGAGTAACGCATTCCTCTGTTCACAGTGATTGGTTTAGGGTGAGCACATGACCCAATCAGACCAATGAGAGTCTGCCCTGGGATTTTTGCTCTTTCCAATGACATTTCCAAGCTAATGGGATGAAAACTTGAGGCTCTAGGGAGGTCACCCCATGGAGAAAGCCCACCTAATAATGAAGCCAACCCAGGAAAGGTTAAGGAGAGGTTGGAGAAAGATTTCAGCCAGGGTTTGAGTACTTGAGTCCGGTAATTCCTAAAGCTTGGTCTACCCTCCTGGACTTATCACAGAGCTCCTGCAAACCTCCAGTTTTGCTTATGTCATTCTAAGCAGGTGTTTGTCATTAGCAGCTGAAAGAGTCCCAGTGCTTTTTCCCACCCCAAGATTCAAATTCCGGGTCAAAATGTCTTCAGTGTATTTGCCTAGACAAGCTGTTTCTCAAGTTATAACCTAAGAAGCTTCAGTTTTAGCATCATCTAGGTTTAAGGCACATTTCTGAGCTCCATCTCAGACCAACTGAAAGATGCCCATGGTGTTGGAGGTAGGTGGGTGCGGATTGTTAACAAGCTCCCACGTGATGCTGACTAATCACAGGTTTGAGAACACCTGTGCTTCTGCCCGCCTCCTTTCCACTCTCCTCCCTTCCATGTTTGAACCACGTGATTCCACCTGCCTGGCCACAGCTGATTGGACAGGAGAGAATATCTGGTCCAAACTGGACCAATCGGATTTCTTTCTCTAAAATTTGGAATTGGGATCCAGAGATCCGCTCAGTCTTTGAACCTTTTTCCACTTCATACACCAAAAAGAAGAAAAGGTCACTCAGCAAAGGGAGAGAAAGAAGGGATCATAAGCAGAGAGGCAGGGCTGAGAGAGTCTGACATAAATGACCATGGTTGCATAAGGTTCACAGCACTGACCCCTGCTGCCTGCAGGACCCCATATTTTTACAGCCCCTTCCAGTTTTTGAGGCAACTAGCTTGGGTGATTTCTGTTACTTGTAACGAGACCCTTACCTAAGATATTTATTTCTCTAGGTTTCGGTTTCCTTCTCTGTAAAATAACCACCCTTGTGATTTATGGACACTGTCCCCATAAAGACAGCAGGTCCTCACAGAAGAGCCCCAATCAAACCCCTCCTTCCATCAGGAGAGATCTTGGGGACATGGGGTACAGGTGGCAGGAGGATTTTGCAACAACAGTGCTTCTCAAACTTTGGTGTGCATCGAAATACCTAGAATCTGTTAAGAAGGCAGATTCCTGGACCTTATATGTGTGAGCTGTAATCTCTGGGTAGTTCTGGGGGAACTACCAGTTATCTGTTGTTGTTTTTTTTTGCAGTTTTACTGAGGTATAATTGACATACAATAAACTTTCTACAAAAATTTGATGAGGGGACTCTCTTGTCCTCTCCTGGCACGAGCCAGGAGCTCTGTCCTCTTGCTTTATCTCTAAATAAAAGCCTCTTGTTTGCTCTCCTACCTTGAGTGTTTGCAAAGTTATTCTTCAACTCCATGAACAAGAACCCCGGCATCATTTTGGGGGGTTCTTCTGGGATCACTTCAGAGGTGAGTATTGGCATCCGAGCCTGCCTTTTTCTTTCCCTCTTCTTATACAAGGAAGCTGTCTATGGCACTCAAAATTGGGCACTCGTCATCCACTTAAATGGGACTAGCCTGGCTGCCGATCTCAAAGTCTTGGGTGACAGGTTCCCCTGGGTTTCCCTCAATGGATTCCCCATCTCCCTTGGGAGCTGGGTAAGTCAACTGAGTGGAGGCCAGGATTCTGTTTCAGAGGTGTCTTGCCAATGGTTTCAATGTGACCAAAGAAAATGACAGCAAAACATTCTTGGGGTGAAAGGGTGGCAGGTCAATCACTAACACCCTGTTCACTCAGAGCGAGTGTGCATGCAGCAAGGCAGTCTCTGCCTCTGGGCCCCTCTGCCTGCACACTCGTCCCGCACAGCCGTCCTCTGGGCCTCTGTCCTCCGCGCTGCCACCACTTCTGCCTCTGCTCTCCTGCAGCCTTGCAGCAGTACCACCATGTCGCCCAGAGCACGGGGCGGAGCTCCTTATATCAAGTCAATAGCAACGTATGGCCCACACGTGTGCAGTGAGCTAGCCAACCAGGGCCAGGTGAGAATCCTGGCCCCAGGAACTCTTATTTTATCCACAAAAGGCATCTCCTTGGATGCGAGGAACTGAGGAAAGCCGTGGGCAACTGCGAGAGTCTAGGCTGAGGCTACACTTCAGTGGCTTCTCAAAGGTCCACGTGTCTGGAATCAGACCCCGACATTCCGACTGAGTATCCGTGAGGAGTGTCTCTCTTTCTCTGTCTCTCTGACTTTCGGCCTGCTTTTTCAGGCCACCCTGGCCTCTGAGTGAGGCAGGGGTGCCCTTTACGTGCTCTGTGTGTGCCTCTAACTTCATCAATTTCACGGAACCCGATGCTCACCACCGCAGGTAGGAGATCTACGCTTCGCTCTTATTCTTGACTAAATGCTGTACTTTTTATCTCATAAAAATGTATCTGGGTACCCGTTAGCCACTTAAAAGACGAATAGCGCTGGCTTCCAGTCTTATGTCTCCGGTGAAAGTTTTCCCGGTGTCTGCCGCTCCTTGATCCCCCGCCTCCAGACGGGAATGTCGGGGACTGGCTGAGCCGACTTCCTACTCTCCTATCCTAATCTGCGGACTCCGAGGGCAGACCGGACTAGTAGACAGTAGTTCTTGGATATCAGCTCTGGCTGATTGATCCGATGGTGCTGAGTGAACCTCGGGCTAGGCTGCTGCCTATGCGAGAGTTGCAGATGACCCCTGACCTCTGTCTGACAGGTGAGATTTCTTACAGTGGATGACTAGTACCATAATTCCCAGGCAGTGGCAGAAACTGGTGTTTGAGAGTATAGACCTGCCCCTTCATAACTGTCCATGGCAGCCTCTTGTCTGAATTTTATCTTTGGCCTTAGAAAAAGTTCCCCTGCTCCTCATTTGAAGCAGTCCTCTTGGGACTGTGCCACTTTCTCCTGTGTAGTGTAAATGAGGTTTGTGAAGTGGTCAAGCTGAAAACTGAGCGATTTGATCCCCAAACCCTGAAAAAGAAGTGCCTTATCTTCTGCACACAAGCCTGGCCTCAATACAAACTCTGATTAGAGAGGCTTGGCCCCTGAGAGAAGTATACAATATAATAAGGTTATGCAGCTAAATTTATTGTGCTACAAGGAAGGAAAATGGTCAAAAGTCCTGTGGACTACTACTGTATAAAACTGGTTTTCTAAAGCCTTTTATTGGAAATCTATTCTACTTATTGGGTTCATCATTATCCTCAAAAATTGAGAGGTGTTTAAACTAGACTCCCTGAGACAGAAATTTATCTTCTGCAATACAGCCTGGCTTAAATCTTTAAAAAAAAAAATTGCTTAAAGAAAGGTTTGACCTTGTCATGTTTAGTGAAGGATTTTGTAAGTCCAGGGAAAGGAAATCCCAGGGCAAAATACCTCTAAAAACCGAAATCAGTCAAAGGGAGAAATAAAGATTAAGACCCCTTTATTGCTTACAAACTGCAGTCCAGGGACATCTCTCTCCTCTGCTCCAGAAGAAGCCAACAAGCAAGCCA
>JAVSCE010006198.1:0-77597 GCA_032199065.1 Smutsia gigantea
TGGCTTATTTCACTGAGCATAATACCCTCTAGCTCCATCCATGTTGTTGCAAATGGTAGGATTTGTTTTCTTCTTATGGCTGAATAATACTCCATTGTGTATATGTACCACATCTTCTTTATCCATTCATCTACTGATGGACACTTAGGTTACTTCCATATCTTCGTTACTGTAAACAGAGCTGCGATAAACATAAACCTCTTGTTTTTTGAAGTCTCTGAGGGCTCAGTCCTGGGCTCTCTCCCTTCCTCCGGCTGCACTCTCTCCCAGTGAGATCTCATTCTTTCCTAGCTAGTGCTGCTCCTCCCAAACATCTGCTCCAGCCTAGTCCTCTACTGGGAGTTCTAGAGCCCCTATCACAGCCAGGGCTAGGGACCACTTGAGAGAAAACCCACACACTCACAACAAGACATGTCCATTGATTCTCACAGCTATCTACAGCACAAGACATTTATCAGGTGCTCTGGCACTAGTTCCCCTGCCCTAACCCTTCTGCTGAGTTCAGAAGGGGCCTCCACCACTTCTTAGCTAGGTCCTCTGAATTAAGTTACTTGACGTCATTAGTAAGACGAGATTAAGAATCGTGTCAACCTCAGTGGGTTGCAGTGAGAATGAAATGAGATAATCCATGCAAAGTGTTTAATGCATTGCCTGGCACATACATGGTATGGTAAACACTCACTATGCTTTATGCTCTGTTGGTCAATCTGACTGGGCCTGAATTCTGGCTCTACCACTTCCAACTGGTGTTTCCATAAGCAAGGTATTTAAGTTCTCTGAGCCTCGTTTCTCTCCTCTGTAAAATGGGGATAACACTAGTGCCCACCACCTAAGGCTGTTAGACATTCAGTAAGTGGACACATAAAGCACTTAGAACAGTGCTCATAAAGCAGTAAATATTAATGTTACTATTATCCTGAGAAAGGCAACGAATGCTTGAGTGAGCCTGTCAGAGATCAGCCATCTGGATCTCATTCCTGGTTCCCCTTGTGATATACTGGACACATGTACACATGCTCCTTGAGGCCAGCTGGGGAATGGGAAACAGCATCAGGACAACAAATGTCACCTGGGGCGGCCTGGTGTCAAACTGCAGCAGGGGCAACTTTTGTGCAGGGATAAAAGCTGGCTTAGCAATCTCTGGCTATGTGATTTCTTACAGCTGTACATTGCTACGTGACACTCCCCTGAGATCCAAGTGGCCTCCCCTGTACTGTCAGCATCTTGTTCTTTCTTATCTTGAAACTGTCTTTGAGGCCCTAAACAAGGATCTGCTGTTCTCATTTTAAAATAAATGAAAAAAAAAACAGTTATTAACCCTTAACAGTCTTGTCCCCCATTGCAGCTGGGAATCAGACTGTTCTTTGAGCATCTCAAACAGGCCTTCCACATGGCTTGGCATAGCTGCCCCTGCTCCCTGGTCAACTTGCTCATTCACATTCCTCAACGATGTTTCCAAACTTCCCTCACTCTCCTTAAATTTCCCACCTGGCCCTCTCCCCAACTCTCCTCACCCCACCCTATCTCTCAGTGGATGACCATGCCTCTACTTCCCAGAGAAAACTGAAGCCATCAGTTGCAAAACATTCATTCAATATGGACCTATTGGCACCATTTGACACAGTCACTCCCTTCTCTTTGATACACTTCCATTCCTTGGTTTCCAGGATATTTCAATCTCTTTGTATCCCTTTTCCATTAGTGGCTGTTGTTCTCCACTCTCATTGCTCGCTCCACATCAGCAGCTCAACTTTTTTTTCTTTTGATGATTTCCATATACCTTTTTTTATTAAAGTATCATTGGTATACAATCTTATGTTGGTTTCAGATATACAACACAGTGGTTCAACAGTTACCCATATTATTAAATCCTCACCCCCCTCTAGTGCAGTTATTATCTGTCAACATAGGAACATGTTACAGAATCACTGACTATATTCTCCATGTTGTACTACCATTCCGTGACCAACTTCCATTTTGATTGCCACTTATCATGCCCCTTTATCCGCTTCACCCTACCCCACCCTCCACCCCAACCCTTCCCTCTTGGTAACCACTAGTCCCTTCTCAATGTCTTATGAGTCTACTGCTATTTTGTTCTTCCTGTTCTGCTTTGTTTATATACTCCACAAATAAGTGAAATCATATGGTATTTGACTTTCTCTGTCTGGCTTATTTCACTGAGCATAATACCCTCTAGATCCATCCATGTTGCTGCAAGTGGCAGGATTTCTTTTCTTTTTATGGCTGAATAATATTACATTGTCTATATGTACCACATCTTCTTTATCCACTCATCTATTGATGGACACTTAAGTTGCTTCCATATCTTGGCTATTGTAAATAGTGCTGCAATAAACATAGCTGTATATGTCTTTTTTTATGGTATTATTAATATACAATCACATGAGCAACGTTGTGGTTACTAGAGTCCCCCTATTATCAAGTCCCCACCACATACCCCATTACAGTCACTGTACATCAGCATAGTAACATGTCATAGAGCCACTACTTGTCTTTTCTGTGCCATACTGCCTTCCCCATGCCCTCCCTATTTGTGTGCTAGTCATATTGCCCCTTAATCCCCTTATTCCTCCCTTCCCACCCATCCTCCCCAGTCCCTTTCCCTTTGGTAACTGTTAGTCCATTTTTGGGTTCTGTGAGTCTGTTGCTGTTTTCTTCCTTCAGTTTTTGCTTTGTTGTTATACTATATAGATGAGTGAAATCATTTGGTACTTGTCTTTCTCCACCTGGCTTATTTCACTGAGCATAATACCCTCTAACTCCACCCATGTTGTTGCAAATGGTAGGATTTGTATTCTTCTTATGGCTGAATAATATTCCATTGTGTATATGGACCACATCTTCTTTATCCATTCATCTACTGATGGACACTTAGGTTGTTTCCATTTCCTGGCTATTGTAAATAGTGTTGTGATGAACATAGAGGTGCATATGTCTTTTTGAATCTGGGCTGCTGCATTCTTAGGGTAAATTCCTAGGAGTGGAATTCCTGGGTCAAATGGTATTTCTATTTTTAGTTTTTTGAGGAACCTCCATATTGCTTTCCACAGCAGTTGTACCAATTTACATTCCCACCAACAGTGCAGGAGGGTTCCCCTTTCTCCACCCCCTCACCAGCACTTGTTGTTCCTAGTCTTTTCAATGTTGGCAGTCCTAACTGGTGTGAGGTGGTATCTCATTGTGGTTTTAATTTGCATTTTCCTGGTGATTAGCAATGTGGAGCATCTTTTCATGTGCCTGTTGGCCATTTGTATTTCTTCTTTAGAGAAGTGTCTGTTCAGGTCCTCCGCTGTGGGGAAGTTGGGGTTCCTGTGGCCAGGATTCTCACTGAACTTAAACCACCTGATGATATACACTATACAGAGAGCTCAGCCCAGTCCTCTGGGTGGAGGCAGAGACACTAGTGCTCGACCAACCGCCAGGAGAACAAGCTGGGTAATAAACCCTTTCACCCCAAAGAACATTTTGCTGTCATTTTCTTTGGTCACATTGAATCCATAGTGAACTTGCCTGGGGCTGAAACCCATTGGCAACACATTTGGTGAAGTTGGCAGAGTTCATTGTTGACCAAGGAAAAAGACAGGCTGCCCTTATGGGAAGGGTGCTTCAGCAGGCTGCCCCTGTGAATGGGGAGACAGTGGATTGTACCTCAGTGGGTATGTGGTCTGAGGTGGCTTGTCCCCTAGAGGACTGGGCCCACCCCAGAACTGGAGGCAAGTGGAGGTGATACCTGAGGCAGTAGGGGTATCCCTTGGTATAGTAAGTAGGTCTTTTGAGAGACAGAGTGCCTGTGAGGCAGTGGGGACTGTGGGTTGGCTGCTTCTCACAGTATTAAAAAAGTCTACAGAAGAGAAGGACATACTCCTGAAAAATACCCAAGAAATGGCGGCATGAGAACGCGAGCTGCAAACTTCTGTTGATTCCCTGAAGAAGGAAAAGGCATTGATGTGAGAGGAGGCAGCAAGAGAACACTGGCAGCGAGGTGCCATTGAAGAGGTAAAAGATTCCTTACAGAACGAAATGGCAGTGCTGCCAGGTGCTCTGAAGGAGGAAAAGGCCATCAAGGAAAAAGACAAACTCCTGAGGGAAGCACAGGTGGAAGTGGCACAAGAACACAAGCTGTGAAGCATTGAGGTGAAGGTAAGAGAGCTGCTGAAGACTGAGGTAGCATTGCTGCAAGGCATGGTAAAAAAGGTAAAGGTTGCAGCAGAGGAGGCACGTAGGGGAGGGGAGAGAAAAGTGCCATCAGCCCCGGAAATGGAGGAGTTGGGAAAGGATGAAGGGGTGGTGCCAGAGGCATTGACCCCTCCTGTATTGAAAGCAAGCCCAGTGGTTGTAAAGAAAAGAAAGACCCAGCAACTGAAAGTTCCCCAAGGAGAGGTGCAGCCCCCTCCCCAGGTTGTGGAGCACTCTATGCCCTGCCCCTACACTCAGGCTGAGCTGGTGGATTTGGGCTCCTGGTTTAGGCAGAAGCCCTCGGAGTCAATATCTGCTTGGCTCCTGCGTCTGTGGGACTTAGGGGTGGATGGTATTGTTCTGTCGGGATCAGAGATGGGAAAGCTGGCCTCTCTGACAGTGCAGCCTGCCTTGAGGCAGCGATTACAAAATGCACATCAGACCACAGGGAGTCACTCCCTCCTCGACTGGCTTATGGCTGCACTTTGTGCTGTGTGGCCCAATCAGGGTGATCTCCCATCCTCTCCTGTTAGATGGCAGATATATGCTGAGCTCCAAAAGGTGTTACAAGAGCTAGGCATAAGAAATCCCATCTATAGTCCAGAGAATTATGGCCCAGATGAAGAGATTTTCACTACTGGGATGAGAAATATTGTGCTTAAAACAGCTCCTACATCCCTCTTTCTGTCTCTAGTGGCCATTCTTTGCCCTCACTTAGGGCAGCCCATAAGCGAGGTGACACATACAGTAGCAGACTTAGGAGAGGTTGAAGTAATGAAAACACAGAAAGAAATAAGGTCTGCTACTCACAAGAAGAATTTAAAGGGCCCCATGAAGGTTACAAGAACCCAGATGTGGGTTGATTTAATACGGGCAGGAGCAGATAGAAGGAAATTAGATGGAAGTCAAATAGGATCTTACTAGAGCTATGGCAACAGCTAAAATCAGAGCAGCAGTTCCAGCCATTAAGACCAAAGAGGCAGAGGTCAGAGACAGAGCCACGAGTCCAGCCTGTGTGTTTGCAAGACTTCCTGCTGGAGGGCAAGCCAACCTCACTTGAGCCCACACAGAGAGAGGATTGGGGAAGGTCAAGGTATCTGCCCTGAGGGACCAGGGAGGAACTGGAGGCCACATGTTGAAATACCTATCCATTGGTCCCCAGTGAACATACAACATGTCCTGGCTCTGGTCAACACAGGGGCTGTATGTTCACTGATTCATGGTAACCCTGAGCAGTTCCCTGGGACCCCCACTATCATAGATGGATATGGGGGTAAGGCTATCAAAGTGGAACAAGCCCAAATCCCTTTGGGAATAGGGCGTCTACCCCCAAAAGAGTACACTGTGTATATATCTCCTATCCCTGAGTATATTTTGGGGATTGATATCCTGCAGGGTCTATGGTTGCAGACCACTACAGGTGAGTTTAGACTGAGAGTATGTGTGGTGAAGGCAGTTCTGAGGGGAAATGCTAGGCACCCGCCCATAGCTTTGCCTGTGCCTCGGTGGGTGACTAACACCAAACAATACAAACTGCATGGAGGGCATAAAAAGATTGGAAAAACTCTCCAGGAGCTGAAAAAGGTGGGCATTATAAAGCTCACCCATAGTCCTTTCAATTCCCCAGTGTGGCCAGTAAAAAAGCCAAATGGCTCCTGGCGTATGACTGTGGATTACAGAGAACTGAATAAGGTCATACCCCCTATGCATGCTGCTGTCCCCTCTACTGCAGGCCTGATGGATACCCTCAGACGTGAACTAGGAACATACCATTATGTAGTAGATCTTGCTAATGCCTTCTTTTCCATTGATATTGAGCAGGAAAGTCAGGAACAGTTTGCCTTCACATGGGAAGGATGGCAATGGACTTTCACTGTCCTTCCACAGGGATACCTCCACAGCCCCACCATCTGTCATGGACTTGTAGTCCAGGACTTGACTATATGGGAGAAACTGCCAAAGGTGCAGCTGTACCATTATATTGATGATGTCATGCTCACATCCGATTCTCTTTCAGATCTAGAAGGTGCAGCACCTAGACTGCTGCAACATTTACAGAAGAAAGGATGGGTTGTGAACAGTACCAAGGTACAGGGACCTGGTTTGCCTGTCAAATTCTTGTGGGTCGTCTGGTCAGTAAGACCAAAGTTATACCAGAAGCAGTTATAGATAAAGTCCAGGCCTTTCCTACCCCCACAACTGTAGCATTGCTACAGTAGTTTCTGGGTCTTCTAGGCTACTGGAGAGTGTTTATCCCTCACTTGGCACAAATTCTGAAGCCCTTATACCGGTTGGTACGAAAGGGCGTCAGGTGGGACTGGGATGAGATATGTGCATCTGCCTTTACTACAGCAAAACGGGCAGTCAAGGCCGTGCAGGCCTTGAGTGTGACAGACCCATCAAGGGTCTGTGAGCTGGACGTTCATGTCACTGAAGACGGTTATGGCTGGGGTCTCTGGCAGCGGCTTGAACAAACTCACCAACCCATTGGATTCTGGTCACAACTCTGGAAAGGGGCAGAGGTACGATACACTTTGATAGTAAAACAACTGACTGCAGTGTATCACGCTTTGCTAGCTATAGAACCCATGACTGGAATAGCCCCAATAAAGGTAATAACCACCTGTCCCATCTTGGGATGTGTACGAGACTGGACCCAAAAGCCAAGGAGTGGTGTGGCACAAATGCCCACACTGGCCAAGTGGGGTGCTTACCTACAGCAGCATAGTGCCCTCTCTAGTAACCCCCTGAGTGAAGAACTCCAACACTTATTGGGGCTGGTGACATACACTAGTGAAAAGCAGGAAGAACTTGCTTTTCAACCATTATTAGCAGAGTCCCTATCGGGAGGGAAGAGCCCCTATACCCAAAGTTGCATGGTACACAGGTGACTCTGGTCATGGGCAGCCCCCAAAATGGAGGGCCATAGCTTTCCATCCTGACTGAGACAATGTGGATGGAAGATGGTGAGGGAAAGAGCAGCCAATGGGCAGAGTTGTGGGCCATGTGGCTTGTGATCAGTCAGGAACCCTCCCCTATAGTTGTCTGCACTCACAGCTGGGCTATCAGGCTTGACCCTGTGGCTACCAACCTGGTACCATGCCAACTGGCTGGTTGGTCACTGACCCCTCTGGGGGCAAGAACTGTGGCAAGACTTATGGGCCTGTGGTCAGAATAAAATAATTACAGTATACCATGTGACAGGTCATTTGCCACTGGCATCCCCAGGAAATGATGAAGCAGATAAATTGTCCCAGATATGTTGGTTAGAAGGAAAGCCTGCTTCTGATGTAGCCCAATGGTTACGTCAGTGTTTGTTGCATGCAGGGCAAAAGACAATGTGGACTGTAGCCCGTCGGTGGGGCTTGCATTTGACCTTTGAAGAAGTTAGTAGAGCCCAGCAGGAGTGTGCCATGTGCTCCAAAAGGGACTTACACTGAGTTCCACAGCAACATGGGAGAATAGCTAAGTGGCCTATACCCCTCGTCAGGTGGCAGATAGACTATATTGGGCCTCTGCCTGTGTCACAAGGATATCGGTATGCCACGACTTGTGTGGACACAGCTACTGGATTTCTGGTTGCTTTTCCTATCCTTTGTGCAGACCAGCAGATGACCAAAAGAGGCCTGGAGCGTCTCTCTGCTGCCTATGGCTGACACAGGTAATTGAGAGTGATCAGGGTACCCATTTTACTGGACATACACTGCAAGAGTGGGTACGACAGCTGGGAATCAAATGGAAGTTTCATGTTCCACGCAATCCTATCACAGCAGGCATGATAGAGTGGCATAATGGCTTGTTAAAATTTGGACTAAAGTCAGATACCAATAGTCTGCGGGCATGGTCAGTCCGCTTATGGACCGTGCTATGGCGTTTGAATGAGAGATCCTGAAAGGGAGCCCTGAGCCCCATAGACACATTAACATATATGGCTGCCTCCTCTATGCAACTGCAAGTACAAACCAAGGAAGAATCACTAAAGCCGAGGTTCGGCCACCAGAATAACAACATCTTGCTGCCAGCACCAACCACACTGAACCCCGGAGACTCCATTGAGTGGACATGGCCTTGGACCTTTCGACACACGGGCCAACAATGGCTGGCTCTCCTGGCACCTTGGGGACAAGAAGTCCTGGAAGCTGGCTTCCTGTGTATTCCTGGAATAACAGCAGAATGGCCCCCAAAGGTCACAGTAGTATATCCTGAATGGCCAGAAGGTAGGAGCATCTTACCGGGGATTTTTGTTTTATCATTATGGCCAGTGCATGCACCTCCATTAGCACTATATATAGACCCTTCGGTAACCCTCATGGGGAAAGGAGTAAAAGTATGGTATACTAGACCTGGAAGGGACCCTCTTCCTGCTACAGTCCTATCACAGGACCATTATCTTGCATGCATCCTACCCGATGGACAAGATTTGCCTATGTTGGTGTCATTAAAACATGTGTTTTATCGCCTCTAAGGTTTTTGTGGATTGGGAACTTCCTCTGGCTTGAGGATTATTTAATTTTTGTTGTTATCTCTAAGTTGTTGTTATCCTCTGTTGCTGTTGTGGAATCTGGTTACAGTGTTCCAGGGACCATTGCGGAAGATTGAAAGCATGTACATTGTAAGGCGAGAATCCTGGAGGGGCGAAGTGTGTGGAAGTTGGGGTTCTTATGGCGAGGATCCTCACTGAACTTAAACCACCTGATGATGTAACTGGCCTGTTGCTAGGCTACCGCTTCCACACCTTTAGGCAATAAGCTATTATTGTGTTATATGGAGAGCTCGGCCCAGTGCTCTGGATGGAGGCAGAGACACTGGTGCTCGACCTACCACCAGGAGAACAAGCCGGATAATAAACCCTTTCACCCCAACGTATGTTTTGCTGTCAATTTCTTTGGTCACATTGAATCTATAGTGAACTTGCCCAGGGTTGAAACCCACTGGCAAGACATCTGCCCATTTGTTAATGAGGTTATTTGATTTTTTGGGTGTTGAGGCATATGAGTTCTTTATATTTTTTTATGTTAACCCTTTATCAGATGTCAGTAGCTCAACTCTTAATGGTAGAGAGCCTTGTAGCTCTGTACTTGAACCTCTTCTCGAACCACTTTCACTTCCTTGATTATATCCAGTTTCATGACTTTAACTACTGCCTATTCATTGATGACTCCTAAATTTATGTCTTCAGCCCAGACCTGTCTCCTGATCTCCAGTCTCATATTCTGCTGCCTACTAGATATCTCCACAGACTGGATGGCTTAAACAATAGGCATTTATTTTCTCACAGTTCTAGAGGCTTGAAGTCCAAGATCAGGGAGCTGGCAGGGTTGGCGTCTGGTGAGAGCTCTCTTCCCGGCTTGTATATGGCTACCTTCTCACTGTGTCTACACATGGCTTTTCTTGTGTGTGTGCATGGAGAGAGAGAGGGCTCTGGTATCTTCTTTTCTCTTCTGATAAAGACACCAACCCTATCAGATTAGGGCTCCACTGTTTTGACTTTATTTAACCTTAATCACCGCCTTAAAGGCTCTCTATCTAAAAGCTATTATATTGGAGGTTAGGGTTTCAACATATGATTTTGAGGGAACACAATTCAGTCCATAACAGATACATAATAGACATCTTAACCTTAGCATGTTCAAAATGGAAATTCTAATCAGGGACAAATCCAAATATTTGGGTCCTGAAACTTAAATAATTTGGGATTCCTTCTTTAGGAAAAAGAACTCAAAAATAAGTTACTAACATATTACTACAGCCTGAGCAAATGAGAGACTTAAGTTTCATCAGCTTCACAGCAAATCTGCCTCTGCTCCTGATCTTCATTCCCTCCCCCCACCACACACACCTGTCTCTCCCATAGTCCTTCTCGTCCTAGTCAATGGCAGCTCCAGCCTTCAAGCTGCTTAGGCCTAAACTTTTCAAGGCATCCTTGACTCTCCTTTTTTTTCTCCCACCCTACATCTAGTGTGTCAGAAAATCCTGCTGCTTCTACTTCCAAAATATATTCCGAATCTGACTACTTTTCACCATCTCTACCACTACCACCCTGTTCCAAGCCATGATCGACTTGCTTGGAATACTGCAGTAGCCTCTAAATGGTGTCATTGCTCCCACTGTTGACTGCAAATGTCTATTCTCAACATAGTGAGGCTTTAAAAAATGTAAACCAATAATGTCAACTCAAAACTCTCCAATTTTGTAATTTAACAAACATAATCAAGGCACCATTCTATGCCATGGGAGCACCGTAGTGAGTAAAACAGATAAAAAGTCCTGTCTTCATGGAGCTGACATTCTAGCAATGAGACTTCGTTGCTCACTCAGAGTAAAATCCAAGTCCTTTTTATAACTGATTTTCCTTATTTACTTGTTTGTTGTGTCTCCTCCAACTAGAATGTAAATCGCATGAGGCCAGGAATTTGTTTGTCTGTATCCTTAGTGCTTGGCAAATATTAAATATTTAATGAATATTTGTTGAATGAATGAATGAACTTCCTCATACCATACTGATACCTATTCACATCTGTACTTTTCTGATCTTCTTTTTCTCCTGTTATAGTAAAGGAGATATCCTTTTTATATCTGGCACAGTGGTTCTCAAACTTGAGTACACACCAGAATCCCCTAGAATGCTTGTTAAAACACAACACTCTAGGCTGCACCCACAAAGTTTCTGATTCAGTCTGAAATGAGTCCCAAGAACCTGCATTTCTAACCAGTTCCATGCGATGGCAATGCTACTGGTTCAAAGATCACACTTGAGAATCACTGATCCCATCCCTCCCGTTTTTTCAGGAACTTTACACTATTAACTGATTTTTCTTTCTAAATATAGTCAGTGAATACCTTTCAACTGAATCCTTCCATTCCCTTCCTATTGCTACTGTAGCTCTGTCCTCTTGATCATTAGCCAGATTTCTTCAGAGTGTTATATACTGGCATTCTCCGTGTTTCACCCTCCACTCACTTCTCCACTCGCTCCAATCAAGCTTCTTTTCCTATAACTCCATCAAAACATCTCTCATTGGATCACAAATGATCTATATGTCTTCAAATCTAATGCACATGCTTTTAGTCATCATCTTACACACATTCAACACTGAAAACTCTTTCCTCCTTCTTGAGACATTCTCTTTCCTTGGCTTCCATGAAACTATGATCTCATTGTTTTTCTCCTGCTTTTCTGGCTGATCCCTCTCAGGCTCATATTCTTCTACCAAAGCATTAAATATTAGAGATCCTAAAGGTTTGATCCTTCACAGATTTGCTGTCAAGCCCTCTTCTATTGTTACTCTGTATTCTTGTAAAAAGAGATCTTATGAATGACAAAGGTTTCCATTTCTAGATGCTAATGTTACCCAAATTTATATCTCTGGCCTTATATTTACATATTGCTATCTCTAGACTTACATAAATGACTATCTACTTGACTTCTCTGGATATTTGTCCAATAGGGATATCAAATTTAACATGACCAAATTAGAATTCTTAATTGTCCCACCACCCAACCTGTTCTCTTGGTCTTCCCCCACTCAGTATCAGCATCACCATCAACCTACTTGCCCAAGCCAGAAATCAGTCTTGATTCTCCCTTTAGTCATGCAGCTACCTTGTCACCAAATCCTACCCTTCTCCCTCTAAGTATCTTTCAAACTCATCAAATTATTTGTCTTAGTCCAGCCACCATCATCTCTCACTTCAGCTACCACTGTAGACTCCTAACTGATCTCACTGCTTCTACTATTGCCCCACTCTCCACCCTGTATCCAGCAGCAAAATGACTTGTCCAAACACAAATCTAACCGGGTTCATCCTCCGCTTACCACCCTTCCATGTTGCTCCTTACACCCTGGACAAAGTTAAAGATGTGCACAACATGTGCACAAACCCACTGAGTTTGGCGGCATTACATATATGTCAAAGCCTTTGTAATCTCTCCCCATCTACCTCTTCTTCACTCTGCCTCCCACAAAACCCTCATTCTAGTGATTTTAGCCTACCTGCGATTCCAAGAATGTTGGATATCCTTGCCCGTGATACTCTCTCTTCCAAGAAGCACTTCACTTCCTCAGCTACTTGGCTTACTGCTTCTTATCTTTAGAGAGAAAGCTCAAGTGTCATTTTCTAAGATTTTCTTCACTTATACTCTCCCACATGCCTCTGTGCTCCCAGAAGTCATGCCTTCACTTTCATGTCACTTACTACTCTGCATTTTAATCATTTATTTTATTTTCTTTCTCTCATGAAACCACGGGAGTCCTATAGGGCAAGGGCAACTTTGTGACTTACTTATCTCTACATCCCCAATATTTATCCCAGTGCCTGACACATACTAGGCATTCAATAAATGTTTGTTGAATGCATTATTAATTAACTTATGAATGAATGGTGACCTTGGAAAAGCAAGTTCAGGAGTAAGCCTATTTCCAATGGGCTAAACAGGCAATGAAAGAGTAGTAAATTGGCAATGATGGGTGTAGACAAAGCGTTTGAGAAGCGTGGCCATGAAGAAAAAGGAGAAAGAAATAGAGAGAGAACGTGTCACAGGGATTGTTAGCTGCCTAACCCAATATTCATTCTCCCCCTTATAGAAGACTGGTTTTTGAGCTGAGCACATGATAATTTCATTTAGAACAAAGTCTGCCTTTCCTCACTCTCTCGCAGCTGTATGGGCCAATGAGATATAAAAGGGAATGTGTATAATAATAGCATGTAACAAATTTCCTTAAAAGATTGTCGATATGTGCCCTTTGCCTCTTCCTACACCTTCCCCCATTTTGCTGTTTGGAATATGGATGCAATGGTTGGCACTTCACCTTGGACCCAGCGGAAGAGGGCCACCCTCTAGGGATGGCAGAGACAAAAGCTGGCAGAAGCCCTGAGAGCCGTGTGACTGCCACATCAGCCTTGGACTGCCCACCTCATGACCTTCACACGAGAAAAAACCTTTGATTTTGTTTATGCCATTGTTAGGTAGGGTTTTTCTAGGGTTTATTTAGGATGGGAGAGATAAGATCATGTTTATAGGTAGAGAAAGGAGTCAGTAGAAAAAGAGTAGAGGACTCAGTTCATAGATCAAGGTTAATGAGGGTGTGAGAGGGATGGGGACATGGGACACAGATAGAGGGATCTGCTTTGGAAAAGGAACAGAGACATCTTCTGTGAGCCCTAGGAAAAGGGACAAGAACATTTGTTGAGCACGTTCTATGTCCTGTTTTAAAAATACTACCTGCCCTAATTCTCACAACACTATAGAGGATACAATTTTTAAGCTGTGTTTTGTCAGTTGTGCACAAGATGTGACTTTATTTACTTCAATAAGAGTTCAGTCTCTATCTCAGGTCATAATCAGGTTTCAATTCAGTCAGTATTGTTTGTGATAACAATATCAACGGACAAAACAACCTCAATGTCCATTATTAGGGATTAGTGAAATAAATTGTGGCCCATCTCCACAGTGGAATAGCCTATGACTGTTAGAAAGAATGAGGTAGCTTTTTTGGGGTTGATGTGGAATGAACTCCAAAACATATTGTAAAATGAAAAGACAAGGTGAAGAACATTGGGTATAGCATGTTATAAATCCGTGTAAAAAAAGAGAAGCAAAACAAAGTATATATATATATATACACGATATTTCTGAAGGAATATACAGGGAACTAGTAACAAGTGGACGTCTCCTGGGAAGAGTTGGGGAGTGAGAAGGAGACTTGTTTTTCACTGAATAGTCTTTGGTGCCTATTGAACTGAAGATAATCTACAATCTACATTTTGCCTATTAAAATAAAGAATGGGGGATTAAGAGGTATAAACTTCCAGTTATAAAATAAATAAGTCATGGGGATGAAAGTACGGCATAAGGAATACAGTCAATAATATTGCAATAATTTTGTATGCTGACAGATGGTAACTACACCTATGTGAACATTTTGTAATATATATAATTATTGAATCACTGTTGTTTTGAAATTAGTATGATATTGTACTATACTTCAATTTAAAAATAAAAAATAATATGTCACTTAAATAAATAAATGAACTTTGTTAACTCAGGATTTTTCCATCCTCCTCCTTCTTCCAGGAATGGCATTTCAGTTCCAGCAGGCTTGCACAGCCTTGGGACTACAGGGGAAGCACCCATCAAGCTGGTAACACTCAGATCAGAGGTGGGTCCAGATTTGATGGGGCCTGATTCAAACAACTGGAGACTGTTTTAAAGAAAAATAATACACAATTGTGAATACAAAATGAGGTACAGGGCCTTGGAATTTATTTGTGCAAATGAGGGACCTTGAAGCTGAACTTCATTAGTTTCAAGGTAAATCAGCCTCTGATGCTGAATGCATTGCTCCATTGGATGTTAGGCATTGTCACTCCTTCACATTGCTCCACGGAGATAAGACCATTCTCTTCTTTCCAGCCTTCCAGCCATGCTCCGAATGGATATAGTCATGACAGGCAGCCTTCACCAGATCTGCCAGCTTCCTCGCTTTCTCAGATAGCTTCACTGCCCTTCTTAGAGGTTACAGGAAAATTCATCTGCTCTCTTCAAGCCAGTGAGAAAACTGAGAGAATCAGGATGAGGACACTTAAAATGCCAGCTCTGTGAACACCTCTGACGTCATGACGTCAATCCCCACTTGGCTGTGTCATGTTTCCTGGCAGTGTCCAGCCGCTCAAGTGTAGGAGCAGAGAAAGGGGGCCTGTCGCATTGATCCAGAATTGGGATTTGGCACAACAGGTGTGGTGTCAGGACAAGGACAGGGGAGGCAGGGAGACAGTATGATAGATGTTGAATGGTTGGATCAGGGACACTAGGTTCAATGGTGAAGATAGGGATTTGGAAAAAAAGATGCTGGGAATCCAAGTGTAGGGTTGAAGTGGGCAGAGTTGAAACCAACGTATTGTGAGGCTGTGGTGCCGAGAGGGTCAGCAGTGATTTCCATGACATCACTGGCCCCTGGTCCTCTTCTTATATCTGTAGTCGTTCATTTCCTTTCCCCTTTCTTGGACCTTCTTTCTTCCACTGCCCTGTAGATGTTAGTATCTCCAGGGCTCTGTCTCCATACTGGGTATCTCCACTTGCTATCCCACAGGCACTTCAGATCTAACACAGTTGAATTCATGTTCTTCCTCACCCCATACTTAGTCTCTTCCTATTTATTAAGACGTATTTTACAAATTTAATTTCATTGAATTTCCATAACAACTCTTAAGTTTTTGACATGAGGAAACTGAAGCTCAGTTTAAACAAGTGGCCTGCTTTTTGGTTCTGCTACAGGCATCAGGCCTGGGGTTTGAACCCAAGTCTGGCTGACTGAAAAGCCCATCATCCATTCATGAGTGCCTTCTATGGGTTTTGTAGTTTCACACACCTTACTTCTGAGGCTCCGTGCTGCTCAGAGGAATCACCATCCATTCTCACTACTCCTCCCCGTGGAATAATAAAATCTAATCTGCTTTCAGGTCCTGCTGATTTGACCTCACAAATATCTTTTGAATCTGCCCACCTTCCTCCACTATCATCATTCTAGCCCAAACCAACCGGACTTCTACCAGAGCCTTCTAACTGACCACCACATAGTTAGGCTCCTTCATGCATTCGCCACATACAGACAACAATGGTACTAGCAAAACACAAATCTGATCAGATCACTTCCCCCTAGCACCTACAGGAAAAAGTACACTTCTCTGTGTGACGTAAAATATTCTCCATTATCCTCAGTAAGTTCGTCTCCTGTTCTGCTCTTTCTCAAATAGGGCACTCAGGGGTTCATTTAAAGATGTTTGGCATGTGAGGTTTATACCATTCAATGAGACTACTTTAAGGGAGAGGATACAAAATTAGGCAAGAGGCACTCTGGTGGGAAAGGCCCCTCAAGCGAGGAGCCCTGAAGCTTAAAATTCATAAGCATCACAGTGAACCTGTTTCTAAGAACATTCACCAAATCATGTGCGGTTTCATAAATGCACCATGCTGGTTAATTCACTTGCCCACTTGACACATGTGATCCCTATACCTGAAATGTCCTTCCTGCCTTTGTTATCTGACCATTCATTCTTTGTGTACTGGAATCACATGGTGGGCTTACAAGAGCTGATTGTTAAACACAAATTTTGTGAACCGGTTGCTAAACACAGCCATTAGGAAAAATCAAATTAGATAAACTTTAAATTAAGTAGGCTATATTCAAAGCAAAGGTAACAGATACTCCAAACTCATTACTTCCTAATGATTTTACCATGTTTCACTATTATCTATGTTTGCGATGTCATGTATGTGACATGTCATGACATTACAATGTCACAGATTCATGGCATCTGTGTGGTGGAAATACTCTGCAGTGATGCACTCTTCCCAACTCCACACTCAATGACTTCACATTCATAACCTGAAGCTGGTGTGATGGGAATACAGACACCACAGAGACTGGCAAATGCCACAAATCAGTACTGTTTTCCCTAGAGCGTCCACTGTTAAGGATTTACCAGCACACCACTGCTTATAACCCAAATCAAGGAGCACCTCTGTGCAGCCTTCTCTGATTTTCTCCCCCTTACACACACACACACACACACACACACACAGTTGTCTACTATGCCCCTTCTATACCTTACATACCACTCTACAGCATTTAACATACTCTATTTCAAGAATTGGTTTCATTAAAGGCAGGTACTATGCTTTAGCCATCTTTACATCCCATTGTAAGGGCTGAGGGAATGTTGCTTAAATGACTTGAACCTCTTTGGGCTTAGTTTTATCTTTCTGCCAAATGAGAATACCTGCTCTCCCTACCACACACAGACCTCCTGAGGACAATGAAATTCTACACCTGAAAGTACTTTGAAAGAGAAACTGAGAAGTACTCTGAAAGTGCAGGGTATTATTTTCACATGTTCATGTAGTGTAATGAGCTTTCACCATGCAACACCTGTTGAAGCATATAATTCTAGCTTTCCCCTGTCCTCTCCCCAACATGTTCTGCTTTAGCTCCTGGGCTCCCTGGGCCTCTGAACCTTCCCATTGTCAGAGTCAGCAGAGACCTCTTTATTTTAATAAAGCCAACTATAAAGTATGTTTCTGTAAAGTCGGTTTTGGAAATCTGTAAGGCAAATGATAAAATCAGAGATACATTTCCGATGAGGGAAAAATCCCAGTTGACAATTAGGGACCCAGAAGGATGAAGGCATTAAGACAGGTCAAGCCACCCTACCTAAAACTCTCTCTTTGCACCTTATTTAATTTTTATTTGCATTTATCTAACAAGCCTTAATATGTTGCTTTCTATGTGTCAGACACTATTCTTAGTGCTTTACAAATATTAACTCACTTAATCTTCATAAAACACTTTTTATTCTCATTGTATAGGCAAGGAGACTGAGTCACAGAGAGGTTAAGTAAATTGCCCAGTGTCACACTCTTGCCTCCACTGTAGTCCAATTCTCACCCAACTCTTGCAGCCCACACTTGTCTCTCTTAGCCTATGTGGATATTTCCCAGATAGTGATCACATCATGTCCTACTATTTGGACAGTAATAGCAAACTACATCAGTATGCATTATGAAATGAACCTGGCTTTTAGCCAAGACAGCTGGATTGCTCTGCAACTAGCCAATTGTGATGTCTGGGGAGCCTGATGACACAGGAAGAAATAGAAGGCCTGAGCAAGGCTCCACAGTACAGCAGGAATTGCCTGCTGTAGGGGACAGCCCCTTGAGGAAGGATGTGGCCACTTCCCACAGACTATTACAGAAGATTATAAGCCTGGCTCCGAGGCTCTTCCCACCTGGTAGGTCTTTCACCACTGGAGGACTGCCATGACCACCAGACCTCTGCAAGGAACTAGAGTCACTGAGGACTATATCCTCTCGCTCATGTACATCTTTGATCCCAGACCCTCTGTGTTCCTTGTTTGATGGCTCTATAGTAAACCAAAGCACAAGCAAGTTGGGGTCACTGGGAATTGCCATAATCATGGGTCTTTGCACCACAGCCAGCCCCTGTGGTCTGATCTCTATCAGACCTCCTGGGCAAGTTATTTAACATCTCTGAGTCTCAGCTTTTCCATCTACAAACATGTCAATCAATGTTACATAATGGATTAAAAAAAAAAGTTTTGTGTCAGACATTTCTTCATTCATTCACTAAAGGACTATTTATGGAGTGTCCATTGTGTGCCAGCCACTGAGGTGGCCATTGGAGACACAGTGGTGAACAAGTCTGATACTGGGGTAGTCCCTGCCCTTACAAACTTTACACACTCTGCTTGGAAAAAAACAGGCAAGGGAAAAGGAAACAAATGAGTAACTATAAATTGGGGTGTCACACCATAAGCACTATGATAGAAATGCTGTGTGGGGGTGGGGGAGAGGAAACCCTACTTTCCACAGAATGATCAAATAAGGTTTCGCTAAAGAAGTGACATTTATGCCAATTTATTATTTTACTAGATTTGTGACCTTGGCCAATTTACGAGTAAGTTTCAAAATCACAATAGGTAACTGCTCTAAGCCTCAGTGGGCCTAACTCCTACCTCCCAGGATCCCTGTGATGATCCAAGGAGGTGGTATGTGTAAAACATCCAGCACATAGTAAGCAATCTATAAATGTTAATTCCTTTCCCCTTCTAGCTTGGGCAGTCAATGTTCTCCAGCCTGAAAACTGCTTCAGGTCACACAATCTGCTTGGGCAGCTATTCACCTACTTATTCGGTTCAGTAAGTCAGGGATTTAGTGCACAAATCAAATCCCAAAATTAGCAAAAATAATATGTGCTTACACTTCAGGACTGAACCTAGATGCCTTCAACTTAGGGTCTCCACATCGTGAAATCTGGGTAAGACTTCTAAAATAATCAGCTGGCAAAGCATCAAATTAATGTCCTATAATTCTCCAAATTGGCACCAGCCAGATTTCCCTCTCACTGACTTAACCTTCAGCAAAAAGCATGGGAGATAACCACCACTGGATCCTTGCCCTGTCCAAGGATCTGGCACCTTCATTTCTCCTTAGGGTGGAACAGCGGAACAACCTTTTGATAGGGAAAGGATGCTATGACTCTTTCTACTTACAAGTGAGGAACTAGCAGGTATAGAAATAGTCTGAAATGTGGGGAGGATTGCCCTGCTGGGCCAGGAAAAAAAGGAAGTGAGAGTTACTCAACCTGATGAAGCAAAAATAATATTCTTGGCTTCTGATTTAAGGTATTTTTCATGTTCAAGAAAGACTCGTTCTTCCAATTATTAATATTAAAAATGATAAATCTCTAACTTGGAATTTTGTCTGAAATCAGCCAGTGTGTAACATAAATCAGCACCCAAAACCCTGGGGGGCTTATGAAGTTTTTGTCGTTAAAAAAATTACTGAAGGTATGTTTTTACCCTCAAACAGGCACAATCATTTCCAATCATACTCAGCACAGTCAATCCTAACCCTGACATTTCAGAGCTCTGTCAAAATTAAAATAACATACCTAGGCATTAAACTACACTATGGTTGTTTCCAAATTATTCAATACAGAAAACCATGGGGTATGGTTGAAATAAATTAGAAGCAATGGCTATAACAGCCATTTCCCAAGTCAATGCTTTTGAGCAGCTCCTAGAAATAGATCTAGTAATATCCCTGGTTTGGTGGCCAAAGCAATTTAAGCAAATTAGAGATGCTTAAGCCTTTATTGAATGACTGTACTAAAATCAAATTTGATATACTTTAAAAACCAATATTATAGATAGTAATTATAATTGCTTCTGACAAGTCAGTTGAGAAACCATCCCTGGCCTCCAGCATATAAAACAGTGTTTAAAAAGGATTGTCCCTTTAAGCACAATTCTACATAAGTCACTCAAAGCAATAAAAGGATAAGAGTCACTGTAAACAGATGTAAACTAGGTTCTCTTAAAACATTAGAAGGACTCTGGCATGTAGTCAAAGTAATCTAGGGCTGGAAAAATTCTTGGAGAACAAGAGGAATTACTGGAATAATATGGAAGAGCTCCCTCTTCACCATGAACAGAAACAAATTTATGGTTCCCGAAGTGACCTTGCTTTTCCTTTGTCTTGTTAAAAATACTCACCATTAGATATGGTGAACATAACTCGTAAGGAGATTTTCTCCTATTTTCCCATAGAAGCTAGGCTACAAAGCTGTTAGGTGTAGAAATATTCGGGCATGTTCAACACAAGACCAGATTTTCTGAAGTGAAATGACATGAAATTGGGATACTCAATGAATGTTAGGCATTATGACACTGCTTTTTTCTGCTTTATCTTCTACCCTCAGCTTGGCTAAACACTCTTTATTCATCAGCTCTTTAAATGAGATTCTGTCCTGGGCACTCTGTGCTCTTCTCACTGCCAAGGCTTCAATGGCTACCCAGAAGCAGACTTGTGTCCTCAGCCCCAGGACTTCTGTCCGCCTCTCTCCCTGGATGTCCCAAAGACCTCAGCAACTTGCATATACAAAAGCCAACTCATCCTCTCCATCACCCCACCTTCCTGCATCCCACAACCCTCTACCTTCCACCAGCAGCTGCTGTCCCTCTTTGTTGCAGCTGTGCTCGCCAGAAATTTGAGAGCCACTCCAGAAAGACTGCAAGAAGTACGGACAAAGTGTGTGAGCTTTGGAGTTAGGTAACTCCACAGGCTACCACGTTCTAATGAGATGCACCATCAGCAAGACTCTCCTGCTTACTGTCTGATTCCATGGGCCTCGGTTTCTTCATCTGTAAAGAGATAATAGAATTTCTTACCTCGTAGGCTGTTGGGACTCTTGGAAGATGTATTGCATATACCGAGCACAGTGTCTGACACAGTGTGCACTCGGTAAATATTATTATCTCTGTTCTCCCCTCTTCCAATCATGTTTTTCTTCCAGCATTTTATTATAAAAATTCCCAAACATAAAGAAAAGCTGGAAGGATTATACAGTGGACATGCACATCCCTGTCACCTAGGTTCTATGATTGTCAACACCTTGGTATACTGACTTTAGGATGTATCTATCCATCCACCTGTCAATCTATCCATCAGTGCACCTTAATTTTTTATGCATTTCAAAGCAAGTGCTTTAGGTCCCATTGCCGGTCTTTTTAACCATGGTAAAGTTGATGTGTGAAAAAGAAAATCTTGCTGTTGTTTTAATTTGCATTGCTGACTACTAAGCATGAACATTAAAAAAAGTTAACACTAGGGATGTTTTTCTTTTATATCCATCATTCTATTGGCTTTAGACTCTGGAGACAGAAGGACTTGGTTCTTGGCTTAGTAGTTGTGCAAACTTGGACAAATTACTTGACCTTTCTGTGCTTCAGTTTCTTCATCTCTAAAATGGCAATAAGAGTTTTATCCCATAGACTATTACTATCCTATAGGATTGTGAAAATTATGAGGTAATGAAAAGGATTTATTATTGCAGTGTCGGAAACATAGGATGTGCTCAATGAATGTTAGCTATTATTATTATGTGATTCTTTGTAAATTAAAAATAATAACCGTGCTCTTCCTTTGATAGCCACATAGCTCATTCCCTCATGACCTCTACCTCTCTGCTTAATTGTCACCTCATCAGTAAGAACTCCCCTGATCATTGTATCTTCGCACAGCAATTAACCTGAGCATATTTCCCTATCCTGCTATACTGGATTGAATTGTGTCCCTTCAAAAGATAGCTTTATGTCCTAAACCCCATATCTCTGACTGTGACTTTGATTTGGAAATAGGATGTGTGCAGATGTAATAAAATTGAGATAAGGTCACACTGGGTCAGGACAGGCCCCAAATCCAGTGACTGGTGTTCTTACGAGAGGAGAGACAAGAGACACATACACACACACAAGAAGACTATCATCTAATGACAGAGGCAGACAGGAGTGATGCAGCTACCCACCAACGCATAGCAAGGTAGCTGGTAGCCACCAGAAGCCACAAAGAGGCAACAAAGGATCATCCCCTAGCGCCTTCAGAGGACCTTCCAAGGGAGGGAGGGAAGGAGGGAGGGAGGGAGGAGGGAAGGGAGGAAGGAAGGAAGGTAGTTGACTATTCCTGTGTACTACAGTAAACACCATGATTTTGAGTTTGTCTTTTGCTTTTTTAAGATGGTTTTTGATGTGAAGTTTTTATGTGCTCAGATTGATCTTTTTTTTAGTGGCTTCTGTCATCAGTGTTATGCTTATGACAGCTTTTCCCAATCTCATGGTCATATATTCACCTTGTTTTCTTCTTCATATTTTACAGTTTAATTCTTGTTTTGTTAGGAAAAGTTTATAGAGAAGCAGAGAGAATAATATAATGTGCAATTTCATGTTTTGTATTCAACCCTTCATCCATCTGGAATTTATTTTGATGTGTGGGATGAGAGCTTAAACTGCTGTTTTAAGTTTTTTCCAAACAGTTAAGCAATAACTCCAGCAACTTTTATTATCTTTTCTTCACCAATTTGAAATGACCCCTTAATGATCATAGGTATACTTGTATGTAATCAAAATCTCAGCAACAGGCCTCTGTTTTTGCACTAATATCACTTTTTAAATGCTGCTTTATAATAAGTTTTAATATCTGTTGATACCAGTTCCACTTCATTCCTTTTTTTCTCACTATATTTTCTTGACTGTTCCTCCCTGCTCATCCTTACAGATGAAGTTTAGAACTATTGTGAAATTCGGGAGCCCTCCTATTGAGCTATTGGTTGGAATGGTACTGTTTATCCACGTATTTGTAGGAGAGGGCGGCCTCTGCCGATATCCTACTATTGCTGTCCCCATCTGAATCCTCCTTTCCCGTCTGTACAATTGCCTCCTGCCTAGCTTCACACCCAGTGCTCTCCAAGCCAGCCTCTACATGCTGTCAGTGATATTCCTAAATGGGCAAACTTGGGTGATGTCACTTCTCTGCTTAGAGCTCTTAAGTGACTTCCCTTTCCATTTGGAACAAGGTTCCGTCATCTGGTCCTAACCTACCCATCGCCTCATACATACAGCCTGCCCCCCCCCCCAACACACATCTCCTGTGCACTCATATTGGCCCCTAAATGTTTGTCAAAACCTTGACCAAGTCATTTCTTCTTCCTGGCCTTCTCTTTCCTCAATTACTAAATAAGGCTGGACTATGATCTGTAAGGATTTTTTTCAGCTAAACTTTTATATGACAGCTTCAGGCACTTTGCTGTTCCTTAGTACAACTGATGAAGGCCCAAAAAGCAACTTGCAAGTCAACGTGATGTTTGGGCTGATTCAGCCTATGCCACATGAGCTGTACTGTCTACGGAAAATTAGTGCCCATGATGACCTTGAAAAACCATGGTACTAAACTGCCCTCTGAATCATCAGTGGAAAATATACCTGGTAGTGCTTCTACTGAACTTACTGTAATTCTTTCTAAATGCATAAGCTATATATGATGTATGTATATATTACTAATTTTGCCAGTAACTAATGATTTAAACTATCCCCTTTCCCCCCAAATTCCAAACAAATGACTTCAGTGCAAAGCACTTTTATAATTACTTGAGACAGTGAACCTTAACAAGGACAGAACGGAATTTTTGAAGCTAGAAGAGGCCCTCGGATCCCCCAGGTTAGCTCTGATTATGGACAAAGGAATTGAGACTCTACCAGGGCTGTGGGCTACCTCTAAGGAACACAGCTCCTCCACATGTGCCCATTAATGTGGAAGTGGCAGCAACTGTGTGCATACTCGCCACCTTTGGTAGAGCACCAGTGAACCACTAGGGACAATAAACTTGCATTATTAAAGAGGGGGTTTGGTGTTAAGGATTATAATAAGCTTTAATCCCCTTTTACTGAATGACTTTATTAGAGGGGAGGGAGACCATTGCTTTGCTGCCACATCAAACTTAACTATGATTAGACTACCAACAAAGTAGTTAGCATTAGACAGCACAGGAAATATCTGTGGAGTTCTTTTTGCTTATATAATTGCCTCAAGCATTAGTACTTAAAATCACACACACAGAGACTTAATACTGGAAGACAGAATTTACTACCGAAAGTCTCTTTTCATTAAGATTTCACTTCATCACTAAAAATTAAAATCCATCCCCCCAACCACTACCACCAAAGAGAACATACTTAACCCACATATCCTTGAGGTAGACCAACAGTTTTCACTGTTTCCCCTAATGAGGAAACGGAAGACAGGCAACTAGCTCAAGGCTAAAGTGCCATTCAGTAAGAGCTTGCTTCTCTTACTGATTAAATTGGACCAGCGTTGTAAGGGAAAATTTAAAGTGCTTGAAAATACAAAAATTCCATGGCAGCAGGAAGTAAAATAAAATGACACACACGTGTAACGTCTTCAGTTTGCCAGTCTCTTTCATGAGCACTAAACATTAAAGATGAAATTTTAAATTGACCAATTCCTAGGTTAGAAATGCAAATCCTCAGGCCCTGCCCCCGACCTACTAAATCAACCTCTCAAGGCAGGTTTATATCTGTATTTTAACAAGTGCTGATATTTAAGAATCACTAGAGGTTCCAAACTGCCTTATCTAGGTGGGAACTGGCTAAGTTTCACGCTTTTATTGTTAATACTCAATATTCATTTTTGCTACCTTGTGTGGTCTTATACAGTTAACTAGTAGGGGATGAATTATTTCTGCTCAGTCACCCTCAAAGCCCCTGAACCCCGAACCCTAACAATAAGCCCAGGTTTCCAACATTTACTAGCTTTCTGGGCAAGGTATCCCCTCTCCATCCCAAAAGCCCTTCTATCAAATGCTTTCATCACAGAAAATGAGTAGAACTGACAAGTTTACTCTTCTCTCATGTTAGATCTCAAAAGTGCCATTCCCTAAGGGCAGGCATTCCACTGGTTTACCACTTTGCATCCCCCTCATATGGATAAGGCTTAGTACTTAAAAACGAGCACATTTTGTCCATATTTGTTAGCATAATAAAATCTCTCAAATCAGATGTTGGAATGTAGATACCAACTTGAAAAGCAGCCATGCCCAACCTTTCCTTTAGACCCACCCCATCCCCTGCCATGAGATTTTGAAAAAATCCTTTAGTGTTGTCAATATTTTTTTAAAAGTCCCAATTTCGTCAGATCTATAAATTTCATTTATTTTGCAAATCTGAGGTCCATTTACATTCAGTAACAATCTGATCACCAAACTGCCAGAACATACACTTCGTAATTTCAAATATCTTACTTTTAGAAATCTTTATTATCTTTTTTAAAAAGTCCAGATACATTTCAAAACATTTCTTAACGGCAGTAATGAGAACCTTAGTAACTAGGAAGCAGCATCTTACTTTAGTACTGATACAGACTATCAACTGTCGCCAACAAAGGTCCTGCGGTTTACAGATGGATACCGTGCAATTTTTCTCCTATTATACTAATCAAAATTGCATCGTGATCCACCCGACAACAGCAAAACAGGTCATTTTACAATTACCAAATATCAGAGCTTACAACATTTACAAATTAAACCAAGAGGATGATAAAATCCTCCATTCTTCCACAGGCCGGGACAAGTGCAATACTTTATATAGAGCACAAGTAATGCAACCAATCCCCACCCACAGATGAATGGGTATGAAAGCTGGAGACCCGCGTGAAGGGAGTCCCAAGGCCGTAGATAGCACACGTTATCACAATCAGTTTTGCATGGATTTGCACAGCCATATATACATATACACGCTGAAATGCAAACCTGCAAAACTAACCGTAAGTAGCAGTGTCTTTGAACAGTCTCTCCAGCAACAAGAGATTCGTTATCCAAGAGTACTGGAAGTGCCCACACTACAGTAGAGTAAGGCCGAAACTACCTGCACTATGAGCACTTTGGTACTACTAGGACCTGATCTCCTTGGTACACAACCAGACACGGCACACAGTCCCCACCATCTGCTCCCAATAAACAATGAGAAAACAAAGCTTGGAAACATACCCTGTTCAAGTTATTATCCAAGGAATACTTCGTAACGCTGTGTATTAGGCAACCTGTGCCAGAAGGGGCATTTAGGGCAGTAGATTCTAAGCTGCTTCACTAACTGCACTAGATGCACCTTAACACAAGAGACACATCAGGAGGAACCGCTCAAAAGCATTGCACAATTTAATTATGCACAAGCTACAGTTCCCAGTAGCCATTGATTAAATCACCATGGTAATGTAAGAAGTGCTTGCATTGCAGTAGATCTCCAAAAGCTACCTGCACTGTAAGCACTTTTACACGGCCAAGGCCTATTCCTGTAGCAAAATTGGCTTCCGCCAGCTCTTCTTTTCCATCCTCACAGATCTATTCAGACTCACCTGATTAAAAAAACAAAACACAAATTAGACGCGAAACAACTACTAGTTAATATACCCGAAGCAAGCTTTCCTATGGCTTAGAGAGCCCAAGCAAGATTTTGAAGTTTCAGCCAGATCCTGAGAAATATTAATGATCTGAATTATTGACAGAGTTGAACACAAATAACACTGGCAGTTTCAAAAGTCCAATTCTTAAGTATAAGAACATAACTTCCCCTCTCCAACTAGGAAAACTTGGTATTTGCATCCCAGTAAATTTTTGCAGGCCCATTATATTCACCCTGATTTTAAAAGAGGCTTATCCAGAGAAAGATGCACTTAAAGATCAGGGTATTCGCCTCTACGCAAAAAGTGACTGTTACATTAAATGAGTATTCCCTGCCCCCACCCCATTAACAGAAAAGGAGACAAATTTTAGAGCTAGTTTAAGAAACAGAGCCTTCCCTGCTCTTCGCATAATGCACAGATGGCCTAGAGATGTCACATTTTGATCTATTTTAAAGGGCTCTTGTTCTGTTTAAACATTTATGGGCCCATTTTCTCCATTAAACCCAAAGACCGCAGATTCACTCTTCTTTCCTTCATGTCCTTATTGTCCATAAGAAAACCTCCCATTTCCAAGTACGTATTTTACCTAAGAACATGTAGTAAGGAAGCTAGCCCGTACTTCAAAAGGGCTCACAAGGTTCCCCTACCTCTTTCATGATGGGTTAAGTTTGGCCCAAAAAAGAAAAATTCAGAGACAGAATTTGCAATCTGTTTAACTAGAGGGAATTTTAAAGGTTGGGCTTCTGTTACGGCATCCTATACCACTCATCCAGTCCAAAGAAAACTCTTAAATCTGATTCATTAAAACTACACTTAAATATAAAATCAAGTGTGTATTGGGGAAGAAGACTAAAGTCGAGAAAATAGTAACATTTTTCCTCTTAAACTGAGTTTTTACGCCTAAAGTCTTTTTTCGCCATTAAAAAGAAATACTCCCAAATGGACTCAAAATGCACAGCACTTGCCTACTCGACTTGGCAAAACTGAGCTCCACACGGGTCAGAGATAGCGCCTTCTACGGTTCTGACCTTTCTTTAATTAACTGCCCATCTGGTCGACAACGTGCACACAGGCTGCCACTCCAAACTCTTTAAATTTTAAATAGAAGGCAATCCCCCCGCCCCTCACCCCAGACCCCCTCTGTATCCGCCTTCTACAGTTCCTGGGGCATCTTCCCGCGTCCCTCACACCCTCACCTAATACTCCGGTTGAAGTCCCGGGCGCCCGCGCGCCCAGGGTGTGCTCCAGCTGCTCACACCACGCGCTCAGATCCTCGTGCTGCAGCCGCCGCCGCCGAGATTAAAGAGAAAGAAACAAAGCATCATGGGAAACGGAGTTCTCCATTCAAAGCCCCAAAAACGCGCCAAGCCCACGCCTCCCTCCCCCTCCATTCCCGGGTTGGTGGGAGAGCAGCCAAGGGGGAGGGGAGTAGTCCCTTTTTCCCCTCCACGTGCACCCCCCTCATCTCGCACCCCCGCCAAGTTCTCCAGGAACCCAAAGGTCAGTGATGGAGGAGAAAAGGAGACTCGCTTCCCGCGCGCTCCCGCCACCCCTCAACCGCACTCCGGTACTTTGCTTTTCTCAAGTCCCGCCAGCTCTGTCCCCTCCCACCCAGACAGTCAATTCTCCCCGATCCCGGCTGCCCCAACGAAGATCCCCGCTTCTGCCCCGGCCGCCCGCCTGGGCCACTCCGCGCGGGACCTGGCTCGGAGCCGCGCCTGTCCCTCGCAGGTGGCGCGCGCGGCGGTCTGGCCCCGGCCGCCCCTCCCCGCCCCCAGCCCTGGCCGCACGCGCCGCCGGAGCGCTTGGTGCCCCTGCACTAGCGGAGCCTCCCGCGGAGTCCGAGGAGGAAGAGAAGCGAGAAAACGCATTCAGGAAATTAACAGTAGCCGCGAGAGCACGCCTCACCCAAAGCGCCCGTCCCGAACGACGCGGAGCCCCTAGCCTTCCTGCATCACTTGAGGAGCGCTCCGTCCCCTCGGCCCTCCGTCCGAAGCTATATCCCTGGGAAAAGCCCGCCCCTCTGCCTTTAATAGCCCAGGGAAAAAAGCCCGCCCCCGCCCACTCGGCCCGCACAGGAATTAGGAAACGGAACCCCCACCCCGCCAAACTGAAAACCCCACCGACTCTGTTACCCACGCGCCGAGCCCCGCCGGCATTTTCCCGTCTTTACCCCAAGCTGGATTCTTTTAATTCAAGGCGCGTCTGGGACCCCGGCCCGAGCGGCGGCGGGTCCTCAGCCGGTGCCCATGGCGCCAAGCCCTGGCCGGCGAGCTCGCTACCACCTCGTCCGGTCCCGCTCCTGAGGCGCTCGCCCCATCCCCCCACCGGAGATAGACGATCCCCACGGAGCCGTGGGACCGAGGTGTCCCCCACCCGGCGCGCGCATGCGCGCCACCTCGCCGCTAGATTGAAAGTGTTCTAAGGCCCGAGGAGGAAAGAAATACAGACACAGCATATTCAGGCTCTGCACATGTGAAAGTTTTAACCTCTGGCACCTTGTGCTACTGGTGGGAGGGTTTCACCTTTGCCAGGCGGCCTCCTCCTCACCACTAAATCAGGGCTTCTTGGCAGGCAGCGTAACGGTAGCAGCCACCGAGTACACGCACAAATCCAAGGAAGATACGCGGCAATTACCTTGCTTTCTCTTCTCATTCCGCAGCTAATGACAATGAATTGAGGATGGACTGCTTAAAGTCAAAGACAAGTACTCTCGGTGTGAAAAGTAAGGCGATTTCTTAGTTTAAGAGGCACAATAAGCATGGAATGAAGCATAACAGACTTTGAACACTGAGCAAAACACGATAATCAGACTGTGCCTACTCCGTGGTCCTGGCGGGCACAGGCGCGGGAGGGAATTTTGGGGGGGCGGGGGTACTGCGGGAGCCGAGTTCCAAATCGGGGAGGGCAATGAGCTCGCAGGGTCCGGGAAAGAAAGCTCTAGAAGGCAAGCAGGGTAAGGAAGGGGTGTGTGTGTGCAAAATGAAGCCGGACCTCCCTCGGCACTGTTGTTACCGCGGAAGATTGTGGCAGCTCAAAGCCCAGGAGAGGACAAGGGCGCCATGTGATTCTCAATCTGGTGCACAGTAGTAGCTCAGGCAAGCCGATTACAAAAGACGCCTCTCCCGCCCCTCTCCCGCGATGGAGTCCAACCTGAACGGCCAGCGCCCCTCGGGAGTCAGCAGTGGATGCAACGAGAGCCACACTTACTTTTCCAACAGGAGTCACTCCTACGGTGGGCTTTCTCCCCTTTATATTAAACGAGCAAACAGATTTTGGAGCCCACCCTAGCGCGTCTGCCTGATACTTGCTGGAAACTACGCAACCCGAAGTTTACTACCCAACCAGATCGCTCCTATGAGACTGCACCGTCTGCAGTGCAACTTTCGACCTTTCATGGTCACCACTAGCAGTGGAAAGAAGAAAACGGGGAGGGAAGAGATCTTAAACCCGACTTTAAGAAACACTGTATTAAAGCAAGATAAGAACAGTACCTTTGAGCCCGAGCAAAACCTGGAGTAAAAAAAGGGTTTTTGCGAAAGTGGCGCGAAGATAATATCATGTGATCCGACCCCAGGGCGTCTCCTTTCCCTTTTGCCAAACTCCCCTCCCCCCACCCGAAAAAAGGGGGGTAGGGGAGTACATCCGCTCCTCACAACCTATTAGCATAATTAATTGTGTCCTGCAGCTGCAGCCAGAGCGCCCGGCAATGAATAAACATATCCTCATCCTCTTCACCATCAGAGCAAAAAGACCCATTACTCTGATTTTGGAAAATGTTCCCAAATAAATCTCATTATCATCGAAAGCCTTAATTGGGCATTCCGACTCTGTCTATGTGTCTAGGTTTGAGAGAGAGAGAGTTGGAAAAGATGAAATCGTCCTATTAAAAATAGAACAAGCAGAAGTACCTCCCCAAAAGTGAAATATTTAAGTCGAGGCTTTCAAATGGAATTCCACGTCGAGGGACTTCACTAGCTTAAGATTTTCCGAAAGTTTGAAATTGTTCATTAAACAAGACATCCTCCCAGAGTCTTCCAAGTGCGCCACCCCCTCACTCCCACCCTCCTCCCACCCCTCCTTCCCTTTAAAGCCAGAACAATACCCGGAATAAGGTATTTTGAGATTGTTTTACCAGGATATTTTCTTGTTCTTAATTTTTTTTAAAGGCTTGCAACATATAGAATGTCTGGATCAAGTTCCCAACTGGCGAAAATAATTTATTCCATCTCAGTACCTGCCTAGCACAAGGTAAAATTAAGTACAACATAGAGGTTATTTTTTTAAAAACTAGGACATTTTGATACACGAAGTAATTTATTTTTGTCCTTTTGGAAAAAAAGGTAATCATCAGCCAAAACACCTAAAGAATCAAAAAAAGCTAAAGAACAAAGCATTTCACACCCCCCCAAAAAGTCAGAATAACTAACAGCTCAAAGCAAAGCACGTGATTCCTTCATGCTTTAAAACTTGTGGTCATGCTGAGGCTAAAAGCTAAGAGCTTGTGACCCCTCAACCCCGTCCCCTCCCCCAGACCACAGCCCAGGGTTTAAGGCTCCAGGCTCCCACCAGGCTCCAGCTCCGCTCCCAGTATTGTGAGACAAACAATACCTAGGCATTCTGCAAAATAAAGGAGCCACAACTCCTAGTCCCAGTCTCATCATTTACGCCCAGAATGGCCTGTGTGTCTGCGTGTATATATGTGTGTATGTATATGTATGTGTGTATATATGTGTGCGTGTGTCATGTAGAGCAATATGCTTATACAGAAACCCAGATGTTCTGTGTAAATGTATTGAGAAAGGTCTCAAACTGGCCAGACTGAGGGAAAACTTGTTCTCTTTTGTGAGCCTAGTAATTCTCATCACAATTAAAATTCTTGCCACAAGTTTGAGTTTATAATGAATTAAAGAAACATATCCTGTAAAGTATTACCCCCAAAATAGAGATACTCTGAGCTTTTATCTGCCTCAAAATGGAGGGGCTCCTCTATATTGACCTCTAGATTTAATTATGCCACATAAAAAAACAGCAATCTCAAGTAGTTTGGATTTTAGCACCTTTAAAAATACCGGTAATTGACATTTTACCCAGTTGAGAAATCATCTCACTTGATTTAGAAATAATATTAAGTGGCTCTGTTAAACCTAATGATTGGTATCTTAGAACAAAAAGGTCCCCATGGAAACCAGAAAGTAATTTAAGAGTATTATGTTCCTCACACAACTAGAATAGAGCTTTTGTTCTATGTGTATTTACTACTTTAACTTTTTGGTCTACCCTTGGCAGTTAAGGTCTCTTACACTTTAGTTTTGCCTGGGATCAGGACTGAGTGTCCTGAAATATGTATTTTGCTACATTTGCATGGTTCTGTGTGAGTGTGTGAGTGTGCATGCCCATGAGGCCTAAAACAAAGCCAACAGATCAGAACAGTCACTGAACAAAATGGGGGGCGGAGGAGAGGTTCCAAGGAGAAAATATTTCAAATGCTATTTTGCTATTTCATCCTAGTGCAGGAACTGTGATTTCATTAGATTCAGATAAAACTGGCCTTCACTAGCTTTGTTTTTTAAATAAGCTTTCCTTTATTTACAAACATTTCATGTTTTAAAATGAATCAATCTTGTTTTGAATGGCAAAAATATTAAGATAAATCAACCTGAAAGAAAGCAATTTGAATTTTTTTGTTACCAAGCCTTAATTTGTTTATGAAAACTTATGTCAGTGAAACAAAGGAAAAACTTAGTTAATAATGAACTCCTGGATGTTTTCTTTTCAATAGCATGTACCAATATAAATAATGTAAATAAAATAAGCAATACATCTTCAACTAAATAGTGCCAATGTGAATTAAATATCAATTTCAGAAGACTTATCCCTTAATAAGAAGCAGAACATTTCACTAAATGAACATGCGCAGTTAGTATAATTTGGTTTTAAAATGTAGACAGCAAAAATATATTTATCCTAATCTCAAAGGGTTTTATGAAGATCAGATGACATCAAGAGGTGGGTCTACTTTCTGAAGTGAATAAGTTTAAAATACACATTTTATTAAATTTCATTTGTTAGTAAACTTGGCTTTTATAAATTTGTCTTTGCTAACTTTGATTTTTAAAAATAGAAGTGTTTCATTGTTTACAAGCATTTCTTATCTCTATTAATGAGTTCATCTTGTTTTGAATGGCAAAAATAATTAAATCACAATAGAATGAAATTACATCTTGCGTAATTCAGATGAAGTATGTAGTACTAGCACTTACAACATGGAACTAATTTTGTTACTATGTAATGCTTTAAAATTACAGTGTTCTGTGGATCTTTGCCTCTCTCAGTACAGTAGTATGTGAAAACAGTTTCCTCTAACAACAGTATTTTTTACAGGTCATATTTAAGTCAAAATACTTATGCAAATATTGGAAAGACATAAGAATAACCTGTCTTCCATCAGTAGAAAAATTCTCAAATTAGTTCTCCTACCTTGAAAATAGACTCAGCAGACATTAAAGTGATTCACTATTAAGATTAAATAGTGTTAAAGGTATTTTTACACTCTGTTTGAAACACTTTGATTTTCCTGTTTATGTGACCTTAGAAGTGGAACTTCTGGTATTACAAACCATAAAATTGCTAGCAGACTGTAATACTATAATCAAAGAAAAAACTACAAAACAGAAATGTTTTACACACATCACTTTTTTTCAATTACTTTTCTGATTAAATTTGTCCATTTTTGCACCAATAGACATTTTCTAGGTGAAAATAGTCATGGTATGGAACCCGATGAAAGATAAAGTTTTATATTCAAAACACAATCTCTAAAAGTTACCACCCTAACGTTATGTTCCAAAGCAAAGATTACCCAATTATATAATAATTTTACACTGCTAAGTGTGTTATTTGAACATGTCATGATTACGAAGTAAAAAGTCTAGATCACAAATACTCGTTTAAAGTCAGAAAAACTTAAGTCATTTAGGATTATCTCTGCTATCACTAAAATAAAGCATGCTAATACTCTACTTATGTGGAAAGAGAACAAAATGGCATTTTTTAGAGCTTCTCTCTCTTTTTCCCCCTCTTCTCAAAGATAATGTTTATCCTCAGCTTGGTAGTTCTCTGCTAAACTCAGAGATTCTCTTTAACTGTCTCCTGACTTGTGACTGCTGAAGGAAGTAGAACTATTGTCTGGCCTTTTTCATGCTGAGGAGGAAGGCGCAGTGAAATGTGTTGAATTATCCAGATGCCTGAAAGGCCTGCAATGAAAGCTGGGAACAACCTAAATAACAGGCCCAACACTCACTGTAAAAGGGAATTTTTCAACAGATACAGCCTACAGAGGACATCTAGTGTAAAAATGAAAGAGAGATTTTATTTTCTCAAAACAAACGTAATCTAGCTTACTTTTGACATTTTTGAAAAGACATTTAAGTCAACAGGAACACTAATGATTTAAAAACCAAACATGGAAGGACACCGTTTTGTTTTTTAAAATCATACAATTTCCAACCCTCCTTGGAGGTCTGTGTGTGTTTGTAGTCTTTAAGGAAGAGGGGTCTGTCCATATCATCCCACACTTTTTCAAGTCTTAATCGATTTAGTTGAATCTTTACTCGCTAAATTTAAAAAAGGATTCACATCACTAAGACAAACGGCTCCTTTAGAGCTGTTACTAATCCCATTTCTATAGTTACTACTTATTAAAACAGCTTCAAGAATTAAAGCCATTTATGTGCTAGAAGATCAAAGCAAGAAGAAAATGTGGAAGTTAGGATTCAAGTAGGAGTTGCATATTTGTGAAAATGTTTAGCTATCAAATTGATAAACTTGCTGAACTAAATAACATTATTATAGGATACGTTTAAAGAATTCAAGAAGTCAAGGTTAAAGAAGCAAACATATGTTGGTGTGTATTACAAAAAAATACTGCACTCCAGCATTGTAAACCTTTTTATGTTTTTTATAATTAATTAACCAGACCAAAGTTCAGTGTTTCCTTGGAGGACATCAAGTCTAATAAACAAAGCCGTTTTAAATATAGTCTGCTTTTTGATTTTGGAGAAACAGCAAGACAAATAATCCTAGTGAATATCTAGGGTTAAATTATATTTTTAGAATGTAATACTTGACTAATCTGTAAATCCTTTCATGTTTATTTCACTTGCAATTTTTCTTTAAAGACCATTTAAGCAAAAGCATGGAAACCACTAGATCTTGATGGACTGTAGTATGTAGCTTCATCATAGTAAGATATACACCTTGCAAAGGTTAACAGCGTTCAGACCTAGTTGTATTATTTGAGGCTTTCTTTAATTTGATCTGAAATAAAAATCTTTTCTTCCTTGGAGTATCTTAATCATGTTTCATCAATTGTCAGAAATATACTTATTCTTACAACATTATACTATTTATTAGTGTATCTGATATTCTATCTTTTATCACTTACTAGATACGGTTGCAGGCTTATGCTTATTCCTCAACCTAAATTATTTTCAAAAATTTCATGTGTCTAAGGATAACCAAGAAACTAGAAATTGAATGAACGCCGTCAGTTTGGTTGATCACCTAACAAAAACAAGACCGGTTTTTATCTGCTGTGTCAGTCCCACTCATTACCCCTCTTCATTAAGCTTCAAAAGGGTCTTCTTTAAATAGTAGTTTGTGACATCTTAAAAATCTGCCAGGGGCGGTGGGAGTGTCTCATCCATTCACTTGATTTTTACTTCTGTGTCAGAAATGTAAGTATAAAAGTTAAGAGAAACTCATTTTATATTTTTGTTCCTAAACAAAGTATCCTATTTATGCTTGTTTTGGTCCACAGCTCCTTGGTTTTCTGCAATTTCAACTATTTCATTTACAATTCAAACCCACCATTCTTAAACTAATCTCTATACTTGGTTAATCCCTGAGTGCATACTGTTTCTTTTTTAAAGTCCAGTCACAAAGTTACCAAGTTCACACAAAAGTTTTGATATTAAGATCTAAAGCTCTTGGCAAATTAATTCTAAAATTAATTTTGCTGGCTTTTAACATTATCACAAATTTGCAGCTGCAGAAATTAACCCTAGTATTTGACAGATGAGCACAATTTGTGAGAAAAAAGATATCCCAAATTCCAATTCACCTTTCATTTTGCCTGACTCCTGGTCAGATTCTTATGTTCCTTCAACACTAAGTTTATGATAAAATACTGTACATAACAGATTAAACCTTGAAATAACATAGCCAGGTATCTTTTAAAGGATAGTTGGAGCCAATAGTTTAGGTTGGTCACATCCGTAGTGGACATCTAACCTAATCAGTTCATTTTACAGATGAGTTACAAAATAACTTGCCTAAAATGACTCCACGAATTGTCACAGAGCCAGAAAGGAGAAAAACACTATTTTGGTCAATTTTGAAAGAAACTTAGATAATCCTTGGCTTATTTTCAAGCTTGATTTTCCTGGAGGTCTGTTGTGAAGATTAAATGAGATAATGTGTGAAAGCAATAGAGGGCTCACAATGTGTGGCACTTCAGAAGTTCTTCTTCCTTCTTTTCTCTTTCCTGCTGAGCCGGTACCTACTTCTCAGATTCCTTGCTGAGATCTTGACTTCTTTCTGCCCAGATTTGGGGCACCAGAGATAGAGGCAAGGCCCCGAAAGAGGGCTTTGGGAGACACATGCTAGCAAAAATGGAACAATCCAGTCATCCTTACACTTTAACTACTAATCTGATTATACCAGCTGAAGGCACAGAAACTACCATCCTCCTACTCAAAGTGCTCTGAGGAACCTGGCGTCACACAGGGAAATGGGTGCATGCGTTGTTTCTCTCCCCCTCTGCCCCCATTCCAAATTGGGATCCCAATTCACAATACCAAACAGTGAACATTTGACCATCAAAATGCAACTTTATGTTCGAATTTGTAACCTGCAAACTGAAATTTCCCTCACATGTTAATTGTTTCTTATGTTTTTCTTTCACTGTACATTTTTTTAAAAGCACAGCTTCCTCTCTGATGCCTTTATATGTACTAGCTTGACATTAAAAGAGCTGTTAATATTGTATAAACTGTTATACCATCTGTGTTATAATTCTGCCTCATCAGGTTTTATGGAATGCCCCCCCACCTCCATTTCCTTCATTCCACCAGGCATGTCATCAAAGGAGAATAAATTAAGTATTGTGCCAGAAAATGTGGTCTACTTTCTAAAAGGCATCTATCTCTAGCTTTCAGAAATGCCTTTTGGAATGAGCAATGTGGAAACAGTGTCCCTATTGTTGCATAGGAATGTCATGAATTGGATCCCCACCCCAGCCTTTTATAGAGAAAAAGAATAAAAAGCGTTCATCTGAGTTTTAAATTATCATATTTTATAGCATATGCTAACATGCTAATGAGATGAGGTATTATCACATCTTTGCTGAGGCCATTATGGATAATTGAGCTTTGTCCATCCACCCAACTAGATTGTAAACTCTCTGATGGAGGAGACAACTTCAACTTTGTAGTTTTTATGAGACCCCTTTCAGAGTGTGCTGACACTTCCATTGCTGGTCTACTGACTAGGTATTGAGGGATATCAGAAATGCCAGCTCTTTTCCACTTTGTAAATTCTATTTCCACACTGTGTTTACTAGCGACCAAAACCTGTATGTAAAAGTACTAGAGAACATGAACAATTCTTTAACTCTGCCTAAAAATATATAACTGAGAGATCAAGCGATGTTCCTCTAGTAAATAAAGATAACTCTAGGGAGTTTCTCTGTAAAGCTTTAGACAGCTCGCAGAGAAGTTCCTTTTGGTGGTTTGGAATAGAAAGGAGTAAGGGACGATTAAGGGAAGCCAGTTCAAAGCCTTAGAGAGAGGATTTTGCATCTCAAAGTTGGGGGAAGGGTGAGGAACTTAAGGAGACTGAGACTGGGAATTTGGACCTTTCCCTTCCCACCGAGGGCTCTAACCTCCCTTTCCCGAAACCACATGGTCGTGTGGAAAGGGACCTGGGAGTGAGAATCTGGAGACCTCAGCTTGAGTCTGCGCTCTGTCACCATCTAGCTGAATGACATTTAAGCAAATCACTTACTAGATTACCTCTGAGGGCTCTTCCCACTCCATAAATCTTTGCGCTTTATCTCATTCGCCCCTCTTTTTGTTCTTCCTCTCCCCCCACCCCCACCCCTTCCTCCTGGTCTTCCTTTTAACTTCAATACTAATAATAATGAATTGGTTACCTCTGGAGAGAAAGCTGAGATAGTGTGTGGAGAATTAATGGAGATTTGGGCTTTTTATCTCTGTCATGAACTTTTTTCTTTATTTCCGTGGCTTTTCTTTATTGATTAGATTACAATTTCTCATAACTTTAAAGTGCTTATTACATTTAAGTATTCCATAATCTGCCAAAAATATTCCTCTTTTTGTGGACATAAATGTTAACACAAAACATTGGGTCACAAAGAGTGCAGTAAATTAGGGATTAACATAGAATTATCCCACATAGACCTACCATAGAGAGAAACTACTCCACAAAAGTGAGCGCTGGAACTTGAGGCTCAGGTTGCATTTTACCTCATCTTTTATGCTAAAAATAAAGGTTTGCATTCATGTAAATCAGGGAAAAGATCCTGGGAGCCCCTTTATGACCGTGTCCGAAGTGGATTAATACTGTACCTGGTGACATGGACATGGGACTGGCACAGATTTGGGCATCTGTTTGGCCCCTACGTCTCTCTCCGCCCATTTTTTAAGGGCCATTTCGAGTTACACCTGCAGGAAGCCTTCCTTGTTAAATCCAGCACATGGTGATTTTGCCTCCTCTCAACTACCAGGACACTTGAGTTCCATTTTGTTTACATTGTGTCCTTGGGTATTTAGAAAGAGAATAATGATTGGTACCCTCTGTTTCAGAGCTTGACAATTTTCGAAGCACATCAATATACACACATTGTTTTGTTTGATAGTCACCTGAAGCCTGAGGAGATGGTGGAGGTTATCCTTATTTCCACTGGCAGAAAACGAGGACCTACAAATGCCATAATTCAGTGTGTCTGCCCCCTCATCTGCTTCATGTTCATGAAACCTGCTCCTCACTCCCACCCAGCCCCCCCCAAATAATTTTAGCTGCTATTTTTACTCAAGCAGTTCCCTTAAACAAAGAATACCAGTATGTGAAATCCTGCATCTTTGGTAACTCCACAACTTTATCATTTCTCAGCAGAATAGTTGGGATAGAATTTTTGCTGAAACTCAAAACAGATTTAATAATTCAGACCCCTTGCCCCCAAAACACACCAAAGATAAGATAAATAATCTGTAACACCAACTGAGGGCTTCCTATGTGCTGGGCACCACTCTAAATACAATATAAATATCTCACACCATGACCCTGTTGGCTAGATAATTATTAGTGCTCCCTTTCTGTTCTAGATGATGAACTGAGGCTCTGAGAGGATAAGTAATTTGACATGATGGAACCTGCACTCAAAGCCAGGCTGGCCTGTCACCCAGCACCATTTCAGGAATCTTTATGCTCACCACAAAGGAGATACAGCAAAACCATGATAGGAGCATCTGGATTAGCAAATCAGCATAAAGCCCACTGCTACTGTCAAGTGAAAGAATGTGGCTCCCTTCAGAGTTTTGGAGACGGAGGGAAATCGAACTTTCTGGGACAGAGTCACATGGTGGTTTAGTCTTCGATGAGAGACTTAATGAGAAAGAGTTTAAGGGCAGGGACACGTGGCTTCTTTAATACTTTAGTGCAGCGCTGTCTGATAGAAAGACAATACAAGCACACATGTAATTTTAAATTTTCTTGTAGCCACATTTAAAAAGTTAAAAAAGAAGTGAAGTTAAGGTGAACAGTAAATTTTATTTAACCCAATATATAAAAAACTCATTTGAATGTGCAATTGACATAAAATTATTAATGAGGTATTTTCTCTCTTTTTTAGTATTAAATCTTTAAAATTCAGTGTGCAGTTTACACTTACAGCACATCTCATTTCAAGCTAAACCTATTTCAAGTGCTCAGTAGCATAGCCCGTGTGGTTAATGGCGACTATATTGACCAGCATAGGCTTAGGGCTTTGTTGCCGCCATCTGGCACCAATCACTCTAGTAATAGTACTAGCTACACCTTCTGCCTCTTTCTTATTCATCACCCACAGTGTGGATGTTAGCCACAAACATTGCTTTGCCAATGTTTTCAGGTCATGGAGCCATCTTTGTTAATAAAGGGTTCACTTCATATTCATCTTGCAATAACAGCTAGCATTTATTGAATATGTTTTATGTGCTGGGCACACTACTGAGTGCTTTAGCTTTATATATGTTAAGTCATAAAATCCTAATCTTTTTCACCATCTCCCCACTTTATTATTGAGAAGACCAGTTCTTTAACTGCCCAAAGCCACACAACTATTAAGTGGAGGAGTCATGATTCCCCCCAAGCTTCACCATCTCCCCACCTCACCCCCATCTGGGCCATGCTCTAGAATCGGGGCCACAGACAACCAGCTAGGTAGCACTCCATTTGGATCAGTGACAGAGGTACAGCTTGGTCTCAGCTCCTCCTGGACCCCACCCCAAACCCCCTACCTATAAGGAATTTGGACACAACTGCTTTCCTTTTCCGTGGTGGTTGCCCATAGCAACTGTACATAGTGCATTTATAGGGTTTGTGCCTATCTGTGTGGCCTGTATCCCCCTCCCCTCCAATGACCAATATCAAACACAAACTATGGTATTCATAAAACCCACAGAATCATAGAGCCAGATGGGTTCTTAAAGAACATCTCATACAGAAAGGGCAGCACAGCAGGTTAAAGACATGTGCTCAAACTTACACAGCAGAGCTAGAAACCAGATAATCTGACTTGGGGTAATTATTATAATATCTACTAAACACATCTTATCCATAATACTTCCTACTGGAAAAGCAGGAGATGCAACTAGGTAGCAAGTCTGTTTTCATTAATATACACTTTATGGAATGCTTCCTCTGCCCGTATCTTTTTTTATTGTGCCAGAATTTGCAAGAGACATTTATGCTTGCATAATGTAATTGTAAAATTGGAGAACTCAAAGTTAAAGTGGATTCCTCTCGCCTTACCTTGTTCACGTCTTCAGTTAAGCATTTACATTGTTTTCTAAATGCCTCACCAGGCCAAAAACATATAAAGTTCTTTAAGGACTAAGACACTGTCATACGCTTATTTAAATTCCCTACAACCCTAATTTTTGAGCCTTTAATAAATGTGTAATTAACAAAATTGAAATTGTACATTTATCAGTCTAAAGAGGCTGGGTTTAGCCCTTTCATTTTATAGATTTATTTTTTTAATGATTTTAAAACGCACTTCTCAGAAAGCCTTGTTAGCGGTTTGACCTTCAGGATTAGTGCAGGTCGCCATTCCAGCCAAAGGGACAGCAGGAACATTTCACAAACATTCTTTCTTTCAGCAACGAACTAGCCACCCCTCTTTCCTCGGATCTTTCTAGTTCAAAGTGGAGAGCTTGACCATAGTTTAAATGTTGAAATGTTTCCCACTTAAGCTCAAAACATACTTGATTTCTCATGAAAAAAAAGGCTTTTATATATTATGTTTCAAAGTGGAGATGGCTGTGAAATTTGACCTCAAGCTGACTTTTTTAAAGTGCTCAGAAAACTGCTCTTCTAACAAGCATGATGAGAGCCTGCTCTTTAATGATTTTTGTTGCCTACCTACATAATTTATTCTAAATCATTAAAAAATCAAAATAGTTTACATTAAATAAATCCTTGAGTATGAAAGAAGAAGACGGTCTCACCCATTGTTGGATAAAGACTGAAAAGGCTACAAAGCTAGTCCCAGGGTAGGATAGTGACTCAGTAGTGACAGCTTAATTTGCAGGAGCTGTTACTTAACAGAGCTTTAAAAAGAAAAATGACATATTCTTGATTATTTATACAATCAGGCCAAAAACACTTTAGGGACCATGGGAAATTAATGTTGTTCTTGCTTTTAACATTTCCAAAGCCTACCTCAGTGAACAAAATGCTAAGTACAAAAACAAATGAATTAACATTTAGATGGTTGAGAAAGACTCCTGTTTTTTTGTTTATTGCTCTTTTTTTTTTTTGTAGCCCATTGTAAAAGCCCTGGGGCACACCTTCCGAATACATGAATAATGTCAATAATAACTAATACAGCTTGCAATGGAAAATACTGTGTTTTCAAAACCACAGGTTAGTTCCTGGAAGTCAGCCGGGCAGAGAAAGGATGTGGTATAGCAGAGAGTTTAAATAGCTTGTGCAACAAAGAACAGCGAGCTCTTTTGACTCCTGCCTCCTAGAGGGTTGAAATAGGAAAGAACTGTACCTATAGGAAGCGTCAAAGATGAAGAATTCATTACTTTTGGAAAAGCTTCACTAGTCGCTTTTGAGAAATCAGGTGCAAAAGGAACTAACATAGCAGGATAACGATAACAGGAAAATAAGTGTTACTTCGGATTCACCAGATCAGCTCAGTTCATTTGGGTGGTTATACTAAAGGCATTTACATCACTTTTTAAATCAGTCCCCTAATCCCATTTGTTATTGATGTGAACTGAACGAGTCATTGTAATTCACCTGGCTTTAAAATTTCTGTGCAGTCATAGAGCCTGTAGCCAAATAAGTTCCACAAAATAAACTCTTCGCAGGCGCAGGAAAAGCAGCTCTTTTGAAAATACCTTGTGATCAGGCTCTAGGTCACGACCTAGGTCTTGAGAAACTTGAGTTAGTAGATGTTAGTTTTTCTTAGCCCTTTGTTTACCCTGGACTTAGACATTTTGTATTATTAAAAACCTGTGGCTTTTAAGGACATTCTATTTATCTTTCCAGGCTTTTTTGATGGAAATGCCTGGATTTTCTTGGAAACAGGGATTTTATTGTGGATTCCTGGTGCCCCTTGGAGAGGCTTATTTTTCTGGACAATAGTTTTCCTTAGTGTCACTACTCTTTTCATGTCCCAATGGTCACAAGCTCCCAAGGTCGAGAAAAGTGCATCCTTTTGTTCTAATGAATCTGAAATTTCATTTTTAAAATTCTGCAAAAAGGGCTCTTAGCTAGTAACTTAAGGCATATTTCCACTGTGCAAAGTATCCAGAGGGGTTAGGCTTCAAGACATTTGGAAAAAAAATAAAATCCAACTCAATTAAAGTCAAAGAATTTAGCAGCAGTGTTAGTAGTTTGGTTATGGCCACTTAAGAGTTTTAATCTTCCATTTTCTGTTCTTTAAAGTGTGTTGTACAACACAGGCATGCTTGCCTTTCTTAACAGAATAGGACCCAGTAAACTTTGCATAAGGAAATAAATTGCCATTGCCTCTGAAAATTGCTCCAGACTGTGTCTCGTTGTTGTAGCATAAACATAAAAATGTTTTGTGAGTTCATGTTGTATTGATGTATGTCATTTTCATCAATAACTCAGTCTGTCGGGGAAAAGTGAATGACCACTTTTAGTTAAAAGCTGCCCCACCATCCAATAGCCATGTGTGGTTGTTTTATATTTAAAGATTAATTAATGAAAATTAAACAACATGAAAAAGGCAGTTTCTCAGGCACACTGGCCACATTTCAAGTATTCATGCGGCTACTGTATTTGACAGTGAAGATTTAGAACTTTTCCATTATTGCAGAAAGTTCTACTGGGCAGCCCTGACTCAAAGGCTACTTATTCTTTGATATGAATCTTAATACCTAGCAGCAGCTGGTTATTGTAGCTTGCTGTCCACAGAAGCCCACCTTTCTGAAAGATGAATGGTATCTCTTCTCTCCTGTCACGATGTGGAGAAATTCACTGAGGCTGGTAATTTGGAGTGATAGCAGTAATTCTGAAAATTTGCCCCAAAAGTTGTTTGTTACTCTAAACTGTAATTAAGAACAAACAAACATAACCCCTCAGTACCTCAGTGCCATCTAGTTTTGATTAAGCAAGGAGGAAACGTGGCTTCCTCGATTTTTTTCCTAACGAAGCTATGCAGAACTCTGCGGAAACCGTGTTTGGTTGGCATTCATTAAATGCACATAAAACTATCATTGAAGATTGTTAAGAGAAGGTACAATGGTAACGTGTTTAAAGCGACTACTATTCAGAAGAGACATTGATCCTTTTTTTTAAATCACCTTTATTGATTTTTACTTTCTACCGTAACAATTATTTCCTTGTAATCATTCAAAATGTTGTGTCTCATTAATAACTATGCCAATTAGCTTGGTCCCTTTGATTCCCCACAGGTCCTTTAGATAAGAGATAATATGGCCCAACTGGCTTGCTCAGGATTCCTTGAGTATATCCTGTGCTTTCTTCATCTCCAGCCTTGTTCATGCCCTTCATGGCCTCTGGAGGCTCTCTCCATCTCTGCCTTCCTGAGACTTATCCATGCTTCAAGACCCATTTGATATGCCTCCTCTTCATGATCCTTGCAGCTGAAGTAACCTCTCTTTCCTCTGAATTTTAACTGCACTACAATTGCCTTACCTCTCTTACTGGACTAAAAGCTCATTGGCACAAAGATCTTCATCTTAGTTATCACTAGATCCCTCCACATACTTAGCACAGAGCTGATGGCTCTCGACATGGGAAATTCTACCAATTTTCTAAATATACCCAAGATGGTTTCTTTGAGCTGTGCCTACAGTGACAAACCAGAGGCAGTAGCATTGCACACATGGTGCTACACGAAGTTGTAACGAATATTTCACCCATGCCATTCATTTTGGCTTATACAGATCTTTCGTAATGCTGCCACAGTTACAGATACATTATCTACAATGCTGTACTCATGTGAGCTAATGAAGAAAGAAATTGGGCTGTAGCAATATGAAATCTGGTTCTAGTCAAATCTAGATTGCATCAACACTGGACAACATAACATGTTTCATCTATCAGATTGGTAATGACTAAGAAGAGCTTGACAAAGGAGTGTCGGTGTGGGGAAACAGAGACTCTTCTTTATTTCAGGTAGAATGTAAATTGGTATAATTTTGGTGGAAGGCAATTGGTAATTTGATAATAGCTACCCAAATATAAAGATGGAACAATCAATTCACTCAGAGGAATTTATCCCACAGCTACATTCCCACCTATAAAAAGAATGCTTATGGTCTCCTAAGGGAAGTACCCAACACCATCCAGGAAGTGTTCTCGCCCGAGCAGTAAACCTGAATCTCATGAAGTCTCCTGACCAAACCCGCCAGCTTGCAGGAAATACAGGGAAGAGAGGAGAACATGTTAAACCATCCTGTGCAACGCAGTCAGCAAAACCCGGAACATGGGAAACTGTGGGACAAAAGACCCAGTTTTGCCAACAAATAAATTGCAAGGGAAAAAAAGGAAGAGGGAATTTCTAAATTAAAAGTGACTTAAAAGTCACATCAAACAAATGCAATATGTAGATTTCGTTTGGATTCTGATTCTTAACAAACTGTTTGTAAACAGTTGTCCATAGGAGAAATTTGAACACTAACAGCATGTTATGAGATCAAGAAATGATTGTTAATTTTTAAGGTAAGGCAATGGTATGTGGTGATTTTTTAAAGATCCCTTATTTTATGCATACATCATTAAATATTTATGGAAGACATTTTGCTTCAAAATAATCTGGTGGGGGGATGGAGGAGTACAGATGAAACATCTTTGCTCAGGACTTAGCTGGTTATTGTTAAAGTCGGATATTCAGTATATTGGAGATCTCTGCTGTTTTCTCTATTTTTGTGTATCTTTTATATTTTCCTTGTTAAAAGGAGGAGGTGTAATGTTTTATGGCAGCATTGATTATAACCTAGAAACAGCCCATATATCAAGAGTAAGGACTGGTTAAATAAATTAATGTATAGTCACACAATGGAATACTATGATATTGTTAAAAATAAAGACAGATATATAGATCCCCCACTAGGGAACAATCTCTAAGGTATAACAAATGAAAAATAATGTAAGACAATATGAATAATATGCTCCCATTTATGTAAAAAAAAGGACTATATAAACACATATGTACAGGTCTTTGCATAGGTTATTTCTAAAAGGTATTCTTAAGGAATTGCTAACAGTGGAGAAGGGGCTCTGTGTATAGGACAGTGTAGTGATAGAGAGGTATTAACTACTTTACTAATTTAAAAAGCCCTTTTCATTTTTTAACACTTCAAAATATGGCCCTGACCAGTAAGAACTGGTTTAGTTAAGAACTAAACTTCTTGAGCTAACTCATGCTCATTGCCAAACAAATGCTAGAAAAATTATTGCTGACTAGTAAGAGTTTGGGGGTTAGAACACATTTTGAAATTAGCTGGAGAATGTTTATAATTTAAATTAAAAAGCGTTAATGCTCTCCTTTGTGTCAAAGGAAATACATGCATTTCTCACTCACAAATGAGAGAAACATTCCCATTTGGGGATTCCCCAGAGGGACCTATGTTTATAACTAAACACATGTTTTCAAGTGCTACGAAGCTGCAGAGGAAATTCGACCCTCAGGAGCAGTGGCAGAGATAATCCGAAACAGAAGATAATCCAAAACTCATAATATTTGGTTTTGAAATGCACAATATTATTTTTAGAAGCAGCCCATTTATGTTCTTAATTATGTTTTGTGGAAGATCACAGACATATTAAACTAAATTTGTTAGTCTCTGAGCACCCAACAACAGAAGGTGGTGGAAGACATGGGCCAGAAACATGCTTTGTGATAGAAGAGATACTGAACCTATAACTAGGTCAGGAGGTGGTGACTGTAGATTTTTGTTTCACTTCCCACCACCATTTAGACATTCTGCCTTTGCCTTCATATGACCTCCCCTCCAAAATCTTTCGGAGAGCATTCCATCTAATTTTCCTTCCAAACCAAAGTTTAAAATAACAATACTGATCTGTAAGAAGAGAAGAAATCATTAGCATCCTTTCTACTTATAAAGTAAAAAGATTAGGGTACTTTTCAATTAATATGTTCCACATGGACAACTCCATTATTCCTGCCTAGTGAAAGGTGAGTGTCCTGTACACCAATTCCTCCAGGCATACAGCTTAACAAGTAGGGCAGAAGCCTTAGGTAGACAATGTGGAAAGCTGTAGATCACTGGTAAGGCGACATTGGGAAAAGCAAAAGCTCCCAAAGGTAAGAATGAAATCCCATTTTCTGACCTCCGCCTGCCTAACATTGTGCTGGGCCCTTCTAGAATGGTACCTTGTTTCATCCCCACAAGGACCCAGTAAAGAGATGAGGGCGTGGGGCAGAGAAAGAAAAGGTGACGCCCCTCCCGATTTCTAGTTTGGCCTACTTGGGTAGATGTGATGCCTTTAACAGAGACGGGGAACCCAGCAGGAGCAGCAGATTGGGCGAAAGTTAGGAAGAGTTAGTTACTTCCATTTTCCACAGGATAATTGGTGGGTCAGCAGGTCCTGACAGGTCACGTGGTGCATGGTGGGTCATAACCTTTTAGCCAGTGAAAGAAACAAGCCATCCTTTCTATCCCTCTGAAAATCTTAATTCCCCCCATATGTTTTACTGCCCATGGCGCATTAGAGATCATTGGTCTATTTTTTAAATGCCAGAAAACTGTGTTTCTATTGTTCTGTCTTCCTACATTTAACACTTATACTAGCAATAGAAGAGTTTTATTGTTTTTAAAGTGCAAGTAACATGAAAGTGTATTTCATTTACCATAATAGCTGTGTTCCCGAAAGTGGCATATATATCCATTCATTTTCGACTTACTGAACAAGGTACTTCTTTAAAGAAATACAACTATCCAGTAAAACATAAAAAAATGCTCACCCTCATTCACAATTTAAGAATGCACATTACACCAGCATTATTCATTTTTCTTTACTGACATTGCGGGAGGTAAAATTATAAGCACTCTTCAAGCAGTAACAGTGCAAATGCACATTCCTGCAACCTCTTTGGGGGCAACGTGCATGTACTTAATCACTCTATACCACCCAGCTATCCAGGATTTTTGACTTTCTCCTACAAATATATGCTCACAAGTATAGCAAACATTAAAAATGCTCATTCAATAGTGAAATAGCAAACAGCTAGAAAGAGCTTAAATATCCATGAATGAGTTAAATAAATTAAGGTACCTCAGGGAGTGGAATAACATGCAGCTATTAAAAAGAATAAAGGAGGTCTATTTGTTTTGGACTCTGTTTAGTGTGATTCCATTGGAATCCAAACAAAACAAAACAAACAAAAATTCTTTCTCTCTCTTCCTGTGTATTATAGAAAATTTCAGAATGAATTCATAAGAATCTATTAATGATGTTAATACGAGGGTCAAGATTAGGGTGGGACAAGGGCAGAAAGGCTTTTCTTTTCATTTTTTACCTTCCTCTATGGTTGTGCTTAAAAACAAACAAACAGGTATTTGTATCTAAAAAACAGATGCTGAAAAAGTTATTTGAAAATAAAAAACATTAATTTTGTAAACTTTTAAAAGCTATGCCTCTCTTTTGATACATCTAAAAATGTCATGTCCTCCTTTAGTGCTTTTGAATTTTTAAAATAAGTTAGATATTGGCCATGAATATACAATGGGGAAAAGACAGCCTCTTCAATACCTGGTGTTGGGAAAACTGGACAGCTACATGCAAAAAAATGAAACTGGATTATTGTCTACTCCATACACAAAAGTAAATTTGAAATGGCTCAAAGACCTGAGTGTGAGATATAAAACCATAAAACTCTTAGAAGAAAACATAGGCAAAACTCTCTTGAATAAAATATGAACAATATTTTCCTGGACACATCTCGAGCAAGGGAAACAAAATAAAAAATGAACAAGTGAGACTACCTCAAACTAAAAAACTTCTGTACAGCAAAGGACACCATCAGCAAAACAAAAAGGCATCCTACAGTATGGGAAAATATATTTGTAAATTATTTATTTGATAAGGTGTGAACATACAAAATATATAAAGAACTCAAATGCCTCCACACCCAAAAAACAAATAACCTAAATAATAAATGGGCGGAAGACCTGAACAGACATTTTTCCAAAGAAGAAATACAAATAACCAACAGGTACATGAAAAGATGCTCCACATTGCTAATCATCAATAAAATGCAAATTAAAACCACAATGATATATCACCTCACACCAGTTAGGATGGCCACTGCCCAAAAGACAAAAATAACAAGTGTTGGCAAGGGTATGGAGAAAAGGGAGCTCCACTACACTGTTGGTGGGAATGTCACTTGGTGCAGCCACTGCGGAAAGCAGTATGGAGGTTCCCCAGAAAACTAAAAATAGAAATACAATTAGACCCAGTAATTTCACTTCTAGGAATTTACACAAATAAAACAAAATACCTGATCCAAAAAGATATATGCACCCCTATGTTTATTGCTGCATTCACAATAGCCAAGATATGGAAGCAACCTAAGTGTCCATCACTAGATGAATGGATAAAGAAGATGTGTTACATATACGCAATGGAATATTATTCAGCCATAAAAAGAAAAGAAATCCTTCCATTTGCAACAACATGGATGGATCTAGAGGGTATTATGCTCAGTGAAGTAAGTCAGGCCGAATAAGACAAATACCATATGATTTCACTTATTTGTGGAATATAAATACAAAGCAAAACAGAAGGAACAAAACAGCAGTAGACTCATGACACTGAGAAGGGACTGGTGGAGAGGAGGGGTTTGGGTAGGCAGTGGGAAGGGTGAGGGGGATAAAGGGGAACAATAATTTGCAATCACAATATAAGTTGGTCACAGGAATGGTAGTACAGCATGGAGAATATAGTCACTGATTCTGTAACATCTATGTTGACAGATAGTAACTGCACTAGAGGGGGTAAGGATTTAATAATATGGGTAACTGTTGAACCACTGTATTGTGTATTTGAAACCAATGTAAGATTGTATATCAATGATACTTCAGAAAATGAATAAATTAGATATTGTAACTGTAAATAACTCATGACAGGGCAACAAGATGTCCTGTTTTCAAAACTCACACATGCCTCTCCCTAAAGATTCTAATACCATCTGATCCTATAATCTCCCTTAATTCTTCAGAATGCTCAATGTCCTTATTCCTCTTTTTATTTTTTGCTTCATTTAATTTTTTTATTGAGATTTAATTGACATATAACATTGTGTAAGCTTAAGGTGTACAGCATGTTGATTGGATACTTTTATGTATTGCAATATGATTACTACCATAAGGTTAGCTAACACCTGCAGCATGTCATGTAATTATCATTTCTTTCTGAGGTGAGAACATTTAAGATCCCGTCTCTTAGCAACTTTGAAATATATAATGCAGTGTTATTGACTATAATCACTATGTTGTGCATTAGATCTCCAGAGTATATTTATCTAGTTGCAACTTTTAAAAATCCTTTTGAAACAGTTTTATTGAGGTATAATTGACATAAAATAAACTGTACATATTAAAAGTTTATCATTTGATAATTAATACCATATATTTATATCCATGAAATCACCACCATGACCAAGATATTGAACATATCTATCAGCCCAAAAAGTTTCCTGGTGCCCCTTTGTAGTCCTCCGTCCCAACCCCATCCCTCAAAAACCTCTGACCTGCTTTATGTTGTTATAGATGAGTTTGCATTTTCTAGAATTTTTATATAAATGGGATCATACAGTATATAGTCATTTTGTCTGTTTTTTTTCATTCAGGATAATTATTTTGAGATTCATCCATGTTGTTGTACATAACAAAACTTCATTCCTTTTTATTGCTGAATAGTATTATGTTGTATGAATGTACCAGAATATTTTTTTATCCATTCACCTACGTATGGACTTCTGAGTTGTTTTCATTCTTTGGCTATTACAAATAAAGTTGCTATAAATATCCACGAACAAATCTTTCAGTGGACATATGCTGTCGTGTTTCTTGGATAAATACCTAGGAGTAGAAGGGCTGATCACACAGTAAGTGTATATTAAGCTTTTCAAGAATTTGCCAACATTGCTTGTCACAAGAAAAAATATTCTGTAACTATATATAGTGACAGATGTTAACAAGACTTATGTGGTGCTCATTTCACAATATATGCAAATATAGACTCATTATCTGCATACCTAAAATAAAACTAATATAATATGGTATGTCAATCGTACCTCAATTTAAAAAAAAGAAAAATATTGCCAAATTGTTTTCCAAAGTGTTTGTACCATTTTACATTCCCAGCGGCAGCATACAGGAGTTTCTGTTCTTCCACATCCCAGCCAACATTTGGTAGAATCAGTCTTCTTAATGTTAGCCATTCTAATAAGTGTGCAGTGGTGTCTCATTGTGGTTTTAATTTGCATTTCATTAATGATGAATGACATTGAACATCTTTTCCATGTGTTTATTTGCCATCCTGTATCTTCTTGGGTGAAGTGTTCAAATCTTTTGCATTATTTTCAAAATTGAGTTACTGGTCTTTTTATTATTGAACTGTAAGAGTTCTACATGGTCTGTATACAAGTCCTTTTATCAGATACAAGATTTGTGATTATTTTCTCCTGGTCAATGCCTTATCTTTAGTGTCCTTTGAAAAGCAAAAGTTAGCCTTCCTTGCCAGGTGGCTCACAGCTTCCAGTCAATATGCCAACTTTAGAAGCCCCAGAAGAGAGGCTGAGAAGCTTTAAGCACTGTGGCAAAGATGCATCTATGAGGTGGCAACAGCAAATGGCAGTGAGCCCGGGACTCCAGAAGGCCAAGAAAGATGAGCAGGCCTTAAAGAAAAGAAATATCACCCATGTCGCCTCTGACCCAGCTTCTGAACCACTATCCAAAGAGGTCAGCCTCACCCTGCAAGAAATAATCAATAGTGTGAATGCCTCAGATCCAGACTTATGCTTCCAGGCCACCCAGGCAGCCAGGAAAATGCTGTTCCAGGAAAGAAACCCTCCCCTGAAACTAATAGTCAAAGCAGGGTTCATTCCAGGCTGATGCAGTTCCTGAAGTCATCACGTCATCTCTGCCTGCAGTTCGAGGCAGCCTGGGCACTGACCAACACTGCTTCAGGGACTTGGGAGCAGACTCTAGCTTTTGTGGAAGGGGGTGCTGTACAGCCCTTGATGGAGCTACTGTCTTCCCTCCACATCACTGTGTGTGAACAGGCAGTGTGTGTGCTCTTCGCAACACTGCAGGTGATGACCCAAAGCCCAGAGACGTAGTTATCTCCAACAAAGCTGTCCCACACTTGTTGGCCTTGGTTTCACCTACCACACAAATCACATTTCTGTGGAACATCATGTGGAACTTGTGCAACATGTCCCAAAACAAGAACCCATACCCTTGTAAACAAGCGATGAAGCAGATGTTGCCCATCCTCTTCCACCTCCTGCAGCACTAAGACAGCGAGGGTCTCTCAGACACCTGCTGGGTATGTCCTACCTCACCAATGACTGCAATGAGCACGTTGGCCAAGTGGTTGACATGGGGTCCTGAAAAGGCTGGTCGAGCTCATGACCAGCTTGGAACTCAATGTCTTGGTAAATTCCCCCAGGTCCCAACTGTCTTTGAATGGGCCTCCAGATTAGAGTCTGAGAGTCCCATTCACTTTAGCAACCTCTATCATCCCCCCCACCTCCCGTCTTCGACAATCTGTGCTAGTTCTTCACCTACAACAAAGCTTGTCATCTACATTTCTCTGGTCTCTGCTACTCTCGAACCAAAGACTTTAATCTATTTGGGATAGATCTGAAACCCTAGTGCATATTATATTATCACTTACATTTTCTTAATCTGAAAGCCAGAAAATCTAGAAAAGCACCAACATAAAATTGTTTATGATCCCTCAAAAAAAAAAGAAAAATGTTTTAGATTTTGGTGATTTAAAATTTACCAATTTATTCTTTCATGGATGTGCTTTTTGGTGTTACAGCTAAAAAATCTTTGCCTCACCCAAGGTCAAAAAAGATTTTCTCCAAAGTTTTCTTTTGTAAGTTATATAATGTTAAGACTATAGTTTAGAGTAGGTCTGTGACACATTTGGAGTTAATTTTTGTATGTCGTGTGAAATATAGATAAATTTTTTTTGCATATAGATATTAAAATATTCCAGTACCACTTGTTGAAAATATCATCCTTTCTCCACTGAATAGGATTTGCACTTTGTCAAAATTCACTTGTCCCTATATATGTGGGTCTATTTCTGAGTCTGTATTTTGTTACATTCATCTGTCTCTCCTCCAATACCACACTCTTGATTACTGTAGCTTTATTATGTATCTTGAAATCAAGTAGTGTTAGCCTTGCAACATTGTTCTTCTTTTCAAAATTGTTGTTGTATTTCCATATGAATTTTAGAATCAGCTTATTGATTTCTACAAAAAGCCTTCTGACATCTGGATTGGGGTTGTGCGAACCTGTAGACCAATTTGGGGAGAATTGAAATCTAAATAGTATTGGGTCTTTCAGTCTGTGAACACAGTGTATCTCTCCATCTATTTAGGTCTTCTTAGATTTCTGTCAACAATGTTTTATACTTTCTAGTGTACAGGTCTTTTGTATATTTTGCCAAAATTTCCCCCAATATTTCATATTTTTTATTCTATTATAAGAGATACTGTTTTCTCATAGAAGAAAACATAGGCAAAAATCTCTTGAATATAAACATGAGCAACTTGTTCCTTACTACATCTCCTCAGGCAAGGGAAACAAAATAAAAAATGAACAAGTGGGAGTACATCAAACTAAAAAGCTTCTGTACAGCAAAGGATACCTTCAGCAGAACAAAAAGGCATCCTACAGTATGGGAGAATATATTTGTAAATCATTTATCCAATAAGGTGTTAACATCCAAAATACATAAAGAACTCATATGCCTCCACATCCGAAAAACAAATAACCCGATTAAAAAATGGGCAGAGGATGTGAACAGACACTTCTCCAAAGAAGAAATTCAGATGGCCCACAGGCACATGAAAAGATGCTCAACATCACTAATCATCAGGGAAATGCAAATTAAAACCACAATGAGATATCACCTCACACGAGTTAAGATGGCCAACATCCAAAAGAGAAGGAAAAACAAATGCTGGCGAGGATGCGGAGAAAGGGAAACCATCCTACACTGTTGGTGGAAATGTAAATTAGTTCAACAGTTGTGGAAAGAAATATGGAGGTTTCTCAAAAAACTAAAAATAGAAATGCGTTTGACCCAGTAATTCCACTCCTTGGAATTTCCCCGAAGAAAACAAGATCCCTGATTCAAAAAGATATATGCACCCCTATGTTTATCACAGCACTATTTGCAATAGCCAAAATATGGAAGAAACCTACATGTCCATCAATAAATTAATGGATAAAGAAGATGTGCATACACACCATGGAATATTGTTCAGCCATAAAAAGAAAAGAGATCCTACCATTTGCAACAACATGGATGGATCTAGAGAGTATTTTGTGCAATGAAATAAGACAGGTGGAGAAAGACAAGTACCAAATGACTTCACTCATTTGTGGAGTATAAAAATAAAGCAAAACTGAAGGAACAAAACAGCAGCATACTCACAGACTCCAAGAAGGGACTAGCGGTTACCAAAAGGAAGGGTTTGGGGAAGGTGGGTGGGAGGGTGGGAGAAGGGGATTAAGGGGCATTATGATTAGCACACATAACGTAGGTGGGTCATGGGGAAGGCAGTATAGCACAGAGATGACAAGTAGTGACTATAGATTCTTACTACACTGATGGACAGTGACTGCAATGGGGTATGTAGGGGGGACTTAATAATATGGGTGAATGTAGTAACCACAGTGTTCCTCATGTGAAACCTTCATAAGATTGTGCATCAATGATCCTTTAATAAAAAAGATATTGTTTCTTATTTCAATTTCTCACTGTCTGAGGCTAGTATACAACCACTTTTTTATATTAATTTTGCATTCTACAACCTTGCTAAATTCAGTCATTATTGTAATAACATTTTTGTAGCTTCCATAGGATTTTCTCCAAAGATGATCAGTCTCAGAGAATAAAAAACAGTTTTACTTTTTTCTTCTCAATCTGTAAATGTTTTATTCTTTTTCTTGCCTTATTATACAGGTTATAAACTCTAGTGATATGTTGCATGTGAATGGAAAGGACAGATATCCTTACCTTGTTCCCAGTCTTAGAGGGAAAGTATTCAGCCTTTCACCATTGAGTGTATATGATATCAGCTGTAGGTTTTAGTAAATGCCCTTTATTAGGTGGAGGCTGTTTCTTTCTATTCTTGGTTTCCTGGGAGTTTTTTTTTTTTACCAGGAATGGATGTTGGATTTTATCAGATAATTTTTTAATGTCTATTGTGATGATCATATTCTTTTTGGTTTGTTAATATGCTGAATTACATTGATTTTCAAGTGTTAGTCCAACCTTGCGTTCTCAGGAAAAGTACCACTTGGTGCATTATCCTTTCTATGGTTTGTTTAATTTGATTTGCTTGTATTTTATTAAGAATTTTTTATCTATGTTCATAAGGGATTGTGGTCTCTATTTTTCATTTCTTGTGATTCCTTAGTACACTTTTGGTATTAGATTAATATTGTCTTCATATAATGAATTGGGATGTATTCCAACTTTTTCATTATCTAAAGGAGTTTGTGGAAAATTAATATTTCTTTCTTAGATGATGGGTAGAATTCACCAATAATGTCAGCTAAGCTTCTTTTGGGAAGCTTTTCAGTAAGTTTAATTTCCTTAACAGAGGGCTATTCCAGTTATTTTTTTCTCACAACACTTGTTATCTCTTGTCTTTTGGATAGTGGCCATTCTGACATGTGTGAGGTGATAACTCATTGTGGTTCTGATTTGCATTTCCCTGATGATTAGTGATGTTGAGCACCTTTTCGTGTGCGTGTTGGCCATCTGTATGTCTTCTTTGGAAAATGTCTATTCAGGTCCTCTGCCCATTTTTTAATTGGATTATTTGGGGTTTTTTGTTGAGTTATGTGAATTGTTTATATTTTGAATATTAATTCCTTATTGGATATATCATTTTCAAATATCTTCTCCCATGCAGTAGGTTGGCTTTTTGTTTTGCTAATGGCTTCTTTTGCTGTACAAAAATTTTTAGTTTGATGTAGTCCCATTTGTTTATTTTTGCTTTTGTTTCCCTTGCATGGGGAGACATATCCAGAAAAAAAACTAGCTATGACCAATGTCCAAGAGTTTACTTCCTATGCTTTCTTTTAGGAGTATTATGGTTTATGGTGTAAGACGATGACCCAGTTGCATTCTTTTACATGTAGGTGTCCCATTTTCCCAAGACCTTTTGTTGAAGAGACTGTGTTTTCCCCATTGTACGTTCTTGTCTCCTTTGTTGTCAAATAATTGCCCATGTAAGTGTGGATTTATTTCTGGGCTTTCTACTATGTTCCATTGATCTATGTGTCTATTTTTGTGCCAATAACATACTGTTCTCCTTACTATAGCTTTGTGGTATAGTTTGAAATCAGGGCACATGATACCTATAGCTTTGTTTTTTTTACTCGAGGTTGCTTTGACTATTCAGGAACTTTTGTGGTTCCATACAAATTTTAGGATTGTTTGCTCTTGTTCTGTGAAAAATGCCATTGGGATTTTGATAGGAATTACATTATACAATGGAATACTACTCAGCCATAAGAAAGAATGAGATCTTGCCATTCATGACAACATGGATTGAACTATACCATATGATTTCATTGATATGTGGAATCTGAAAAACAAAACAAACAGAAACAGACTCATAAATACAGAGAACAAACTGGTGGGAGGGAAGTGGGGGAGATTAGCGAAATAGATGAAGGGGGATTAAGAGGTACACATTATAAAATAACTAAGTCACAAGAATGAAAAGTACAGCATAGGGAATGTAGTCAATAATGTAATAACTTTGTGTGGTAACAGATGGTAACTGCACTTATCATTGTGAGCATTTCTGTATATAAATACCGAATCACTATGTTGTACACCTGAAACTAATATATGTCAACTATACTTCAGTCTTTAAAAAGTTGTATTATTTCTTCTTCATGAGTTCAATAGGTTGTTTCTTTCAAAGTATTTGACCATTTCATCTAGTCATTGAATTTATAGACATAAAGTTGTCCAAAACATTCCCTATCTGTTTTTTTCATATTCGAAGACCTGTAATGATGTCCTCTCTCTCTCATTCCATGTTAGTAATAATTGTATTTTCTTCTTTTTTTTCCTGATCACTCTTGCTGCAAGTTTATCAGTATTATTTATCTTCTCAAAGAATGAACTTTTGGTGTCATTGATTTTTCTCTACTGTTTTTATATTTTTGTATTTTATTGATTCCTACTTTGATCTGTTACGTCTTTTCTTTAGCTAACTTTGAGTTTCACTTGCTCTTTTTCTATTTCTTAAGATGAAAGTTGAAATCATTGATTTGAGAACTTAGAACTGGCTTCCTTTCTAACATAAGCATTTAGTGCTGTAAATTTTATCCTAAGCACTGCTTTAGCTGCCTATCATAAATTTTTATATGCTGTGTTTTCATTTTCATTCAATTCAAAGTACTTTTAAAACCCTTTGGAACTCTGCTTTGACGTATGTCATTTAGAGGTGTGTTATTTAGTTTCCCAGTATTTGAGAATTTCCCAGATGTCTTTCTGTCGTCGGTTCTTAATTTAATTCCGCTGTGTGATCAGAGATCATACTTTGTTTGAACTCTTTTAAATTCAGTGAGACTTATTTTACTGCCCAGAATATGTTCTATCTTGGTCAATGTGTGTACTTAAAAGAATATGTATTCTGCTGCTGTTGGTGAAGTGTTCTATAAATATCAATCAAGTCAAATTAGCTGACACTGTTGTTCAGGTCTTCTATGACCTTAATGATTTTCTATTTGTCCTATCATTTATTTAGAGAGGGCTGTTGAAGTCTCCAACTATAATTGTGAGTTTGTCTATTTCACTTTGTAGTTCTTTCAGTTTTTGTTTTATGTAATTTGAAGTTCTGTTATTAGACACAAAACTAGCTAGGCTTCTTATGTTCTTTTGAATAACTGACCCCTTTATCATCATGAAATGATACCCCTTATCCCTGATGATAGTTTTTCTCTGAAATCTACTTTGTCTGATGTTAATATAACCATTTCAGCTTTCTTTTGGTTGATGTTAGCACAGTGTCTTTATCCTTTTATTTAGTTTTAACCTATGTGTCCTTATATTTAAAGATTCTTAAAAGTGGCATACAGTTGAATCTTGTTTTGTTATCCAATATGATAACCTCTGCCTTTTAACTGGGGTGTATTAACCATTTCTATTGAATGTGATTATTGATAGGTTCGAGTTTAAGTCTGCCTCTTCACTATTTAACTTCTATTTGTCCCATCACTTCTTTGTTCCTTTTTCTGCCTCCCTTTAGATTATGTATTTCTTATTATTACTTCTTATCTCCTTTGTGGACTTATTAGTTATAACTCTTTGTAGTGTTACTTTAATGGTTGCTTTTTAGGGTTTATAGTACAGGAAGTCCACTCTTTGTTTGGTAGCACCGGACTGTAAAAATACCATGCAAGCTGAACTGTGAAAAGAGATCTTAATAATTAGTGAGAAAGTAACAATTGTTCTGTGATCTTGAAATGTTTTTACTGAAATATTAAAACTCTCTTACTGTTCTTTATAAACGTAGACAGAAATATTTATTTAATATAAATATTTATTTAGTACACCCTAATTTAAAATATTCAAAACATTGAGAATTAAAGTGTTTTATTTCTCTGTTAAAAAACCGTTATCAAGAAGACTTCCTCTTCCAGGAATATAGAGGGGACATACCTTTTCCTATTCCTCCCTCTAGGTACAACTAAAATTCCTGTACGTTATATATAAAACAAACATAAGATGTCTGTGAAGGTTGGATAGAAGCAGACACACCATGCTGGCTAGGCAGGCTGGGACCTGAGGAACAACATGGTGTTGAGTTCTCTGGGCTTCCTTTTTGCCTCATATATCACAGAAATGGAGATGAAGAAGTTGGCAACCCAGAAATACCAACAGGAACAGACAGAAAAAAAAAAGCCCAGTAAAAGCTGCACTCATAAGCCAAAGGACCAGGAAAGGGACAGCCTAGCAAGAAAAACATTTTGCAGTAAGTGCTCAACTTCAGCCAAACACCACAGGAAAAACTGACCCCACCCTCAGCCTCAGCAGCAAATGCTGAGTGTATAGTTTAGAATGCCACACTCAGAAGGCTACGTAACAAGGTGCTGCAACACCCCCACCGGGTGGTATCAGAGAAAGTCAAGTGGGGAGCCAGGACTTTCATCTCTGCAGACCCATAATAAGCTTCCCCTGCCCCTCCCTCGTGCAATGAGGTATCAGCAGAAACTTGCTGAAGAGCTTGAATTTGCTACCCCTAGCAGTAATGATCTCTTCCTTCCCCTCTCCACTGGAATGGTATCAGAGGTAGTACTAGCTTCATTAAAAAAATTGGGAAGTATTTCCTCCCCCTTTATTTTCTGGATGCGCTTGGGCAAATTAAGAGTTAAATCTTTAGACATTTGGTAGAGCTCTCCAGTGAAACCATCTGAACCTGGAGATTTCTTTTTTTGGAATTTTTAAATTATAGATTTATCTTGTATGTACAAAATCCTTTCAAATTAACACACATCAAAAAAAACTTCTTAGAGCTAATAAACTAGCATGGCAAGGTTGTGGGATACAAGATCAATATACAAAAATCTCTTGTATCTCTACACACTAGCAATGAACACTCCAGAAATGAAATTAAGAAAATAATCCTATTTACAATAGCATCAAAAAGAATTAAATAAAAATAAATGTTATTCTTAGGAATAAAAAAGAAGCACAAGACTGAAAACTGCAAAATGTTATTGAAAGAAATTAAAGACCCAAATAAATGAAAAGACATCCATGTTTATGAATTGGAAGACTTAATGTTGTTAACTTGGCAAAACTGTCTAAATTTGAGGCTTTATTCTATGAAATTTTGATTATAAATAAATAATGTTAAATTTGAAAAATTCCCTCAAATATTCCCTCTGATAGTCATAGCCTGAGCCTGAGGAGTAATTTTATCTTATTTAAATGACAGTGTAATGAATACATCAATTACAAAAAATATGTATGTATATTACCCCTTGTTGACTAAAACCCTTGGTTTATTTCAGGTGAAATTTTACAAACTTTTCAAAATAAGAAGGCCCTCTCTCATAAGAAGGAATGAAAACTTCTCATATGAAGGAAGTTATTACAGATAGGCTGAATTCATCTTGTTCATTCCCTAAATCAGTTCTAATGATCTCAGCTATGTGAACCAGCGGTTTTACAGAGGAGTTATTTTTGTTGCCCCTTCCCATCCTGCTCACCTCACTTTCTCCTGCTTGCTCTGTGTTAATGACAGACTATCTCTCATGGTCCAATCATTACTACAGTGCTAAGGATGGTGTTTGAAACCTTGTACTGATTTGTTATTTTCTTGTTTTTTCACCCCAGGTCTTGCTTTTATCCAAGTTATTAAGGCAAAATATCAGAGAGAACCAGAGTACTGTACTGGCTATCTGCATTCTTTTAATGTAAATTTTAATGGTACAGGTAGGGATAAGAAGAAATCTTTTCAAAACAACATCTCAGATTCTAAAAGACATATGCACCCCTAAGTTTATTGCAGCACTATTTACAATAGCCAAGACATGGAAGCAACCCAAGTATACATCAGTAGATGAATGGATAAAAAAAGAGGTGGTACATATACACAATGGAGTATTATTCAGCCATAAGAAGAAAACAAATGCTACCATTTGCAACAACCTGGATGGAGCTAGAGGGAATTATGCTCAGTGAAATAAGCCAGGCAGAGAAAGACAAATACCAAGTGATTTCCCTCATTTGTGGAGTATAAAAATGAAGCAAAACTGAAGAAACAAAACAGCCGCAGAATCACAGACTCCAAGAAGGAACTAGTGATTTCTGAAGGGGAGAGGTGTGGGAGGGCGGGTGGGGAGGGAGGGAGAAGGGGATCGAGGGGTATTAAGATTGGTACACATGGTGTGGTGGGGGTCACAGGGAAGACAGTGTAGCACAGAGAAGACAAGTAGTGACTCTGCAGCATCTTACTATGCTGACGGACAGTGACTTCAGTAGGGTATGGAGGGACTTTATAATATGGGTGACTGTAGTAACTACAATGTCTTTCACATGAAACCTTCAAAACAGTGTATATCTATGATGCCTTAATGAAGAAAAAAAGAAGAAGAAATCTTTTCCAGCCATTTCCTTATGTTGTTGACAATTAAGTTCACCAGAAAAGCTCTCCAAATTAAGTATTAGTTCAGGGGATATAATAACCAGGGAAAAATTATACAACCATAACATACCAAATAGGAAATAGATCTTGGTCAGAAATAGTTATAGTTGTAGAAAGAAAAGATGGCCAAGTACAGAGACAGTGAATTAGCAGTTGAAGAGTGGGAACTGCCTGTCCCTGGGAATGCATACCATCAGCAAGAAGTATGCTCTCCTTCTTGGCTCCTCATTTCTTCCTGGAATTTCCATTGCTGCTTTTAGCCTCTTACCCTCTATAGCCTCTGCCTTTATGGAGACCCTGTCCCAGGCTGCGATAACTTGTCAGTGACTTAAAGCCTGTGCAATTCTCTGCCTGTCCTACTGCTGTAAGGAAGGGAGTGTGTTTTTGTAGTTTCTCAGTTGAAAGTCTTCCCTTGTATAAATGTCAATATCTTATTTGTGATAATTAGGGTCTATAAATAATGTCTATCCTAAATCCTTTTTGGACACTAGAGGATATAAATTCTGCTAATAATAAGCTAAGAGCCCATCCCTCTACTCTGCTTTGCTCTTCACAGTAGCCTATGTCACCACCTACCATTCCATGTAGTTTACTTACTTCTTTCTTTTCTGTTTGATCATATGGATATAAGATCCATAAGGATAGGACTTTTTGTCTGTTTTGTTTATTATTGTTTCCTCAGTGCTAGAACAGTTCCGAACACAAATCAGTGCTCAATTAGTATCTTTAAATGTTATGTTAATGTAATGTAACGTTATACTGAATTATGGATTAAACATTATGAGTTCACCAAAGGAACCTAACCACTGTGTATAATGTTGGCTCTGTAGGAAAATGTTTTCAGAGCTCCAAATAATGAACTTCCACGCCAACATGAGAAACATGTGCCATTTGCAACTGGTTATTTATTTGCTTTAACTTAAGTGTCTATAACAATATGATAACAATACTAGAAAGCCATGTATTAAGTTATTGAGGAAGGTGCTGGTTTTATCCACTTAATAGTAAACAAGGGAAAGTAGCCTAGGCTATATGGCTTTAAGCAGTATGGATCTAGTCACAGATACATCTTATTTTAGACTGATCTCTGTGAGTATGGTCATCTAACTCATACCCCTTAGTTCTAATTCTGTGCTCAACATGTAACTTATTATAAGTGTACTTTTCAGTGTATATCTGCTTCAAGAGAGAGAAGCCAGTCATTTAGTATATGCTTCTTGAAGTCCTTCTATGTACCAAACACTGTGATAATTCCTGGGCATACATTGGGAAGATAACAAATAAGACCTCCACCTTCCTGACATTTAAAGATAATTGGGGGTGGGGGGGTTGGGAAAAACAGGTGAAAGGGACCAAGAGGTATAAACTTCTAGTTATAAAGTAAGTAAGCCACAGGGATGAAAAATACAGCATAGGGAATATAGTCAATAATATTGTAATAACTTTGTATGGTGACAGACTGAACTACAGTTATCATGGTGAGCATTTTGTAATGTATATAATTGTCAAATTACTATGGTGTACAACTGAAACTAATATTGTGTGTTAACTACACTTGAGTAAAACATTTCTAATTTAAAAAATAAAAAATAAAGATAATTGGGGAATGGAACTTAAACCCACAAAAAATATTTGATCACAAATTATGATAAATTTTCTAAAGGAAAAGAATAGGGTGCCATTGTATTAGGTGGTCAGGAAACATCTCTGAGAAAGTGACAGTTAATGTGAAATATGAAGTATGAATAAGAGTTCGCCATGCAGGAGTGTGGGAACAATAGTCCAGGAGTAAGGACCAGCAAGTGTCAAGGACCTGAGGTGGGAAAGAATTTGACATGTTTGAGGAACTGAAAACAATTCCAGTCTGTCTATAGTATTACAAAAGGGAAAAAATTATGGATATATGAGAAGGAATTAGATCATACACAGTTTTGTGGGTAATGTTAAATAGTTTGGAATTCATGTAAAGTTCAAATGTTGCACTCTGACAGGTCTTATTTTCATTTTTGAAAGATCACTCTGGTTGATGTGCGGAGAATGGATTGGTTGGAGAGAAGACTGGATATAGGACATCCAATGAGGAGGCTATTGAAGTAATATAAGGGGTAGATGCTAGCAGCTTAAGGCAGAATAATGGCAGAGGAAATGTAGAGAGACAATCCAGATCTGAGCCCTGAAGGGTCACTTCCAAGTTGTATAGGAAAGTGAGCTGCTGTGAAAGCCAGAAACTGGCTCCAAGACAGAAGGAATAATCAGGTGCGTCAGAAACTGTGGAAAGGATGAATTAGAAAGGAGTGAAAAGTATGTCAGATTGATACAGCAGCTTAGTGATATTTTCTGACCTCTGTAAAAAAAATTTTAGTGGAACCAGAAGCTATGTTGAAGTGGACGAAAGAGGAAGTATAGGTTTTCTGTTTCTGGCACGTGATCACTGGTGCAAACAACAAAAACTACTGGTAAGAAAACATGTACTAAATGCACCCCATGCTCTTGGCTAGGAAGAATAAATATTGTCAAAATGGCTATACTACCTAAAGCAATCTACAGATTCAACGCAATCCCTATCAAAGTACCAACAGCTTTCTTCAATGAACTGGAACAAATAATTCTAAAATTCATATGGAACCACAAAAGACCCCGAATAGCCAAAGCAATCCTGAGAAGGAGGAATAAAACAGGGGGAATTACACTCCCTGACTTCAAGCTCTACTACAAAGCCACAGTAATGAAGACAATTTGGTATTGGCACAAACACAGACCCACAGACCAGTGGAACAGAATAGAAAATCCAAACATTAACCCAAACATATACAGTCAATTAATATTTGATAAAAGTGCCTTGGATATACAATGGGGAGATGACAGCCTCTTCAGCAGCTGGTGTTGGCAAAAACTGGACAGCTACATGTAAGAGAATGAAACTGGACTACTGTCTAGCCCCATACACAAAGGTAAACTCAAGGTGGATCAAAGACCTGAATGTAAGTCATGAAACCATAAAACTCTTAGAAAAAAACATAGGCAAAAATCTCTTGGACATAAACATGAGCGACTTCTTCATGAACATATCCCCCTGGGCAAGGGAAACAAAAGCAAAAATTAACAAGTGGGACTATATCAAGCTGAAAAGCTTCTGTACAGCAAAGGACACCATCAGCAGAACAAAAAGACATCCTACAGTATGGGAGAATATATTCATAAATGACATATCTGATAAAGGGTTGACATTCAAAATATATAAAGAACTCACGCACCCTAACAAACAAAAGGCAAATAATCCAATTAAGAAATGAGCAGAGGACATGAATAGACACTTCTCTAAAAAAGAAATTCAGATGGCCAACAGGCACATGAAAAGATGCTCCACATCGCTAATCATCAGAGAAATGCAGATTAAAACCACAGTGAGATATTACCTCACACCAGTGAGGATGGCCAACATCCAAAACACAAACAACAACAAATGTTGGTGAGGATGTGGAGAAAAGGGAACCCTCCTACACTGCTGGCGGGAATGCAAATTAGTTCAACCATTGTGGAAAGCAGTATGGAGGTTCCTCAAAAAACTCAAAACAGAAATACCATTTGACCCAGGAATTCCACTCCTAGGAATTTACCCTAAGAATGCAGCAGCCCAATTTGAAAGGGACAGATGCACCCCTATGTTTATCGCAGCACTATTTACAATAGCCAAGAAATGGAAGCAACCTAAGTTGTCCATCAGTAGATGAATGGATAAAGAAGATGTGGTACATATACACAATGGATTATTATTCAGCCATAAGAAGAAAAAAAATCCTACCATTTGCAAGAACATGGATGGAGCTAGAGGGAATTATGCTCAGTGAAATAAGCCAAGCCAAAAAAGACAAGTATCAAATGATTTCACTCATATGTGGAGTATAAGAACAAAGAAAAAAAAACTGAAGGAACAAAACAGCAGCAGACCCACAGAACCCAAGCATAGTTACCAAAGGGAAAGGGACTGGGGAAGATGGGTGGGAAGGGAGGGATAAGAGGGAAAAAGGGGCAATACGATTAGCAGACGTAATGTTGGGGGGCACGGGGAGAGCTGTACAACTCAGAGAAGACAAGTAGTGATTCTATAGCATCTCACTACGCTGATGGACAGTGACTGTAATGGGGTTGGTGGGGGGACCTGATGAAGGGGTAGTTTAATAACCATAATATTACACATGTAATTGTAGATTAATGATACCAAAATAAATTATATATATAAAAAAAGAAAATATGTACTTCAAAGCCTTAAAGATTTTCAAGGTAAGGAATTATCGAGATAAAACCTAAGAGACCTGTGAGAATATAGAGAACTGAAGTAATGAAATCAACTTTGTCCTGAAGACAATTGCAGAAACCCAGGGACCAATTAAAGGTAGAAAGTCTAAGAGATATCCTTTTCCCATTAAATTGGTGCCCAAAAGGAAGTAGAAGTAGAATTTAACTTGCCTTCCCACCACTCCCCCAGGCAACTACAAAGGAATATTCCTTGATGCGGCCAAGCAGGAGAGGAAGGAAGAAACTGGCCTAGAAGTTGCTATCATACAGCTCCAGTTCACACTGCCTGGGTGACTGTAGTTGTACATTTTAAGTGATCTTGGCTTCCAGATGTTTAGCAAAAGCAATCTAGATGCTTTGTGAGGAAATTCACCTTTGTCCTAGATCTCAAAGAATTTATTCAAGTTATTTTATAAGCAAAGTAAGCAACTCACAAGAAAACTGAATAATCTAATAGGGAATTGAATTACTGCAAGTGAAAACTGACAACAGTAACAGACAGCAAAGCCATATTCTGAAATAACTTAGATACTGAAGTTATTTAACACAGAATATGAGGAAGTATGCTTACTGTGTTTAAACAAATAATAATGTGTGTAGAGAACAAGATATTCTAAAGAATATACATATTTGAAGAATTGTTTCATTGAGCTTCTAGAAGTAAAAAAAATCATGATCAAAATTAAGAACTCAATTCATTGAAGAGATTAGCAGCAAATTAGACAAAATTATTAGAGAATTAGTGAACTGGATGACATTTCAGAAGAAATTATTCATAAGAGAATAGATCTTAGGAGTTCCTATCACAAGGAAAAAAATTGTAACTGTGTGGTGATGATGTTAACTAGATTCATTGTGGTGATCATTTCACAATATGTACAAATATCAAATCATCATGTTGTAAACTTGAAACTAATATAATGTTAAATGTCAATATTATCTCGGTTTTTAAAAAGAAGTAATTGTTCAGTAATCAGCACAGAGAGGCAAAAAGATAGAATATATGAAAGAGGGCACAAATGATTTTCTAGACAGGCTTTGCAATTGTTTGCTATGTTTAAAATCGAACTGTATAATATAGCATAATAGAGCTTTTTCTAGAAAAAAGTTATAAGAAAGCAAACAAGAAAGAAACTTGGAATTTTCAGTGATAGACTCAAGTCCAAAGTATACAGTTAATCAGTGTTCTGGAAATACAGAAGGGAGATCAATAACTGAGAGATTTTCAGAACTGAGCAGACACCAGAGTACAGCAACCAGAGAAAAAAGATTACTTTCAAAGAGAGGAGAAACACTAGGCAGCAACTGACAGCTGATTCCCAACAGCAACAGTGGAGCCAACAGACAATTGAATGTTAGCTTTAATGTGCCAATGGAAAATAACTATCAGCCTATAATTTCATGCCTGCAGAAATATCTTTCAAGAAAGATGGTGAAATACAATGAGCAAAAGTGCCACCAGTAGAATATCATTAAGGGAAATTCCAAAGGTAGAATAAAAGTTATTGCGAATGCCAGAGATGCAGAATGGGAACAGAACAAAGCAAGTGAAAAACATATGGATAAATCGAAATAAATACTAACTGTATAACAAAGTAATTAAGTCTTAGAGGGTTAAAGTATATAAATATGCAGAATTAAAATACAATATTAATACAAACTGAGAGGGAGCAGTAAATGAATCTAATATTTAAAGGTCCTTTTGCTGTCTGAAAAAAAAGTATTGATTAGTCCCAAATTTTCATAAACTTCTACATTGCAGTCTCAGGGATAACCACTTAAAAATAAAATCAGAGAATATAACTTTGAAGTTAAGAGAGAAAGAAACTGTGGAATAAGAAAACGTGAGAAAGAAGGGAAAGAAAAATGGAAAAGAGGGACTTACAGCACAAAAATGAGGTGGTTGTTTCAACCCAAATATTTAAGTTAAAATGAACAGATTGTCAGACCAGACTTGAGAAAAACACAACCAATTATTTACTCAGACACATCAAAAATATAAGGAAGCAAAAAAAGTTAAAAGGAAAAGAATGAAAAAGTATATACCATGAATGATATTATTCTATTTAGGTGAAATTCCGGAGGGAGAAAAAAACAAAAAAACAAAAGTATATATCATAAAATAGTATACAACCCCACTGGATCTACAGATTCAAGGCAATTCCTATAAAAATCTCAGCTGGCTCTTTTGCAGAAATTGACACACTGATCTGTAATGCATATGGAAATTCAACAGGATCAGAATAGCCAAGACAACCTTGAAAAAGAACCAAGTTGAAAGATTCACATACACCAATTTCCAAAGTTACTACAGAGCGACAGTAATCAAGACAGTGTGGTACTAGTACAAAGATAGACATATAAATTAGCAGGTTTCCATAGTGTAGGGGTTATCACGTTCGCCTCACAAATTTTGAAATAAGTGATGTAATTGGTTACTGGTCATGATGCACATCTGTTATTTATATGGTTATTTGCGGACTGAAGAGCTAGCAGCGAAGTCTGTACTTTATGCAATTAACAGTTAATACACTGTGGTAACTAAAATTTGAACTGTGTTGTTGGGAGACTGGTGTTATTTAACTAGACCATGGCTACTGAAATTTGTGCATATTGGAACCAAGCAAAGTGAGAACTCTGTATACATGCTTTACTTATTAGAGTCTACCTCAAATGATATATACCCTCACATATAATACATGAACCTTGCAATATTGTTCTTCCATTTTTCCCTCCCAAAATTTGTGTTTTGCCATGTATTTTACTTTACATATATTGTAAACCCACAAAGTATTGATCACTTTTGCTTTAGACAGTTGACTATCTCTAAAGAGATTTAAATGATAAGAAGGAAGTGTTTATACCTACCCACAAACTTACTGTTTCATATGCTCTGCATTCCTTTGTATAGAATCAGATTTTCATCCTCTGTCAGGACTGAAGGACTTCCTTTAACATTTCTTGGAGTTCAGGACTTCTGGTGATGAATTCTTTCAGCTTTTGTATATCTGAAAAAGTCTTTATTTTCCTTTCATTTTGAAAGATATATTTACTGGGTAAAGAAGTCTAGGTTGACTTTTTTTTCTTTCACTACTTTAAAGACCTTGTTCCACTGTCTTCTGGCTTGCATCATTTCCAATGAAAAATCTTCTGTCCTTTGTATGTATGTGTCTTTTCTCCCTGTTCTGGCTGCATTTAAGATTTTCTGTATCACTGTTTTTAAGCAATTTGATAATCATGTGCCTTGGTGTCATTCTCTTCATGTTTCTTGTGCCTGGAGTTCGTTGTTCTTACTGATTTTTGATTGCCCACTACTTGGCACACTACCAGACATGTTGCAGATAAATTAAAAAGTATTTCCTGAATCAAACTGAATGATTTTGTAAAGTAAATCAGCTATATGAATACAATGATTTGGATTTTGAATTATTTTAATTTGTTTAACCAAAATCACATTCACTGACAGGTATTACCTTTTTCTGTTGGCTCTGACTCTCACTCCAGATTCCCCCGCGTACTGCCTTGCACATTAAGCTCCAGTAAATCTGAATTATTTTAGTATTTCCAATCTGTCATGCTGTTTCATGCTTCTGTGCCTTTGCACATGCTATTCCCTTTACTTTTTCCTCCTTTGTCTGCCTGGAGAACTACGATTCACCTTTCAAGCCCCAGCTCAGATGGTTCAACTTCCAAAGAGCTTAAGACTTCCTTGACCCAAACCCCTTTCCCATTTGATGGACCACTCCTTCATCTGAGTACATCCTTATTTTGTAATTACTTTCATCCCTGCATTTATCACATTTGCCTATCTGAATATTTTTAGCCCTTAACCCAGTTCCAGGAACATCAAGGTGCTCAGCAATTGTTACTTGAATAAATGGGAGTTGGGAGAAACTTAAGAAAGGGAATAGAGAAATTAAGAGAAAGCTCTATAAGGCTGGATTCAGTTGTTTTTAAATAAAATTTTTACTGAAGTACACAACAGAAAGAATGTGCAATTTTAAGTGTACAACTCCATGATTTGTCACAAAATAAATGCATCCATGCAATCAGTGCCCAGATCAAGAAATAAAACACTACCAGAAGCCCAGAAGCCTGCCTGATGCCCTTTCCCAGTCACTGTCTCCCCTATGGCAACCCTTATTCTAACTTCTAACCCTGAAGATAAGTTTGCCTGTATAACAGCTTCTATATTATAGTCAATACTGGATCAAAATCTGATACTTTTATTACATATGACTACCACTACTGAGGACTAAGAAGTATTGAGCACCATCTATTTACCAAGCACAGTTCTAATTGCTTTACATATATAAAGAAATTTGTCTTCACAGCCACCCTGTGAAGTAGGAGGTACTCTAACTACTGCCAATTGTCAGTGAAGAACCTGGAATACAGAGACGTTAAGCAATTTGCTCCAAGACACATAATGGCTAAGTGGTAGGGCAGGCATGTGAATCTAGAGAGCAAGTCTCCAGAGTTTGTGCGGTGCAATGTACAAACATCATCAAACTATATGTTAGCAAAATATATGTCAATAGTTTAAAAGCTATTACTGTCCATGGCCTGCTGTTGGAAAACGTGAAGTCAGAACAAGAGATAGCTGTATATAGAGTCTCTTGGGTGCCAGTAGTCAGATGTCCTTTATAGATCAGTGCTACAGAGTTGTTGAAAGTCAGAGCTGCTTGAGTTCAAATCCCAGCTGCACCATTTACTAACCATGTGACCTTAGGCAAGTAACTTAAACTTCACGTCCCTTAGTTTTTCGTCTGAAAAATATAGGTAATAATAATACCTACATCATGAGATTGCTGTGAAGATCAAATGAAATACTCCTGGCATGTGGAATGAGCTCAATTCATTCATTCATTCATTCATTCATCCATTCAACAAAAATTTGTTCAGTGCCTACCATGTGCCAGAGCCTGGGCTTGTTGTTTAGCATGTATCACTGAAAATCCCAAGATCCCTGCCCTGTTGGAAGTTGTGGTATAGTGAAGCCTGCAGCAGGGGGAGGGGGGTGGCAGAGAACAGAAGAAAAAGAACATAATGTAGTATGTTACAAAATGGTAAGTGCTATCTTACTGCACTGATGGACAGTGACTGCAATGGTGTATGGGGAGGGGGGACTCGATAATATGGGTGAACGTAGTGCCACATTGTTTTTCATGTGAAACCTACATAAGAGTGTATATCAATAATACCTTAATAAAAACTAAATAAATAAAAAGAAAATGGTAAGTGCTAAATTTTTTAAAAGTAGAGCAGGGCATGGAGAAGTGGGAATGCTGGAGAGGTTGAAAGTTAACAGTATTAAATAGAAGAGCCAGGCTAGGCTTCACAGAGAAGCTAAGATTTGAACAGAGTCAAGGAAGATGAAGTTCAGATACATGGATATCACATGTCTTTTGAAGAGCATTCAAGGCAGAGGAAACAGAGCAAAGTCCCTAAAGTTGGGAGGGTGTCTGGTATTCTGGTAACAGCCAAGCAGCCAGTGCTGCTCGACTAGAATCATCAAGGCACAAAGTGGCAGGAGAGGAGGTCAGAGAGTTATTGTGTGTGTATGGGTGGGGGTAGGGGTTCTCCATGAAAATCCTGTAGGACCTTGTAGGCTATTATAAGGATTTTGGTTTTTACTGCAAAGCAAATTGAGGGCCTTTGTAGGCTTTTGAGCAGAGTGGTAACATGATCTGACTTAATATTTTGTAACCGTGTCTCGATCTGTATTGAGAATAGATGGTGATTGGGTGTCATAGGTTGAATTGTATCCTCCCAAAAGACACGATCAAATCCTTAGTCTCACGGTACCTATGGATATGCCTTTATTAGAAATAGGATCTTTGCAGACATAATAAAGTTAAGATGAGGTTATATTGGATTAAAGTGGGCCCTAATCCAATAACTGATATCCTCATTAGAGGAGGGGCATTTGGACACAGAGATACACACAAAGGAAGACATCTATGTGAAGACACAGAGGCACATAAGGAGAACACCATGTGAAGACAGAGGCAGATATTGGAGTGATGTGTCCACAAGCCAAGGAAGGCCAGATTGCTGGCAGCCATGGAAGTCTGGAGAGACGGACTGTCCTTCAGAGTCTCCAGAAGGAACCAACCCCGCTGACACCTTGATTTCAGACTTCCAGCCTCCAGACCTGTGAGGGAAGAAGTGTCAGTTGTTTTGGGCCCCCTAGTCTGTGCTGCTTTGATACGGCAGTGCTAGGAAATAAATTCAGTGTGCAAGGGTAGAGCAGTCAGGAGGCCATAGTCCAGTCAAGAGATGACAAGGGCCAGAAGCAGGTGCTAATGGTGGAGATGGTGAGAAGCCATCATATTCTGGATAGAGTATGAAGGTACATCCAACAAAATCTGCTGACTTACGGGATGTGGTGTGTGAGAAAGTTTAGCTATTATTATTATTATTCTCTGCATGAATAATTTCAATATTTATCAACATGTAGTCTATACCTATAAATGTATGCTTTTTCCTTGCCCCAAGTATCCCTGGCTTGAGACTACTCAAAGATAATTCACCAGGGCAGTCAAAAGAGGCTTATTTTGCTGTGTGATCAAAGGATAACTCACATAACTTCTCTGGGTCTCAATATCTTACTTGGTAAAACAAGAAGGCTGGGTTCCATTGTATGACTGTTGATTCTATTATGAGCCTTGTTGCCTTGGTATGGATAAAGGTTCCAGAGGAGAGTAAACTGTTTTCTGACTTCCATATTTGAAAAGCTATCTCCAAGTCTGCATTCACTTTGAATAACAAAAGTCTGTCCTCACTGTTGTTGATCTTCTGCCATTTTAGACTTTGAGTAAATGAAGGAGTGACCCACTGTATTTAAAAATAGAATTACAGCAAGATCAAGGTAATCTTTTATGCATTTTTTTTTCAGGAATACAGGAGTGGGCTGGGGTTGCCTAATGGGAGTGTGGGACTCTACCTGAAATAAAGGTTTGGAATTCTGGGTCTTAAGACTTCTGACTCCACTTCCCAGAGTACACCCTGAGTTATCATTATCGATGTATTTATATTTATGTTTCAGGAGGATAGTGAATTTATGACAAGATAGTACTAATACTAGTGCCAACAGCAAACATTTATATAGGGTTTGCTGTGTGTCAGGCATTACTCTAAGGGTTTTAGAAATATAAACTCAATCCTCACAATACTCCTATGAGTTAGGTACAGTTATGATTCCCATTGTACAAACATGGAAACGGAGGCACAGAGCAATTAAGAAAGATTCTTTTATTACATTGATAAGGGATTTTATATCAACCAAAAGTCAATGGGACCATTTCAGAATAATTAAAACAGAAATACTAAAGGCAAGGCAATTTGGAGACTTAATATCAAGGAAGGAAGTTTTGTCAGAATCCCACAAACTAATTCTGACAGGGTCTGTAACAAAACATACATTGACATTAGGCCTCTTCTGTCTCCAACCCTATTGACACTGGTTCTCCCAAGAGGAAAAAGGAGACTTAGAACTAGGCCTCAGGGCACCTGAAGGCAGCCCTGCCAGCTGCCAAACACCTGTTAGATCCGGTTCCCAAGAAGTTTTGAAGTTTTGAAATGTATCCCAAATTGTTTCTAAGTCACTCTCTTGCTAGGTCTTGAAAAATGAGAGTGTCACTCTTTAAATGTGCTTGAACCTCCTTTCACTTGAGATTCCAAAGCTGATGTTTCCTTTCAACTTCATGCTTCATAGAAAATACTAGCTTTCCTAAAAGTCACAATTATTACTGTTTTGGACACCCCAGTCCCATTCTGTTTCAGGCCCCACCACTTTTGCCAAATCCATCTTTTGGTCAGGCCCAGCTGGGTTCAAGTCAGACTATAGCCAGGGTGTGTGGTCAGTGTGTGTGACCAATTTGGTGGTGGAAGACTCAGCAGTGGGCACCCAGGCTAATCAAAGTCTGAGATCGTTGACTTATTCAGCAAAATATCATGACTGAAATCTATAACATAATGAAGAACATGGGTTTGTTCCCCCAACCAAATCGGAAGGTTGTGAGCAATCTTTGAAGCTCCAAGAGAGTAGTTCTGAGGCTGATTAAAGGAAACCCTTTTACACTGCCAGTCGTGTAGAACTGGTTGCCCCCAATAGATTTTCCATTCAAATAGGTGCAAGAGCGGTTTAGAGAAATTCCTGGGTGATGGATGATTGAGGAAACCATGGGCTAGCTATCTGAGATACAAGTCCACCCACCCATAGGGGTGCAACAAAGGGACAATGCTCTCCTGACACAGGCCCTTAGAACCTTGGTCAGAGGCAAAAAGTCTGGCCAGACCATCGTGCTGAAGGGGCAGGGGTGGGCGTGAGGGTGGGCGTGAGGGTGCAGTTCCCACATTGTTAGGGACCCTGAACCAAATCCAGGCGACCTTCTAGAGCTAACCTTACTGAATGTCATGTTACTAAACTGGAGGCCTAGGGCTTACCCTGTGCCACTCCCTCCTGCTCCACAATGGCCGTGTCCAGCTGGCTTTGTGAGTCACCCTAACGCTCTGGAATAAGCCCACTGCGGGTGGGGCTGCCTCGCAGTTTCTCGCCCCTTCGCATCCTGACTCGGCCCTCTCGCTGTTTGAGCTTCCATTTCTTGCAGGCAGACGCCGCCGCTGTGCCCGCCCCACCGGGCATGCTCAGTGCTCCGGCGGGCTTTGCCAGCGGGCAGCTCTCGGCTCGCCGCGCGGGTCCTCCGCGCCCGGGTCCCTTTAAATCAGGCCTGCCGGTTGCCAGGCAACGGCGCGACCAGCGCTGGCGCTGCACTGCAGAGGCTCTGCCCCGCGCGAGCCTGGCCGGGGCGCGGTGGCCAGCGCCGAGCCTAGGGCTGCCGCCCGCTTGTGGTGGCCGGCTCCGGGGAAGCGGGGACAGGGCCCAGCGGACCCCACCCACGCGTCCAGGTATGACTGTGCCTGGGAAAGCCAGGGCTTCCCGGGCTCGCCCCTCTTCTTCCCAGGCTCGCCGCAGGGTGACCCGAGCGGAAGCGCCCGCGCTCCCCACCTCGACCCCCGCTGCGGGTTTCTTTTCTCCTCAGGGTCCCAGGCCGGGAGCAGGCTGGCGTTTGGGAGGGAAGGGAACAGGGCGTGGGAGTCGGGGCGTGGAAGGAGGAGTGGGGTCAGGTCTCGCCCGCTGCCCCCTAGCCAGAGGGTAGGGACCGAGGAGGTGGAAAGTGTTGCCTGCGGTGGGGGCCGGGCAGCGACCGGAGCCACCTCCTCTCCACTGGAAGTAGCGATGGCAGGAGTTTCAGTTAACCATTTACAGAGAAAACCCCAAACTATGCATACACAGGTAGGGCTTTAGAGCAAAAATGTGACTTCCATGCTCATATAGTACTCAGCCTTCACAATTAAGGTGACCCTGTGTCTTTTCTTTCAGAAGGAATAATTTCACAATAATAACAAAGAATTGGCACTAGTAAGTGTTCACAGGGCCCAATTTTTAGTGGTGCTTTGCTTCACTCACAATACCTGCCAAACAATAGAGAAGACAGTTTGCCTCGTAAAGTGGACACTTTTTGATTCATATGTTAGGACCCTGCAAGAGTAAGGCAAAGATCAGGATCAATTCCCTTTTTAATGACTTTTCAAATGAACTGTACTCTGAGGGAGGGAGACAAGGCCTGGGCTCCAGCCCTTTGCTAACGTAGCTCTCGGCATGCTCATTAACAGCAGGCATGCTGCTGTGGCTGCGGCGGCCACCAGCGGTGGCTCATTTGTCCAGTAGGTGCTAAAGGCAAGGAGATACTGGGTTGAGTAAATGCCATCACAATTCTTGTCCCATTTGATACTTGCGTTGCTTGGGGACTTAGCATAGTGGTTGAGAATGTGGGTTGACAAGTTAAAAAGAAAACTTGCTTCAAAATGTCTACCATCACATTTCAAGTAAGTCAAATGACATTCTAAGTATATCACTTGTAATTTTAAGCTACATCTCAGACATAAACAAGGATTTGGGCATTCTGGTTAATTATATTTTCTAATTACACTGGGGGCGCGATTTTATTTTTCAGTTCAAACTGGAGAACAACAGCATCCAATAGAAGACCTTGGCCATCAGGAAGTGTAAGTACAGTTGTGCTGGCTTTTTTCTTGTTAGGGGTGTTTAGAAGCTCAGAGCCTCACCCATCCTCTTCAACCTTGTAACTAGATCATTAATCTGCACTATCAGTACACTATCAAAAAACCCTCATAGACATACAAGCAAAAAATGTCCTGAAGACTTCAGCTGAGCCATCTAAATTTTGAGGGAAAAATAAAAGCCCATTTCCTAAATTGTCACCCAAAAGATATAATAAGCCAGAGGAGAAATTATAGGTATTTACAAACATTCGATTAGAATCAAAGCATTATACAATTTTCAGGAAGAGTATCAAGAATCATTCATTTAACAATTATTTATTGAGGGCTACTATGTGTCGGGTAGCAACTAGGGATACAAAAATGAATAAGATGCCAGGAGATCACAGGGTGTTGGTAAAATAAAGGCAAATAGAAAATGCTATAGAAGCCCAGGACAAGTCAGGGTACAGTCATCCTTGCTAGTCTTTAAACTGATACTCCAACTGTAATATTTCTAAGAAGTTATTGGTGGCTCTGAAAAACACTGGGGCATTTGGAAAGTTCTTGGTGAAGCTATTGGTGATAAAAAGGAAAATATCTTCAGCTGTAGACAGAAGGCCACCACTCTTCTGCTTAAAATCCATTTAGCTTCAGAAATTTGCATCAACAACTTTCAGGATTTAGGGCTAATTCTTCCCTGCAGATGCAGGTTAAATTAATGTAAACTTTGAATTTAGGTTCCCCTCTGCTTTGATAGCACCTACATTTTCTTTTTTCAATCTAACTTTTTCTGAGGTCTGATGACTTCAGGCTGGCAACTTTGGAGTATGTCATCTTTGGCCAAGGGTCAGATTGTTTAATTGGCTTGTTTATGTTCCAAGGAAGGGAGAGGAAAACCTAAAAAATGAACAAAACTGGTTGTTTACAGTAGACTTTAAAGTTGCTTCCATTTTTGTTTTCATTAACTTCTCTTAACCACCTGTGAAATAGGTAGTTTACACCTGAAGAAACTGCAGCTCAGAAAAAGTAAGCTTTCCCAGTTCTAAAGTGTCAGAGCCTTATGTGACTCATCTGGTCTTTTTTTTTTCACCATGGTCTACACTCAGTTCTTTCCTTAAAAACTTCCTTTTTCTTCTTTCCCACAGTTTTGCACAGTAAAACACATTCACCCACCTTGACTTCAGACCCTCCTTTTAGTATTTAATAGTTTTCTCCATGTCACTGATTCTCAAGGGAGTGGGGAGTGGGGTAACTCCCCTAGAAAGGGCAAGTCAGAATCTTCTCAAATAGGGAGAGAGGGTAATGGTGATAGTTTGTTTTTGCTTTTGTTTTTGTTTTTTATGCCTGGGAATGGTTGAAGCAAAAGAAAAGGTTGAGAAATACTGCTTTTAAGTGAGAAGAGATTGGACAATTGAGCAAAGAAGCAAGGCCAGTGACTTCCTTTGTAACAGACTTTTTTTCTTTCCTATTTTGGCCAAGCAGTTTTTCTGAGGGTCAGGAGAACTGAAACTATCCAAGAATAATGGGGGAAAGTTGCCTGGGCTAAGAAGGGCCCTTTGTCTTCCCCATACTGCCCCTGGGCTGTGACTAAAAGGGGGGTTGAAGAGCTAGTGACAGAAGTTGGTAGTGGGGAGTGGCAGAGAGTACCCATCACAGGTTGAAGATGGCCTTTTCCAACCATCATTCCCAATTTACAAAGTTTGGGATGAGGCACTCTTCTTGTGAGGTGGCAAAAAGCCTCTGGAGATTTTCCAGGACTGCTTCCCTGTCTACTCCTGCCTGGAACAATAACCACGTTTTGCAGACACATCTAGATTTATGCTAAAGAGATGGTCCTGAAAATTTGAAATCAAATTCTAATGTAAATGAGATAAGGCTAAAGAAAAAAGATCTTTGGTTTTTATGTCATTACATTTCCCTAAGGTATGTAATTAAAAATATGAATATTTGAGAAAATAAATCATTGGATTTCACCTATTTGATCACTATCCACCTTAATATGAGTATATTCCCTGGGGCCCCCTACCTTAAAACTGAAAATGACATGGTTTTGTGGGTTTTTCATTTCGCATTAAGCAGTGTGTTATTTTCTGGAGCTATTTGAGGATAGATACGCATTTACCTAAGATTTTTACGGAACAGTTTACCTAAGGATCCATAATAAATGATCACTCTTTGCTTAGCTCGCAACAGTTAGGCTATATCACATTACATTATAAATTCATTTTCAATTTATTTTATTTTATCAGTCATTCCCAAATTCTTTAGGCGAATATGAACTACTTCCATAAGTCAAGAGATCCCTTACTCTACCAAAATGCCCTACTACTTTGCTACTGCAAAAGGAAGAAAGCCTCTAAAGGATGAATGGTGATGTTTCCAGAGAGACTAACTGAAACCATCAGGAGTCCGTTTTTAATTCATGTCAGACATCAATGAATATATGTAGCC
>JAVSCE010006200.1:0-13425 GCA_032199065.1 Smutsia gigantea
TGGTGTGCTTTCTTTGCTATGATTTTATTTTCTCTCATGACATCTTTTTAGCCTTAGGGGTCCTTCCCTCTAGAGCAGTCCATTTAAGATATCCTGTAGTGGTGGTTTATGAGAGGCAAACTCTCAACTTTCGTTTGTCTGGTAATTGTTTAATCCCTCCATCATATTTAAATGATAATCGTGCTGGATAGAATATTCTTGGTTCGAGGCCCTTCTGTTTCATTACGTTAAATATATCATGCCATTCTCTTCTGGCCTGTAAGGTTTCTGTTGAGAAGTCGGATGACAGTCTCATGGGTTTTCCTTTGTAGGTGATCTTTTTTCTCTCTCTAGCTGCCTTTAATACTCTGTCCTTATCTTTGATCTTTTGCATTTTAATTATTATGTGTCTTGGTGTTGTCTTCCTTGGGTCCCTTGTGTTGGGAGATCTGTGGGCTTCCGTGCACTGCAAGACTATTTCCTTCCCCAGCGTGGAAAAGTTTTCAGCAATTATTTCTTCAAAGACACTTTCTATTCCTTTTTCTCTCTCTTCTTCCTCTGGTACTCCTATAATGCGAATATTGTTCCGTTTGGATTGGTCACACATTTCTCTTAATATTCTTTCATTCCTAGAGATCCTTTTATCTCTCTCTGCCTCAGCTTCTCTGTATTCCTGTTCTCTGATTTCTATTCCAATAACAGCCTCTTGCATCTCATCCAGTCTGCTGTTAAGCCCATCGATCGCTTGTCTGATTTCTGCATTGTCTTTCCTCACTTCCTCCCTCAGCTCTTGCACATTTCTCTGTAGATCCATCAGCATGGTTATGACTTTTGTTCTGAATTCTTTTTCAGGAAGACTGTGCATTTCCATCCCTTCAGGCTCCCTCTCTGGGGTTGTCTGGTTGATCTTAGTCTGGACCATATTCCTCTGTCTTTTCATGGCTATAGAAGTGGTTGCTGGTAGTTGCCACGTATGTCCGCTGGGCTCTTTAAGACTAAAAAAAAAAGAGAGAAAGAAAGAAAAAAAGAAGAAAAAACAAAACAAAAAAACAAAGAAAACGCCCACTGGGAGTAGATTCTGTATGTGGGGCTGTTGCTCCACTATTCCGCAGCCGTGGCAGCGCTGCTCCGCAGGGCCCTTTATAGCTCCGCCTCATGGGGTGCTGTGTCCTCTCAGGTGTAGCTGCATGCTGTGCACTTTCCTGTGTATTCTAGCCTCTCTTTTAGGAATAGTTGTATTTGCTGTATTTTCATAGATATATATAGTTTTGGGAGGAGATTTCTGTTGCCCTGCTCACGCCGCCATCTTCCGGGAAGTGTTATGTATGTAATCTTAATAGTGTTGAGCACTCTGCCATGTAGATTCACTCACATAAGCACAGACTGATATGGAAATTCATTAAGTATTTCATAATACATAACACTCTTAAATTTCATAATTTATTGAAAATTAAAAAGTTAAAATATTTCTTTTAAAAAAGCAATTTCTGCTAACTTGGAGTTCAATCCAACAGCTGGTTTCCAAACAGAAAATATTCCAGCCAGTAAGATGAGCGTGCTTCCTTAAAGACACTCAAAGTTTCCTAGGAAAGTGCTACACACGGTTGGCATTTAATCCCATGGGATACAACTAAAGTGAAACACTGTCATGTGGTATATTACAGATTTGCATATGATACAGATGAAATCATACTATCTTGTCCATATTTGGACATATTCTCATCCAAATACAACAATGTATGCAACAACTATTAATTATATATTAACTAAAAAATATGTATATTGTTTCTTACCTTATAATGGCTGCTCCTTTTCATCAATAATAAAGAGTAATGATTTGAAACCAAGAAGAGGATTCAAGCAGTATCTGAACTGCACTGGCTAGGCAGTCTTGACCAATCTCTTGAGATACCCTTGAAACACCTCCACTAAAACACAGATGACCACAGCTGTGGATTGTGGAGCTGTGTAGGTGGTAACCCCAGATCAAGAAAGAAGAAATACTCATGAAATAGACCCCAGAATCATCACACAGTTCCAAAGCCACATAGGCCAGGAGATTCTGCAGTGTGGAACACTTATTGCCTGTCAGCTTTGAAGGGACTCCTGATTTTTGAAGACAAGATAGAGACCAGGGGGCCCAGATGCTATCTATGCTTAGCAGTGGAATCATTCTGAGGCTTCTTCCAGGGGTGTGCCTCCCCCCTAATTCAGGAGCACCGGCACCACAAGGGACAGTCAGGTCTGTCCCTGACAAGGCAGCTACTGGGATTTCTCCCAAAAGAACTCCTCCTCCCAGAGAGGAAGCTCCCCCAGAGTTCTGCTCCAATGTTGCAATTCTCCACACTCTAGAAAATGACCTTGACACCTAACCTCTTTGTTTCCACAGCTTTTTCTAAGCTCAGCAAATATGCAGGGTAGAGCTGCTATGGCCCTGAGTGTTTACCTCTGCCAGAATTTTAGCTCACTTCCTAAACTAATTATAGCAGAGGTTATAAACCAATGGTCTGTAGGCTGAATCCAGCCCACTGATCTGCTTGGTTTGGCCTCAGCAGTGGTTTGAAAAAAAAAGTTAAGCCACACTTTAAAATAGAGAAATTTTACATAAAAATCAGGAAACCTAGCTTTTCTCTCAAATATCAGAAAATCTAGCAAAAGAAGGCAACAACTGGCTGAAGCTCAGGTGTCACTGCCACCTTCAGAAAGGACACATACTCTCCAGCTTGCCTACTCCCTACACTCCCTCTGATACCCCAGACACTGAGGCCTTCACTCACTGACATATTTGCTTGCTGGGTCTGACACCTGAAATGTGTTCCAGAGAGAGGTTTAAAAGATAGCACTGTATCAGTCCAGGCTAGTGTGTTGAAATGGTATGTTAGTGATGCAGCAATTGTGGATTCGGTAATTCGTCATCATGCAAACCTGTCCCATGTGTAGAAAGGTGTTCAGCATCCTGTCCCTCCTGTAAAATGCCAGCAGCACTCCCAAGTGGCACCTAGAGAGATTCACAGTATCTCCGGCTGACAACCACTGCTAGCATGTTAAGTTTGATGAAGTGAGCATTTCTCAGGTCTGAAAACAAGGAGCCTTGTCATGACAGAACTTTTAAGGTTAAAAAATGAACAAATCACTCATTTTTCTGATTGGTCAGCTAATAACTGCTGAACAAAAACATGTAGAGTAGTATACATCTTTGGAATTTTTATCCATTTTCTTGCTGGTTGGGAGGTTTTGGTTCTATATAGTATTTATTGAGCCATATCTATGGCCAGGCACTGTTACATGCTTTATCTCATTTAATCTCCACTATCATCTTATGGGAGAGGTAATAATACCATCCACATTATACAAATGAGGAAACATGAAGCTCAGAGAGGGTAAATAATTTGCCTGTGGTCACACAGTAAATAAGCAGCAAAGCTAGGATACAAACTTAAAGTCTGTGTTCTTAACCATTATTCTCCTATGTTGCAGGCTATGTGGTAAGACTGACGATGTCACAACTCTTAAAGACAGTGTAAAGTTTAAACCAAAACCTGCTTTTAAAACAAGGGTTTTTGTACGAGATTATCAATTCTTCAAGGTAAACAGCAACAAGAAGTGGCTGACAATGCAGCATAGGAAATGACAGTTTACTGGTAGAGGTATGGGTTCCCATTCAGGATTTTGCATGTATGTATGTAAAGGTGAAACCAAACAATAAGGGAGAGATGGGAAATGACAGTTATTTCCCCTAAATGAGCCTTCCAGGTAAGTTCTAAAACAATCATCCCATAGGATTTTGGTTACAGGGGAAACCAATTTGAAGTTGTCACATATTTGCTGCATCTATCTCATATTCTATTCTTAAAAGAAATATACCATGGCAAAACAATATGCATATTAAAAAACAATCAAAAGCATTTTCACCTAAATATAGCACCCCCAAACACAGAAGCATATTTAGGTTAAATTTAAGCTGAACACCCCTACTCCCAAGTATCTGTTTGCTAGCTGACACCTCTACAGGACCTATCATACATGCCATTCCCTGCCTTCCCCACCAACCTCCTCAACAAAAATAAAAATAAAGGTACTGGGGATTTCCTCCCAATTCTGAGGTTGGTAACAAAGAAGTAGGATATTAAAAAATAAACAAAGCCTAATGACCTTATATAGTGGTATATAATAAAAAAATAATTGATTCTTACTTATTAGAAATATTTTGGTCAATTAAGAATACTGAGTTGACGGTTGGGGAAAAAATGGTATCTAGATTAGAAAAATCAAAGGTTTCCTTTATAAAGTAACTTTAAAAATACCTCAAGAAGATTCTGGAAAGGCAAAACTACAGAGACAGTAAAAAGATCAGTGACTGCCAGGGGTTCATGGGAACGAAGGGAGGTTTCACAAGTGAAACACTGGGGATTTTTAGGGCAGTGATATTACTCAGCATGACACTCTAAATAGATACATGACGAGGGGGCTCAAGATGGCGGTGTGAGTAGGGCGGCAGAAATCTCCTCCCAAAACCATACAGATTTTTGAAAATATAACAAATACAACTACTCCTAAAAGAGAGACCGGAAGATAGATACAGTACAACAGCCAGACTACATCTACATCTGCGAGAACTCAGCATCTCAAGAAGGGGGTAAGATACAAAGCCGGCGGGACCCTAGAACTTTCCGACCCCAGCTCACTGGTGGGAAAAAGAGTCAGAGTGGGGAGGGAGTGGAAGCATAGGACTACTAAATAACCAGCCATAGTAATCTGCACTGGGAGTACAGACACACATTGCATGGTGTACTGGATATTAGAGAAACAGAAAAGTAAAACCTGAGATGGAGACTGGCAGTGGGTCCCCACAACTGGCTCCCCTGGGACAAAGGAAAAGCGGGCGCTTTTTAAAAGCCTTAAAGGGACAAGGGCCCAACAGCTGAACAAAATCATCCCAGCACCTCAGCTCAGCAGACTGGGAATCTTGAGGAACTTCGGGACACCTAACCCACTGCCGGGTAAAGCAGCCCCAAAGCACCTTACGGTGATAAGCAGCCTGCCATTCGTTTACCCCAGCCGGTGCTGCAAACGGACCGGCTGACCCGCTACAGCTGCAGAGCAGCTGGAGAGCAGCCCCGCCCATGGCAACCACACAGTCTCCTCCCAGCGCACAGCTAACTGGGACAGGCTGTGAAAGCCAGAGCAAGGTCTGGAAGGGACGAAGGGGTTCCACCCTTGCTGCAGAATGCACCCGGCGTGGCTGCAACCCCCCGCAGTGCTCTAGACTAGGCTGAGGGCAGAACTGCCCATGTCAGCTCAGGGATTATCCCAGAGACTGCCTCCCGGTGTGCGGGTAACCGGCCCAGGCTGCAGAGAAAGGCAACGCAAACAACAAGCAGGACGGGACTTTGTTCTCCCAGCTGACACCCGGGCCACCTGCCTGCGACCACTTCTTTGCCATGAAAAGACAGAAGAATCTGATTCAGTCAAAAATCACTCAGACAACTCCAGAGAGAGGCCCTGGTGGGATATATTTAAACAATCTTCTTGAAAAAGAATTCAGAATAAAGTCATAACCATGTTGAAGGACCAACAGAGAAATATGCAAAAACTAAGGGATGAAGTCAGGAGGGACATTACAGAAATGAAACAATTGATTGACGGGCTTAAGAGCAGACTGGACGAGGTGCAAGAGACTGTTAATGGAATAGAAATCAGAGAACAGGAGTACAGAGAAGCTGAGGCAGAGAGAGATAAAAGGATCGCTAGGAATGAAAGAAAATTAAGAGAACTGTGTGACCAATCCAAACAGAACAACATTCTCATTATAGGGGAACCAGAAGAAGAAGAAGAGAGAAAAAGGGATAGAAAGTGTCTTTGAAGAAATAATTGCCGAAAACTTCCCCAAGCTGGGGAAAGAAATAGTAGTATCTCAGACCATGGAAGGCCACAGATCTCCCCACACAAGGGACCCAAGGAGGATAACACCAAGACACATAATAATTAAAATGGCAAAGATCAAAAACAAGGACACAGTATTAAAGGCAGCAAGAGAGAGAAAAAAGATCACGAAACACATCAGGCTCTGATCAGACTTCTCAACAGAAATCTTACAGGCCAGAAGAGAATGGCATGATACATTTAACGCAATGAAACAGAAGGGCCTTGAACCAAGAATACTGCATCCAGCATGATTATCATTTAAATATGAGGGAGGGATTAAACAATTCCCAGACAAGTGAAAGCTGAGGGAATTTGCCTCCCACAAACCATCTCTACAGGATATCTTAAATGGACTGCTCTAGATGGAAGCACTCCTAAGGCTAAAAAGTTGTCACCAGAGAAAATAAAATCATAGCAAAGAAGCAGACCATCCAAATACTAACTAAAGGCAAAAAGTAAAATCACCTATCCACAAAAACAGTCAAAGGAAATGTAAAAGAGTACAGAATAAAACACCTAGTATATAAAGAGAGGAGGAGGAAGAATAACAAGGGAGAGAAATAAAGAACCATCAGACTGTGCTTTCAAAAGCTTAACAAGAGAGTTAAGTTCGACTGTTAGATAGTAAAGAAGCTACCCTTGAACCTTTGGTAACCACGAATCCAAAGCCAGCAATGGCAATAAGTACATATCTATCAATAATCACCCTAAATGTAAATGGACTGAATGCACCAATCAAAAGACACAGAGTAACAGAATGGATAAAAAAGCAAGACCCATCTATATGCTGCTTACAAGAGACTCACCTCAAACACGAAGATATACACAGACTAAAAGTGAAGGGATGGAAAAAGACATGTCATGCAAACAACAGGGAGAAAAAAGCAGGTGTTGCAGTACTTGTATCAGACAATAGATTTCAAAATAAAGAAAGTAGCAAGAGTAAAAGAAGGATATTACATAATGATAAAGGGGTCAGTCCAACAAGAGTAGATAAGCATTATAAATACATATGCACCCAACACAGGAGCAACAACATAAGTGAAACAAATACTAACAAAATTAAAGGAGGAAATAGAAAGCAATGAATTCATCTTAGGAGACTTCAACACACCACTCACTCCAAAGAACAGATCAACCAGACAGAAAATAAGTAAAGACACAGAGGCACTGAACAACACACTAGAACAGATGCACCTAACAGACATCTACAGAACTCCACACCCAAAATCAGCAGGATACACATTCTTCTCAAGTGCACATGGAACATTTTCCAGGAGAGACCACATACTAGGCCACAAAAAGAACCTCAGTAAATTCAAAAATATTGAAATTCTACCAACCAACTTCTCAGATCACAAACGTATAAAACTAGAAATAAATTATACAAAGAAAACAAATAGGCTCACAAACACGTGGAGGCTTAACAACATGCTTGTAAATAATCAATGGATCAATGACCAAATTAAAACAGAGATCAAGCAATATATGGAGACAAATGAGAACAACAACACAAAGCCCCAACCTCTGTGGGTCGCAGCAAAGGCAGTTCTAAGAGGAAAGTATATTGCAATTCAGGCCTATTTAAAGAAGGAAGAACAATCCCAAATGAATACTCTAAAGTCACAATTATTGAAATTGGAAAAAGAACAAATGAGGCCCAAAGTCACCAGGAGGGACACATAATAAAGATCAGAGAAGAAATAAATAAAATTAAGGAGAATAAAACAATAGAAAAAAAATGAATGAAACCAAGAGATGGTTCTTTGACAAAATAAACAAAATAGATAAACCCCTAGCCAGACTTATTAAGAGAAAAAGAGAATCTACACACATAAACAGAATCAGAAATGAGAAAGGAAAAATCACAACGGACCCCACAGAAATACAAAGAATTATTAGAGAATACTATGAAAATTTAGAAGAAACGGAAAACTTCTTAGAAAAATGCAACCTCACAAGACTGACCAAGCAAGAAACAGAAAATAGAAACCGACCAATTACCAGTAATGAAATTGAATCGGTAATCAAAAAACTACCCAAGAACAAAACCTCTGGGCCAGATAGATTCACGGCAGAATTTTATCAAACATATAGAGAAGACGTAATACCCATTCTCATTAAAGTTTTCCAAAAAATAGAAGATATTTCCAAACTCATTCAATGAAGCCAGCATCACTCTAATACCAAAACCAGGCAAAGACCCCACCAAAAAAGAAAATTACAGACCAATATCCCTGATGAACATAGATGCAAAAATACTCAACAAAATATTAGCACACTGAATTCAAAAATACATCAAGAGGATCATACACCATTACCAAGTGGGATTCATCTCAGGGATGCAAGGATGGTGCAACATTCAAAAATCCATCATCATTATCCACCACATCAACAAAAAGAAGAACAAAAACCACATGATCATCTCCATAGATGCTGAAAAAGCATTTCACAAAATTCAACATCCATTCATGAGAAAAACTCTTAAGAAAATGGGTATAGAGGGCAAGTACCTCAACATAATAAAGGCCATATATGACAAACCCACAGCCAACATCATACTTAACAGCGAGAAGCTAAAAGCTTCTCCTTTAAGATCGGGAATAAGACAGGGATGCCCACTCTCCCCACTGTTATTCAACATAGTACTGGAGGTCCTAGCCACAGCAATCAGACAAAACAAAGAAATACAAGGCATCCAGATTGGCAGGGAATTAGTCAAATTGTCACTATTTGCAGATAACATGATATTGTACATAAAAAACCCTAAAGACTACACTGTTAAACTACAAGAACTAATATCTGAATTCAGAAAAGTTGCAAGATACAAAATTAATACACAGAAATCTGTTGCTTCCCTATACACTAACGATGAGCTATCAGAAAGAGAAATCAGGAAAACAAATGCATCCACAATTGCATCAAAAAGAATAAAATACCTGGGAATAAACCTAACCAAGGAAGTGAAAGACCTATACCCCGAAAACTACAACACACTCCTAAGAGAAATTAAAGAGGACACTAACAAATGGAAATTCATCTCAGGCTTTTAGCTAGGAAGAATAAATATTGTCAAAATGGATATACTACCTAAAGCAATCTACAGATTCAATGCAATCCCTATCAAAATACCAACAGCATTCTTCAGCAAACTGGAACAAATAGTTCTAAAATTCATATGGAACCACAAAAGACCCCAAATAGCCAAAGCAATCCTGAGAAGGAAGAATAAAAAACGGGGAATTACGCTCCCTGACTTCAAGCTCTATTACAAAGCCACAGTAATCAAGACAATTTGGTACAGGCACAAGAACAGGCCCACAGACCAGTGGAACAGAATAGAGAGTCCAGATATTAACCCAAACATACACGGTCAATTAATATATGATAAAGGAGCCATGGACATACAAAGGGGAAATGACAGCCTCTTTAACAGCTGGTGTTGGCAAAACTGGACAGCTACATGCAAGAGAATGAAACTGGATCATTGTCTAACCCCATACACAAAAGTAAATTCAAAATGGTCAAAGACCTGAACATAAGTCATGAAACCATAAAACTTTTAGAAAAAAACATAGGCAAAAATCTCTTGGACATAAACATGAGCAACTTCTTCATGAACATATCTCCTCGGGCAAGGGAAATAAAAGCAAAAATGAACAAGTGGGACTATATCAAGCTGAAAAGCTTCTGTACAGCAAAGGACACCATCAGTAGAACAAAAATACATCCTACACTCTGGGAGAATATATTCATAAATGACATATCTGATAAGGGGTTGACATCCAAAATATATAAAGAGCTCACAAACACCTCAACAAACAAAAAGCAAATAATCCAACTAAGAAATGGGCACAGGATCTGAACAGATAACTTCTCCAAAGAAGAAATTCAGATGGCCAACAGGCACATGAAAAGATGCTCCACATCGCTAATCATCAGAGAAATGCAAATGAAAACCACAATGCTGTATAACCTCACACCAGTTAGGATGGCCACCATCCAAAACACAAACAACAACAAATGTTGGTGAGGATGTGGAGAAAGGGGAACCCTCCTACACTGCTGGTGGGAATTCAAATTAGTTCAAGCATTGTGGAAAGCAGTATGGAGATTCCTCAAAAATCTCAAAATAGAAATAAAATTTGACCCAGGAATTCCACTCCTAGGAATTTACCCTAAGAATGCAGCAGCCCAGTTTGAAAAAGACATATGCACCCCTGTGTTTATCGCAGCACTATTTACAATAGCCAAGAAATGGAAGCAACCTAAGTGTCCATCAGTAGATGAATGGATAAAGAAGAGGTGGTACATATACACAATGGAATATAATTCAGCCGTAAGAAGAAAACAAATCCTACCATTTGCAACAACATGGATGGAGCTAGAGGGTATATTATGATCAGTGAAATAAGCCAGGTGGAAAAAGACAAGTATCAAATGATTTCATTCATATGTGGAGTATAAGAACAAAGAAAAAAACCGAAGGAACAAAACAGCAGCAGTCTCACAGAACCCAAGAATGGACTAACAGTTACCAAAGGGAAAGGGATTGGGGAGGATGGGTGTGAAGGGATGGACAAGGGGGAAAAAGAGGCATTACGATTAGAAGACATAATGTGTGGTGGGGTATGGGGAGGGCTGTACAACACAGAGAAGACAAGTAGTGATTCTATAGCATCTAACTATGCTGATGGATAGTGACTGTAATGGGGTATGTGGTGGGGACTTGATGACGTGGGGAGTCTAGTAACCATAATGTTGCACATGTAATTGTAGATTACTGATACCAAAATAAAAAATAAATAGATAGATACATCACATTATGACTGTATCAAAACCATACAACCTTATAACACGAAGAGCAAACCTTAGAGTTCACTTTATAAACTTTTGAATTTATAAATTTATAATTTAACTATAAAAATTAAAGCTTAAATTTTTAATTAATTTTAAAGAATTAGGCTAGAACATGGCCCTGCTCCTGAGACACGCTTGAAATGCCACACTAAAGCACGTATGGCCACAGCTATAGGTTGTGGAGCCAATTTTAAAATATTGTTAATAGGTCAGGGGATCCCAGGAAAGGATAGAGACTATATAATATGATCTAACTGTATTATAAATGTAAGAAACAGTATCACTGCAGGAGATGGGGGAAAGGCGCTAATCTAACTTTGGAAATGAGTGGAATGTGTAAGAATAAAGGCAAAAGGAACTATACATAAGCCCTGTACTCTAATAGATAGTTGTTTCCCATGAGGATACAGGTTAACAATTTTAATATTGTTAGCCATGGGGGTATCAGGTTAACAAAAGTGGTAAATATACTATGTTGACAGATGGTAACTTCACTAGAGGGGATGAGGATTTAATAATACGGATAACTGTTGAACCACTGTGTTGTATATTTGAAACCAACATAAGACTGTATATCAATAATACTTTAATAATAATAATATCAATAATTGTTTAACCACTGTGTTGTATACTTGAAACCAATATAATATTGTATAACAATGACACTTCAATTAAAAAAAGTGATATACATCTATACTGGAATTGAACAATTAAGTAAAAGCGTGGTGAATGGTGGAAGCCTGGTTTCTCACTACTGGAATGGGAAGTTACTAGACAAGCAAGGGGAGAAGGCTAGAATGATCCATGAGGTAACAGATTAGAGATGGAGACATGAGTATGAACTCATGCTTAGCTTAATACTGATACAGATAAATATACAGAAATAGATACAGAAGTATTTATGGATATGTATAGACATACAGATAGTACACACAAGGTATTTCACCCAAGAGGGCCTAGAAATAGCAAAACCCCAGTAGCAACACCAACAAACACACCTAGCACCCAGACCTTGATTTCCAATAGCATTTTCTGATAAGAGGTACCAAGGGTTTGTGGAGAAATGGCTGATTCTAGAAGTGGGGCAGGATATATGGGATGAGCCTGGAGTTTCTTACAGTGCCAGAAAGTAAGGAAGTGCTCAGAACACACCCCCATGATGATGGAGGCATCTCAAAGTGACACAGGAGCCAACCAAGAAAGTTCCCAATGGCCAAAGCTGGTGAGCAACAAAATAAAGTACTATTGGATTATGACTCAAAGTATGAAATAATATCCAAGAACCCATGCCAGCATTAAGAAATGATTTAATAAATAAATGGGTAAGAAAGACAATCTCCCATGCAGAAGAATCCCCAATAATTTATGTAGAAGACCCTCAAGGAGATGGAGCAAAACTTCCCAATACTTAATTAAGTATAGACTCCACATAGTAACTTCTTCCCAAAATACACAGTAAGGAAAGAAGTCTTAAAAAAAAAAAAGTGAACAGTGGAGAAATCTGACAAACATCTTCTCACCCAGGTGACCAAAGTCAGCATTAACAGTGATCAATCATGTTGATGGCATGTACCCTTGTTATGTGAAGAAAACGTTGCGAACGACACGTTACCTCTGAAATTTTCTCCCTCAAACCCATAATCTAGATAGTAAGGAAGTTAATATTGAACCTTTGGTAACCATGAATCTAAAGCCTGCAATGCCAATAAGTACATACCTATCGATAATCACCCTAAATGTAAATGGACTGAATGTACCAATCAAAGACTTAGAGTCACTAAATGGATAAAAAACAAGACCCATCAATATGCTGCTTACAAGAGACTCACTTTAAACCCAAAGACATACACAGACTAAAAATGAAGGGATGGAGAGAGACTTCCGGGAAGATGGCAGTGTGAGCAGGGCGGCAGAAATCTCCTCCCAACACTATATTTATCTACGAAAACACAGCAAATACATCTATTCCTAAAAGAGAGATGAGAATACACAGGAAAGTGCACAGCGTGCAGCTACACCCGAGAGCACTCGGCACCCCAAGAGGCGGGTAAGATACGGAGCCGCGACCCGGCGGGACCCGAGCACTCCCCCACCCCAGCGCACCGGCAGGAGGAGAGGATTCAGAGCCGGGAGGGAGTGGAAGCACACCCCGCGAAGTACCCAGTCCTGGTGATCTGCGCGGGGAGCGCTGACCCACATTGCGCAGTGCAGCAGAGATTGGAGACACAGAGGGGCAGGATCTGAGCGGGGAACGCGCCAGGGGGGTTACAGCCGGCTCCCGGGAAGGAAAAAAAAAAAAAGCGCGCGCTATCTTCAGCGGTCTTAAAGAGACAAGAGCCCAGTGGAGGAGCCGGATCGCCCCAGCACACTCAGCGCAGCAGGCTGGGAGTCCTGGGGAGTTTCAGACGCCTTAGCTAGCGACTGAGGAAGCGTAGCCATACTTACACTTCTCACTGAGATCAACAGCCTCCTATTCGTTCCCACAACTGCCAGAGCGATAAAGGGCCCTGCGGAGCGACGCAGTCACAGCTGTGGAATAGTGGGGCAATACTGCCACCTACAGCATTCCCACAGAATCTACGTCCAGTAGGCATTTTTTTTGTTTTGTTTTGTTTTTTTTTCTTTTCTTTCTTTTTTTCTTTTTTCCTTTCTTTTTTTCTT
>JAVSCE010006201.1:0-28115 GCA_032199065.1 Smutsia gigantea
GTACTTGCCCTCTATACCCATTTTTGTTGAGAGTTTTTATCATGAATGGATGTTGAATTTTGTCAAATGCTTTTTCAGCATCTATGGAGATGATCATGTGGTTTTTGTGCTTCTTTTTGTTGATGTGGTGGATGATGTTGATGGATTTTCGTATGTTATACCATCATTGCATCCCTGGAATAAATCCTACTTGATCATGATGGATGATCTTCTTGATGTATTTTTGAATTCGGTTTGCTAATATTTTGTTGAGTATTTCTGCATCTCTGTTCATCAGGGATATTGGTGTGTAGTTTTCTTTTTTGGTGGGGTCTTTGCCTGGTTTTGGTATTAGAGTGATGCTGGCCTCATAGAATGAGTTTGGAAGTATTCCCTCTTCTTCTACTCTTTGGAAAACTTTAAGGATGATGTGTATTAGGTCTTCACTAAATGTTTGATAAATTTCAGCGGTGAAGCCATCTGGTTCAGGCATTTTGTTCTTAGGTAGGTTTTTGGTTACCAGTTCAATTTCGTTGCTGGTATTGGTCTGTTTAGATTTTCTGTTTCTTTCTGGGTCAGCCTTGGAAGGTTGTATTTTTCGAGGAAGTTGTCCATTTCTTCTAGGTTATCCAGTTTGTTAGCATATAATTTTTTATAGTATTCTCTAATAATTCTTTGTATTTCTGTGGTATCCACAGTGATTTTTTCCTTTCTCATTTCAGATTCTGTTTATGTGAGTAGACTCTCTTTTTTTCTTGATAAGTCTGGCTCGAGGTTTATCTATTTTGTTTATTTTCTCAAAGAGCCGGCTCTTGCTTTCATTGATTCTTTCTATTGTTTTATTCTTCTCGATTTTATTTATTTCTACTCTCATCTTTCTTATGTCCCTTCTTCTGCTGACTTTGGGCCTCATTTGTTCTTCTTTTTCTAGTTTGTTTAATTGTGAGTTTAGACTGCTCATATGGGATTGTTATTCTTTCCTGAGGTAGGCCTGTATTGCAATATACTTTCCTCTTAGCACGACCTTCACTGTGTCCCACGGATTTTGCGGTGTTCAATTATTGTTGTCATTTGTCTCCATATATTGCTTGAATGTTTTTATTTTGGTCATTGATCCATTTGTTATTTAGGAGCATGTTGTGAAGCCTCCACGTGTTTGTGCGATTTTTCATTTTCTTTGTGTAATTTATTTCTAGTTTCATATTTTGTGGTCTGAGAAACTGGTTGGTCCAATTACAATCTTTTTTAATTTACTGAGGCTCTTTTTGTAGCCTAGTATATGATGTATTCTTGAAAATGTTCCATGTGTACTTGAGAAGAAAGTGTATTCTGCTGCTTTTGGTTGTAGAGTTCTGTAGATGTCTGTTAGGTCCTTCTGTTCTATTGTGTTGTTCAGTGCCTCTGTCTACTTACTTATTTTCTGTCTGGTTGATCTGTCCTTCAGAGTGAGTGGAGTGTTGAAGTCTCCTAGAATGAATGAATTGCATTCTATTTCTCCTTTTAATTCTGTTAGTATTTGTTTCACATATGTAGGTGCTCCTGTGTTGGGTGCATAGATATTTATAATGGTTATATCTTCTTGTTGGATTGACCCTTTTATCATTATGTAATGTCCTCCTTTGTCTCTTGTGACTTTCTTTGTTTTGAAGTCTATTTTGTCTGATCCAAGTACTGCAACTCCTGCTTTTTTCTCACTATTAGTTGCATGAAATATCTTTTTCCACCCCTTCACTTTTACTCTGTGTATGTCTTTGGGTTTAAAGTGAGTCTCTTGTAGGCAGCATATAGATGGGTCTTTTTTCTTATCCATTCAGTGACTCCACGTCTTTTGTTTGGTGCATTCAGGCCATTTACATTTAGGGTGATTATCCATAGGTATGTACCTATTGGCATTGCAGGCTTTAGATTCGTGGTTACCAAAAGTTCAAGGTTAATTTCCTAAGAGTTAACTATCTAAGAGTGTAACTTAACTCACTTAATATGCTATTACAAATACAATATAAAGGTTCTTTTTTTTTCTTCCTCCTCCAGTCTGTATATATTAGGTATCATATTCTGTACTCTTTGTCTATCCATTGATTGACTTTGGGGATAGTTATTTTAATTTTTGCATTTGCTTAGTAGTTAGCTGTTCTACTTTCTTTACTGTGGTTTTATTACCTCTGGTGACATCTATTAAACCTTAGGAACACTTCCATCTATAGCAATCCCTCCAAAATACACTGTAAAGATGGTTTGTGGGAGGTAAATTCTCTCAGCTTTTGCTTATCTGGAAATTGTTTAATTCCTCCTTCAAATTTAAATGATAATCTTGCTGGATAAAGTAATCTTGGTTTGATGCCCTTCTGCTTCATTGCATTAAATGCATCATGCCACTCGCTTCTGGCATATAAGGGTTCTGCTGAGAAGTCTGATGATAGCCTGATGGGGTTTCCTTTGTATGTGATCTTATTTCTCTCTGTGGCTGCTTTTAATAGTCTGTCTTTATCCTTGATCTTTGCCATTTTAATTACTATATGTCTTAGTGTTGTCTTCCTTGGGTCCCTTGTGCTGGGATATCTGTACATCTCCATGGCCTGAGAGACTCTCTCCTTCCCCAGATTGGGGAATTTTTCGGCAATTATCTCCTCAAAGACACTTTCTATCCATTTTTCTCTCTGTTCTTCTGGTATCTGTATAATGCAAATACTGTTCTGTTTGGTTTGGTCACACAGTTCTCTCAGTATTCTTTCATTCTTAGAGATCCTTTTTTCTCTATGTGCCTCAGCTTCTTTGTAGTCCTCTTCTCTAATTTCTATTCCATTTACCATGTCTTCTGCTGCATCTAACCTGCTTTTATTTATTTATTTTTCTTTCTTTCTTTCTTTTTTTTAAATATAATTTATTTTATTATCATTAATCTACAATTACATGTGCAATATTACGGTTATTAAACTACCCCTTCATCATAACCTGCTTTTAAATCCCTCCATTGTATATTTCATTTCAGATGCGGAATTTCTTAAGGATTGAATCTCCATCCTAAATTCATCTCTGAGTTCTTGAATATTTTTCTGTACCTCCATGAGCATGTTTATGATTTTTATTTTGTACTCTCTTTCAGGAAGATCTGTGAGTTCAGTTTCACTTGGGTCTTTTTCTGGTGCTTATGAGATTTTTTTCTGAACCAGGTTCCTTTGACGTTTCATATTTGTATGTGGTGCCCTGTACTGCACAGAAGCTCTAGTCTCTGGAGCTGCTCAGTCCCTGGAGTGATGTCGGGGGTCGCAGGGGAGCGTCGCTGGTGCCGGGGGGAGGAAAGAGCTGTTTCCTGATTCCCTGCTGCTGTGCCTGTCTCCACTGTGTGTACCAGTGGGTCGAGCACACTGAGTAAGCCTCTGTGCTTTGGGTTTATAGCTGCTGTAGACGGGGCCTCCCTCTGGCTTGTCTGATGACAGGGCAGGGACTGCAGGTTTGTGAGCCGGTGCCGGCAGGCCAGTAGGAAGGTGCAGCAGGCTGCATATCATGGTCGGGTCCTTGGAACTGAGATGCCAGGCAGTGGGATGGAGCTCCTGACGTTCCTGATATTTCCCAGCCTGCTGGACAGAGTGCGCCCGTACAGTTTTGTCCACCTATCCTTTCTCCTGAGCAGCAAGGTCTGTGCAATCCTTGCCCCTTTAGGAGCCCTCTCTCTCACTGTTAGGAAGTCTCTCAGACTGCCCGCCTTTCTTTTGTCCCAGAGCAGCTGGATGTGGATCCCTGTTTTCCACAAACAGCTGGTATCTCAGTCTCTCCAAGTACTCTGCCTGTCTTAGCTTTCCAACCCCACTAATCTACAGAGCACCATGCAGTGTACGTTTGTGCTCCCAAAGCATATCTCCAGGGCTGGGTGTTCAGCAGTCCTAGGCCTCCATCCCCTCCCCGCTCCATTTTTCTTCCTCCTGTTGGTGAGCTGGGGTGGAGGAAGGGCTTGGGTCCTGCCAGATCACAGCTTTGGTATGTTACCCTGTTCAGTGAGGTCTGCTGTTTTCTCAAGGTGTATTCAGTCTGGTGCAGCCTCCTTTCCCATTGCTCTTTTAGGATTATTTGTATTAACTATATTTTTGTATTATATGTGGTTTTGGGAGGAGTTCTCTGTCTCACCTCTCATGCTGTCATCTTTAATCCCATAATCAAGTCCATGTTTTTTTTTAAATTACCATTTGGGACAATAAAGGTTGTTTATTAGAAAAAGGAGACGCAGAAAATCATGCTTTCCTTCAGCCTTGAAGTTTCTGTAATGTATTATCAGAGCGATCATGTGGTGCTAGGAGAAACAAAACAAAACCTTACCATGAGGGATATAAATCAATGTTAACTTGCCCCACGTTTATTCTATATAAGCTATTGTAGGTTGGCATCATGTGGAGTTGGGTGAAGAGTATAGAAAGAAAAATGGGCACAGGTAGACTTAGTGATCTAAATCTAATAAGTGATTGCTGTAAGCTCCATGAAAGCAGGATCTGTGTCTGCCTAATACCCCTAGTGCTTAGAATAATTCTTGGCATATAGTAGACACTGTGTAAATAGCTACTGAATGAAGTAATGGCCAAAGATAGAGGCACAGTACCAGAAAGGAGTGGAAAGTGGTCCTATAGAAGTCACAGGATTAGAGAGTTTCGAGGAAGAAGTGAATGTCTGTTGCATATGTAACACAGGGCTTCTTAGTTCAAGTTTGAAAAATGTCCATTGGATTTGACAGCGTATCACTGTTGACTTGATGAGAACAACTTTAATGAAGTGTTCTTTAAAACTGTCTCATTCTCTGACATGGGTGCTGCTTTCTGTATCATCCCTTAGTACTTTGTGCGTTACTGAAATTAGGAGTTTGTGTGTATGTTCTTCATGAGACCATGAAGTGCATCAAGGATAAGGACCTGTCTCTTGTGGGGTTTTTTTGGTCCGTTTTTTTTTTTTTTTAATCTTTGTGTCACCAGAGGTTGGCACTATACCTGGCTTTTAGTAAGTGCTGAAAAATGAAGAGTCAAGCCCTATTATAAATTGTATCCTACAGGAAAAGGTGTTTTGAAGTGTCTATATTATTTTTCTAATTGTTGTAGAGATGTGAGTGGGTACGTTTAGACAAAGCTGTATATATATTGTTAAAGTTGCTAAGTGGAATGGTAGTTTGTTTGGGGAAAAAAATACATTTTCAGGCTGTTGGGGCTTTTCTTTGGGTAGGTTCTGAATGTAAATCCTAACCTTGCCCAGTGAAATTTATTACCCCAGTTCCCCTCTGAATAGTTTCTAGACTCTTGAGTTTCTAGTCCACATTCTGACTGAGATTCTGTTACTCTAGTTTGAGAGATCAGACCTCTTATCTCGGAAACTAAGTATCTTAACTTGCATTTGATCCACATTCTGCATAATAGTAAAGAGCCTAGCTACAGTCTGGAAGATTAGATTCACTTTTCTTTTTACATTTTCTGGACCTACTTTGAGATAAATATCTATGAATTGGGAGAGGCCACGCTCATCTCTTTGATCTGTGGACTATGTGTAGTTAAATTTAGTAATTCTAGTTTCTTTAGAAATTAGCTGTGCAGATTCTTTTCTTCTTTTCTTTTTAAATCTGGCACTTATTTTTTTATTAAAAATAAAAAGCTTTCTGTCACTGCTGAGATTTTATTTTTCAGTTTTAATGATTCACATTTGAACACATGCATAATCCCCCTCACTATTCACTCTCAAGGTAATAATTTATGCTTGTTTTGGCAGAGTACTCATTTTCTTAAGGAGGAAGGTTATTTTTAGTATTGGTGGAAAAGCTCTCAAAGGAAATGTGAGCTTAGAAGTGATCACAAACCTCTCCTTGTTGTTGTACAGCACTGCTCACCAACTTGACTGAGCTTTGAAACCTTTCAGATAGCAATAATACGTGCTTTCCCTCTCTAAATAGAACCACAAATCTTATAACTTTCCTGTCTTCTCCTTACCTCACTAAAGAGGTAAATTAGCTTAGAAATGACAGATGGAGTTTTCTTGATTTTGGTAGAACATCAGCTCTCCCAAGATGTCATTGGAATTACACTATTTAAGAACACTGAGATTTGAATTATATGTAGGCTACTGACAATCCTTGTTTGAAATGAGGCAAAATATAAACAAATGTATTTTTTTAACTTTTTTTTTTTGCTATTATTAATATACAATTACATGAGCAACATTATGGTTACTAGACTCCCTCTATTGTCAAGTCCCCACTACATACCCCATTGCAGTCACTGTCCATCAGAGTAGTAGGATGTTAGGGAATCACTACTTGTCTTCTCTGTGTTATACTGCCTTCCCCGTATCCCCCACCACACCCCCACCCCCTCTACATTATGTGTGCTAATTGTACTAGCCCTTTTTCCCCCTTGTCCCTCCCTTCCCACCCATCCTCCCCAGTTCCTTTCCCTTTTGTAACTCTTAGTCCATTCTTGGGTTCTGTGAGTCTGCTGCTATTTTGTTCCTTCAGTTTTTTCTTTGTTCTTATACTCCACAAATGAGTGAATTCATTTCATACGTGTCTTTCTCTGCCTAGCTTATTTCACTGAGCATAATACCCTCTAACTCCATCCATGTTGTTGCAGATGGAAGGATTTGTTTTCTTCTTATGGCTGAATAATATTCCATTGTATATATATATACCACATCTTCTTTATGCATTCATCTACTGATGGACACTTAGGTTGCTTCCGTTTCTTGGCTATTGTAAATAGTGCTGCCGTAAACATAGGGGTGCATATGTCTTTTTCAAACTGGGCTGCTGCATTTTTAGGATAAATTCCTAAGAGTAGAATTCCTGGGTCAAATGGTATTTCTATTTTGAGATTTTTGAGGAACCTCCATACTGCTTTCCACAATGGTTGTACTAATTTACATTCCCACCAGCAGGGTAGGAGGGTTCCCCTTTCTCCACATCCTCACCAGCATTTGTTGTTGTTTGTGTTTTTTAAATGGCGGCCATCCTAACTGGTGTGAGGTGATATCTCATTGTGGTTTTAATTTGCATTTCTCTGATGATTAGTGATGTGGAGCATCTTTTCATGTGCCTGTTGGCCATCTGAATTTCTTCTTTGGAGAGGTGTCTATTCATGTCCTCTGCCCATTTCTTAATTGGATTATTTGCTTTCTGTTTGTTAAGGTGCATGAGTTCTTTATATATTTTGGATGTCAACCCTTTATCAGATATGTTTTTTATGAATATATTCTCCCATACTGTGGGATGTCTTTTTGTTCTACTGATGGTGTCCTTTGCTGTACAGAAGCTTTTCAGCTTGATATAGTCCCACTTGTTCATTTTTGCTTTGTTTCCCTTGCCCAGGGAGATATGTTCATGAAGAAGTTGCTCATGTTTATGTCCAAGAGATTTTTGCCTATGTTTTTTTCTAAGAGTTTTATGGTTTCATGACTTACATTTAGGTCTTTGATCCACCTTGAGTTTACCTTTGTGTATGGGGCTAGACAGTAGTCCAGTTTCATTCTCTTACATGTAGCTGTCCAGTTTTGCCAGCACCAGCTGCTGAAGAGGCTGTCATCTCCCCATTGTATATCCAAGGCACTTTTATCAAATATTAATTGACTGGATATGTTTGGGTTAATGTTTGGATTTTCTATTCTGTTCCACTGGTCTGTGGGTCTGTTTTTGTGTCAGTACCAAATTGTCTTGATTACTGTGGCTTTGTAGTAGAGCTTGAAGTCAGGGAGTGTAATTCCCCCTGTTTTATTCCTCCTTCTCAGGATTGCTTTGGCTATTCGGGGTCTTTTGTGGTTCCATATGAATTTTAGAATTATTTGTTCCAGTTCATTGAAGAAAGCTGTTGGTAGTTTGATAGGGTTTGCATTGAATCTGTAGATTGCTTTAGGTAGTATAGCCATTTTGACAATATTTATTCTTCTTAGCCAAGAGCATGGGATGCATTTCCATTTGTTAGTGTCCTCTTTAATTTCTCTTAGGAGTGTCTTGTAGTTTTCAGAGTACAGGTCTTTCACTTCCTTCGTTAGGTTTATTCCTAGGTATTTTATTCTTTTTGATGCAATTGTGAATGGAATTGTTTTTCTGATTTCTCTTTCTGTTAGCTTATCGTTGGTGTATAGGAAAGCAACAGATTTCTGTGTGTTAATTTTGTATCCTGCAACTTTGCTGAATTCAGATATTAGTTCTAGTAGTTTTGGAGTGGAGTCTTTAGGGTTTTATGTACAATATCATGTCATCTGCAAATAGTGACAATTTGACTTCTTCTTTACCAATCTGGATGCCTTGTATGTCTTTGTTTTGTCTGATTGCTGTGGCTAGTACCTCCAGTACTATGTTGAATAACAGTGGAGAGAGTGGGCATCCCTGTCTTGTTCCCGATCTTAGATGAAAAGCTTTCAGCTTCTCGTTGTTAAGTATGATGTTGGCTGTGGGTTTGTCATATATGGCCTTTATGATGTTGAGGTACTTGCCCTCTATACCCATTTTGTTGAGGGTTTTAATCATGAATGGATGCTGAATTTTGTCAAATGCTTTTTCAGCATCTATGGAGATGATCATGTGGTTTTTGTTGTTCTTTTTGTTGATGTGGTGGATGATGTTGATGGATTTTCGAATGTTGTACCATCCTTGCATCCCTGAGCACTTGGTCATGGTGTATGATCCTCTTGATGTATTTTTGAATTCGGTTTGCTAATATTTTGTTGAGTATTTTTGCATCCATGTTCATCAGGGATATTGGTCTGTAATTTTCTTTTTTGGTGAAGTCTTTGCCTGGTTTTGGTATTAGAGTGATGCTGGCTTCATAGAATGAGTCTGTAAGTATTCCCTCCTCTTCTATTTTTTGGAAAACTTTAAGGAGAATGGGTATTATTTCTTCTCTGTATGTCTGGTAAAATTCAGTGGTGAATCCATTTGGCCCAGGGGTTTTGTTCTTGGGTAGTTTTTTGATTACTGATTCAATTTCGTTGCTGGTAATTGGTCTGTTTAGATTTTCTGTTTCTTCCTTGGTCTTTCTGGGAAGGTTGTATTTTTCTAAGAAGTTGTCTATTTTTTCTTGGTTTTCCAGCTCCTTACTTGGATTTTGATGCAAATAAATGAGATGTCGAAAAGCATTTATGAAACAGTTGGAGAAATTTGAATGTGGAATAGCTATTTAATAATATTGAAGAATTATTATTAATTACTTTAGATGTTACATAGTTGGCTTGGTTTTTTATTTTTTGTATCAACTTTATTTTTTAGAGCACTTTAGAGCAAACTTGAACAGAAGCTGGAGAGTTCCCATACACCCTGTGCTCCTCCACATGTAGCCTCCCTCATTATCAATATCCCCCACCAAAGTGATATATTTGTTATAGTTGATGGACCTATATTGACACATCATTATCACCCAAAGCCCGTAGTTCACATTAGGGTTCACTCTTGGTGTTGCACATTTTGGGGATTTTGACAGATGTATAATGACATGTATCTGCCATTATAATATCATAGTTATTTTTTTAAGAGTCTTTAAAGACACATACTGATTTATGAATGAAATGAAATGATACTGGAACAGTGTGAAAGTTTAGTTATAAATGAAACAAACTTGACCATGTGTTGGTAATCACTGAAGCTGGGTGATGGGTACATGAGAGTTCATTATATTGGTGTCTCTGTTTTTGTATATGTTTGAAAATTTTCACCTCCAAAAGCAGAGCAGAAGTCCAAGTTAAAGCTGAAGCATGATTTTTGGGGTCTGGGATAATGGGACACTAGAATCTCAATTCCTGGAACTGAAGTCTACAAAATTAATGGCATTTCCTTTTTTCATTTGAAGGGCCTGAGAGTCAGTATACTAAGACTGCTCAGGAGATTGTGAACGTCTGTTACCAGACATTGACTGAGGTAGGTGCTAAGAGGAGGTCCCCTTGGAATCCAGCTTTCTGGAATTCCTTTGTTGCCTTGACTGAGGAGGCCTGCCTTCCCTGCCTGTCAAATTTTAAAATGTAATGTCCCACCCCAACCCCAGCCCTCACCCCACATCCCATATTTCCTTCCATGCTTTATTTTCCTCTCTAGCATTAAAATGTTTTTACCAAACTATACAATTGCTTATTTTAATTTTCATATGTGTCCTGCCACTAGAATAGCAACTCCATGAAGACAGGGAATTTTGTCTGCTTTGTTTACTTTTGTATCTCCAGGGTCTAAAGCACATGTTGAATGAATTCACCAATTTTCTTTATTTCTCAGTATGATGAGCATTTGACTCAACTTGAGAAGGATATTTGTACAGCTAAAGAAGCAGCTTTGGAGGAAGCAGATTTAGAAAGCTTGGACCCCATGACTCCAGGCCCTTACACACCCCAGGTGAGTCTGAGGACTACGAACTTCCTCTTAGAGTTTTCTTATTGGTTTGGGAAGTTGGGAGCATGTTAACAGATGTATTTACTGAGATACCCTTCTTCTCTGTCCTTCCTCTTCATATGCCTTTCGTGTGCTTTCTTGTCTTCTCAAAGGCTAAGGTGAGTGAGGGCCATGGGTCTTGGTGGCCTTGTTGAATCCAAAAGAGGCAGATATGGGATGAATGAGTGGGGTGGGGTGTTTGTTGTTTAGGCGGTATTTAGGAATACCAGATTCCAGACCATTATGGCCAGAGGCATAATGGGGCTCTAGGACATCCTAGAGCCTATATAACTAAGTATAGACTTAGTTATAGATATGGGCCACATTGTTTCTGTGCCTTATAAATGCCTGATTACTCATCCCTTCAGAGGTATCTTAGTGTAGCTCAGATGTCACCCATTTTCCTGGATTGACTCCTTCTCCTCATAAATGAAGATAGGTAACATTTATAATATTCCTAAATTTCCATGTCAAAAGACTTAGAAAGCAGGCTTAATAAGAAATATTTAGTCTTTCTGTTCTGACCCTTGAATATACTAAGTATATTTCATCTATACTATAGTCTTAGAGGGCTGGCATATTTGAAGAAATGGACTTAGCGGAGTACAACTGGTGCTTGGTTTTTCAATTGGAGGCACTATGGTAAAGTGGGAAGCACATGAAGTTTGGATAAAACAGGCCTGGGTTTGGATCTTAGCTCTGCTACTATCTAGCTTTGTGAACCTGAGAAGCTAAGTTAACCTCTCTAACCCAGTTTCCTTTTTCTCTAAAGTATATTTCTCAAAATTGTTGTAAATATTAAATTAGTTTGCCTTGCACATAGTAGACATTCAGTAAATGTTTCCTTACGTATATGAAAGTTGTCTACAAAGTCCTCAGAGGCCCCTTCAGACTCAACCAAATCTTTGAATGTAAAATTCTCCTAATTTCCACTGGAAAACTTTTTTTTTCCCCACTGGAAAACTTTTTTTTCATTCTACTCAGGTTTTACTCTGAACTAATAATGCGGCCTATGTGATCTTTGTTGGATTATTGCTGTCTGTATCTCATTTATGCACTCTCCCTGTCTATCTTTTACTTTCTCTTTCACCCCCAAACCTAGGTTACTGAGGGGTCAAGTATAAAGAACCCTAAGATACTTCTTCCAGGCCCAGAACAAGGAAAGGCTCTTGCAGTATGTGGGCAGATTGGGTCAAGGGGGCTTGGGTGAGTGCTGTTGCCCGGGAAGGCCCTATTTACTAATAGGCCCACAGCTTCCGCAAGGCCCTTTCTGGTAAGTTAAAGCCTGGGTTTTAGCCACCGTTTCCAAGGAGAGACGAGCCACTACGTGGCGCATGGTTTGCTCTAGTCTATGACAGTGTAAACCTAGTCGTTGGGTGAGTCAGAGCCTTAAACCTAAAAGCCATCTCCCTTTTCTTCCCTACCCTTCCCACAGTATCTGCAATAGCTGAGGAAAACCTGGGAACTGTTAATCCTGCTTGAGCAGTAGCTGTTGCTTGGTGCAGTTAGAGGATCTCCTGGGAAGGGTGGGGTGTAGATGGTTGTTGCATCATTCTAGCTCACCCTCTCATCGTTGCCTTCACTCTTATGTATACATTTTAAAATAGTAAACCCAATTCACTACCTTTTAACCTGAGGAAGATGCACATGAGTGATTGTCCTTACTCATTACTACTCTTCTAACCCAAATGTTTAATCAAAGAGTGTTTGCAGAAGTTTGACCAGGCATTATACAACTCTGGTTGTATAGAAACATAACTGTAATACGTTACTTCCAGCTCTAAATGGTGGTAGATAATGCATTTTCACTCAGTTGTTTCCACCTAGCTTGTCATTGTGTCATACACTCGACTTAACCCCTTACCTAAAACTGCTCACTTTGCAGTTTCTCACAAAGCCTTTCATTCCTGATTTTCTCTTATGTTCCATAGCTAGTTTATCTGCTCTGTAATGCTTTGAATTGTCTTGCCTCTCTTTCCCCAAAACCCTCTTCTCAATGAGCCTCACTTGTTTGCTTTTTAAATAAAAGAAAGTATCATGTATATGAATTTTTGGTTGATCAGAATTATGTGTTCATTGGGAAAATTTGGGAAATATAAAGAATAAATAAATTACCTAATATCAAGTCCACCACTCAGAACCAACCACTGTGAACATTTTGGTGTGTTTCCTTCAAGTCCGTGATGTGTGTGTGCACATGTACATATGTACATGCTTTTATAGACACATTTTTAAAGTGAAATGGTCAGTATGGTTTTCTGCCTTGTTTTCACATTACGAGCATTTTATTTCATTGAGTAGTCTTTAAAAACATGATTTTTAAATAGCTGTATAATATTTCTGCCCTCAGCCAGCTTGATAGAGAACTCTACTTCTCCAGCCTGTTCTTTATTGATCCACCTGCCCTCCTGTCACTGAGCAGTCCATTTGCTGAATCCCTGTTCTCTTCAGGAGAGGGAAGAGAAAAGGGGTCTATAATTTATTGAATACCAGGCATTGGGTAAGGGGTTTAACACATCTCTCTCTTAGTTCTCCCAACGATCTTGTGAGGTAGGTTTTACAATTGAGGAAACCAAGGTTTAGAGTAAGTAATTAGTTAAGGTTACTCAGCTAGCAAGTGATAGAGCCAGGACTCGAACCCACGGCAGTTTATTCCAAAGCCCATGGTTTTTCACCACACCATTTTGCCTCATAGCATCCTCTGAAGAGCTCATAACCTGTTAATCCATTCCATGCTCTTGTTGGAGTTAAAATTCCTTTATCCCATTTCCTGTTAGATCTCCAAACCAAACAATCAAAATAGCACTGGTGTGAAGCCCTGGGCCTAAAAACAATAATAAGGCAAGGCTTAGAAGAAACTAGGTTATTGACCAGAAAGGCTGTTAGGATATACAATGGTCCCATAGCTTTGATGGTTTTCTGCTTCAGGCTTCTGATCATGAGCATCAGATATCTCTCTGCTAGAATGAACAACATTTGTAAGGTTCCCAAAAACTTGTCCATAAACCTGTGCCAAACTGTTTTCTCTTTAAATCAGATAATTCTGCATGACCTTTTTCTGCAGTGAACATTTTAAAGGGGAGTTCTCTGTATTTCCCCCTTTCCTAAGTAGAAGCTAAGTTGTATGATTTATGCCACAGCCTCCTGATTTGTATGATAACAACACATCCCTCAGTATGTCTCGAGATGCCTCTGTATTTCAAGATGAGAGCAATATGTCTGTCCTGGATATTCCTACTGCCACTCCAGAAAAGCAGGTGACACAGGTAGGATTTTCTTTTTCTCTTTGTGTGCTTTGGGGTGGGGAGCAATGGTAGTGATGATATATGACCTGTGTCAAGAATGATTGTGCCCCTTGATCCTGGGAATGAAGGCTTAGAAATATAATTTCAAGGTGGGATGGTAGCAGATCATGTGACTGGCGTTGTCTTCTATCTGTCCCCATGGGCAGAATCAGGCACAGCAGAACTTCAGGGAAGTGTAAGAAGCATCAGAACAACCTGACAGGTGACTAGAGAGACCGACTGCACTCGGAGACAGTTAAAAATAATTGTCCTGCTACTTCACTGTATGTGTGCTATAATCTAAATGAAAATTATTTATAAAATTAAATTAAAATTTTAATATTGGCCTTTTCTAGAGGTACCAGAAGATATTCCTGATCTGAAGCCAGAAATCCTCTATCAGCTTTTCTTAGTCAGGGTTCCACTGGCGAGTGCAAAAACCCTGGAGAGTTTTTCTATCCCAGAGTCCAACACAAGCTAAGGAAAGCTTGGGTTAGAAAGGAAGAGTCTTCTTGTGGACAGTAAGAGGACACAAAGGACCTTCCTGTTCTTTGGGTTTTTTACCCTACCCATGATTTCCAAAGAACAAATGGGGGGAAATACACATGCCTTGAGCTGTGTAAATAGCCCCCACTAACTGTGGGGTTGGCTGGGATATCAGGGAGGAGCATCTGTTCTGGGTGAGAGCCCTTGGTTAACTCCTCCTACAGGCACGTCCCTCAATGATGTGCTATTTGTGTTCCTTACTCATATGCACCAGGGCCGAGGTAGTCTGGGTGAGGAAGTCTCTGATGTAGATATTAAAGGGTATGAGGAGGAGGAGGAAGAGGAGAAGGAGGATGGGAAACCTAAGACTCCGGCCCTAGTGAGTATGCTTATAGAAAGCTTATGGTTACATTACACTTACATGGTAGGAGCCCCAGTAGTACAGGGCAGGCCAAATCCCAAGGTATCAGAGGGTCTCCATAGTGAGGTCCAATCTGAGTTTAATCCTTGGAACCAGCTAAGAAAGTCTGTTCACCACAATTATAACTTCTTATGAAGCAGCAAGGGTGGCTGGTGGCATCTTCTGGTCTCTTACTTGGTCTGTTGATGGGACTTTGACACGCAACTGGTCTTTTTTAGGAAAGTGAAGATGCAGATGGTGATCTTGCAGATGAAGAGGAAGGAACTGTGCAACAACCTCAAGCCAGTGTCCTGTATGAGGATTTGCTTATGTCTGAAGGAGAAGATGATGAGGAAGATGCTGGGAGTGATGAAGAAGGAGATAATCCTTTCTCTGGTAAAGCTGGCTCCTTTGCTTCTGTTCCTATGTAGCTCACCATAGCACCCTCAGGACTGGATAGGAAGCTCTTGACCACATATGCTGTTACCAGAAGCTGCTCTTCTATTGAAGTTCCATTAATAGGCCTTAGAGTCCTGAGGACTCATCATAGGGTGATCAGATTCTTTAGCCTTAGAGGAAGTGAGGAAATAAAACAGTAAAAGAAGGTATAAAAGATGACAGGGGAAAAGGCAATGCAATGCCTAAGTAGCAGCTTTGGTTTGAATATTTGATAAAGACAAGAAGAAACGTATTATATGGGATAATAGGGAAGGAAAAGTAAGAGGAAAAGACCCTGCTTTGGGATGTTTTGTGGATTAATGACAATGGCAGGGAAAAGGTATAGGAAAAGATGATAGGGAAAAAAACAGGTAGATTGGACTGAGATGGAAAAAGGAATAGTGTGTGGACTCAGTTTCCAAACTACAGATCTTGCCACTGTTGACCGTACGCACTCCTCAGAGGTGAGGTGTTCAGGCAAGATGCCTGTATAGATGTACGCAAGTAACTAGTTTTGGAAGACCAAGCCAAAGATGGTAATTCTGTCAAGCTTATCTCAGGATCTGTCTCTTATCACAGCTATCCAGCTGAGTGAAAGTGGAAGTGACTCCGATGTAGGATCTGGTGGGATAAGACCCAAACAGCCCTGCATGCTTCAAGAGAACACAAGGATGGGCCTGGAAAATGAAGAAAGCATGATGTCCTATGAGGGAGACGGTGGGGAGGCTTCTCATGGTTTGGAGGATAGCAACATCAGGTAATCGACAGCAACATGCTACAGGGCTGTGGCATCACTGCCCAGCTGTGATGTCAAAGGGCCCAGCATCAGATTTCTTTCATCCATCAAACATTTCCTGAGCCACCTACTAGGGCCAGGCACTGTGCTAGGCCCTTGGGGATACAAAGGAGCAAGACATGTCCTGCCCTTGAGGAGCTCACAGTCTAGTGGAAGAGACTGATAAAAACAAAATCATTACAAATGCAATGTAATAAGTGCTATAGCTTAAGTTAAGTACAAAGTGCAAAGTCATCACTGAGAAGGGAGTCTCTCACTCTGCTTGGAGTAATCAGGAAAAGTTTCACAGACAAGGGAACATTTGAACTGGGCCTTATAGGATTAATAGGAGTCTACTAAGTAAGTGGCAGCAGGTGAGGAGATTCTTAGAGATAGAATAGTATGTTCCAAGGCACAGAAATATAACAAAGTTTGTTCCAGAGCAGAGGGAGGTTGTTGGGAGCTGTGGCTCCAGAAGTAGCAAGGGTTTGGATTGTAGAGGATCTTAAATGGCATGCTCAGCCATTTCAGTTTTGGGTAATGGGAATCATCACTTGAGAAAAAGGAAGCAACGTCAATTTGTGTATTAAATAAGTAATTCTAGGACAATGATGAGGATCTCAACTGGGATCTGTTAGAAGCAGGGGTAAAAGGAAGGGATGTATTCAAGAGCTATTTGGAGAGTAGATGAATTGGATTTAGGAGGTAAGGAGATCAGGTATATAATGAATGGAAATTTCACTGAGATAGGACAGAGTAGGAACAAGTATTAGATGAAGTGGGAAAGGAAGAAAAAAATTAATTTGTTTTTGGACATGTTGGATTTAAGGTACATATGATGCATCTAGGCAGAGGTGTCTAGCAAGCAGTTAAAAATCTTTATTCATTTAGAAAATACCACAAGTACAAAAGCAACTAAGATGTGGTCCCTTCCTTCAAAGAATTCAGTCTAGTGGGAAACCTAAAACAGGTAAACAGACAGTCACAGTGTAACATGAAATGTGCTATGATAGGTAGCCATAAGATTTTCTGGGACTTGGGTAGGAGTAGGGAAGGGGAGCTGGTTGGAGAAGAAAGCTGAGCTGAATCAGGGTAGGAATTAGCTAGATGAAGAAGAAAGCAAAAGGCACTCTGGAGAGCAAGAACAGCTTGTTGGAAATTACAGAGGCATGAAACACTTGTAAAGAATGCAAGTAGCTCATGTGGCTGGAGCTTTTGATCCATTATTCATGTGATAGAGATAATTTAAAGGGGTAAGTAAGGACTAAGTCATGAGGGCCTGAATGTTTTGGGTAGACACTGACTAAGGGTAGTATGATCAGGTCTACATTTTGGAAAGATTGCTCTGTGCCCCAAAAGATAAATGGGCAAAATACTTGAGTCAATAATTCACAAAAGAAATGCAAATGGCGAATAAATATATGAAAAAACAACTTCCATAAGAATTAAAGAAAGGCAATAAAACCATGAAATGTAATTTTTTACCTATAAGATTGGCAACGATTAAAATGAATGATAATGCCCATGCCCAGTGTTGGAAAAGATATTCTCGAATGACTGGTGGAAATGTAAATTGATAAAATGGGGTGGGTGGAAGAGAGGTATAGCAATTTATCATTATAAATCAAAAACTTAAAAAATGTGCATCCCCTTCGGCCCCCAAATTCCATGTTTAGGAAATTAATTCTGTGGAAATAGTAAAACACTTTAATCAAGATGTTTGTACAAGGATGTTCTTCGCAGCATTGTTTCTGATAGTGGGGAGATTGGAGACAGCTTAAGTGTCCCAGTGAAAGACTGTTGAATCGTGTCACAGCCATACATGGAATACCATGCAGTCATTGAAATGATGCTATAGATGTGTGTTTACTGACATGGCAAGATGTTCATCATAATCATTAGTAGAAAAAGCAGACTCCTGAAGAGTATGTAGAGTATTCCAATTTTGTAAATAAAAAAAAATGTTTAAGCATCTAAGTAAAGTGCATAGAAAAAAAAATTGGAAGGTCGTATACCAAAAGTTTTATCTCTGGGTAGTGGAGTTATTGGTGATTTTTTTTCTTTTTTTTTGGTGTATATTCTAATTTTTTTGACCAGTGAACTTGCATTACTTGTGTGATTTTTTTTTAAGTGAAATTAAGAATAAACAAACAAACAAAAAATAAAGAGCACTCTGGCAGAAGTATGAAGAATTAATTGGAGGAAAGCAAGACTGGAGGCATGAAGACTGATTTCAGTGGTGCAGGCCAGAGAAAACAAAAGACTAAGCTAAGGCAGGCAGAGTAGGGATGGAAAGGAGGGCATAGAGACAAGATATATTGAAGAGGTAGAATCTTCAGTACTGTTGACTAACTGGATTCGTAGATCAGTGATGCTGTTAAGTGGTAGATGAAACAGGTTGTCAGAGCATTTATGGTCATGTCAGCAGGAAGTGTTTCATTGAGGGGTAGGGGAGTTTCATTCAGGTGCTTGTGTATATGAAGCTGGCTAGTTGATGTTTTTGAACAGGATCATTTTTCTCTCAGGGATCTGTAGAATAGTCCAGAACCAGTCATTTTAGTGTCCAGGGGAGGTGAGACGGGATGATCCCTTGGTGGCACTGAGAATGGGACTGGTCAGCTAGAGGATGGTGCCCGAGCTTGAGAGATGACATGTTTCTCTTCTCAGTTATGGGAGCTATGAGGAGCCTGATCCCAAGTCGAACACCCAAGACACAAGCTTCAGCAGCATCGGTGGGTATGAGGTATCAGAGGAGGAAGAAGATGAGGAGGAAGAGCAGCGCTCTGGGCCGAGCGTACTAAGCCAGGTCCAACTGTCAGAGGACGAGGAGGACAGTGAGGATTTCCACTCCATTGCTGGGGACAGTGCCTTGGACTCTGATGAATGAGGCTTCCTTTGGGCCTCCTTGGTCAGCCTTCCCTGTTCTCCAGCCTAGGTGGTTCACCTTTCCCCAATTTGTTTATATATGTACAGTGTCTGACCCTGAAGTCACCAGGTTAACTAACACCTTAGCCTTTAAAAATGTCACCACCCTTCGATTTAAAAGCAACCCCCTTCCCCTACTACTAATAAAAAGAGAGCAATCGCCTCCATTTTAGTGCCCTCTTTAATTCTATTTAATTGCTCTTGGTATCATTTTTCCCTGGGGAGGGAGGAGAAATTATGAAAGGACTAATAACTTTATGTCCTCTTGATGTATTAGAAATTTTCCAAGCATGGTATCATCTCAGTTTTCTAATTTGTAGGCTGGAACAGGTGACAGCCCCCTTGCTGGGACAGAGAATTGGGTTCTGGTGGACTCTGTGTCACACTAAAAATATATATCTGTTGGACAAATTGCCTGTTGCTTTATTTGATTATGCAGTGCCTTGTTCCTAAGTGGATTTGAGGCTCAAATGACTATAAATCTTTGCAACAGCCTATATGTCAGAAATGATATGTTGCCATGTAAATGTGTTCTGCCCCCCACCCCCAGGGGAAATAGTAGGAAAATGGTAAGTTCCTTAGGGCAAAGACTGTCTTCTGTTTCTTTTCATGCTTAGGATATGGTTCTGTGCATAGTAGGTACTCAGTAAATGTTCCTAGAGACATAAAGTCCTCAACAGATTTGTTATTGAGCATCTGCTCCAGGATAAGCACTCTATCAGGTCCTTAGGATACAAAGGTAAATATGACACATTTCTTTTACCCAAAGAACTCACCGTGAAGTTGGGGGAGGGGGAGTGGAATTTAAAACGTTTTAATAAATTATTACAGTAATGTGAGGTAAGTGCAGTTAAGAAGCTAGATACAAAGTCTAGGGGAAAATAGAGGAGTGATAATGTCTGAAGAAGTCAGAGAAGTCTTCCTGGAGGTAATTTTTAAGCTGATTGTTGAAGAATTAGTAGGAGCTTGCCAGATGGAAAAGTCCAGGCAGAGTATTACATGAAGTGAAAAGGCCGAAGTCTAGAAATGGCAGAGTGTGTTCCTAGTTTGTTTGTTTGTTTGTTTTGTATCTGCCTTGTTCCAGAAAGGATTTAAGGTGGTTTATGTTCCAGTCCTTTAATGCTGGAATGGCTAGAGATGAGACTGAAAGATGGGCAGGAAGCACATCATCAGAAGCTTTTAATTTGATGCTAATAAGTGTGAGTTTTATATTATAGGAATTGAGGAGCTCTAGTGGAATGGTTTCATATTTGTGTTTTAGAAATGATCTGTATATTGAATGAAGAATTACATGTAACAGACAAGTATGATCCCATTTTTTTAAAAAAGACAAAATTATGTGGATATGTTTATATGTGTTTATAATACTTGTATATGCAAAGGAAAAGGTCTGAAAAGGATATATACCAAACTGTTCACAGTGGTAACCTCCGGGGAATATGGGATCAGAGGGGAGGGGACTGGCCCTATATGATTGGTATACTGAGTGGGGTATTGTGCTTTTATTTCTGTATTTGATTTTTTTTTACTTGTATTATTTTTGTAATAAAAAAATTAAAAAAAATTCCAGCAATAGTGTGGAGAATGGTTTGGAGGGGAACAAAACTAGTTCAAGTAAAGGATAATGGAGGCTGAACGAACGATGCACTGGCATTAAGATGGGGAGGAGGGGGATTGAGAGATCTTTAGGGGATAGAGTCAACAGGGCTTGATGACCAGGTGGCACTTGGGGGTGGAGATGGAGGAATGGAAGGTGGCTTCCAGAATTTTGGTTTGGGAGATTGTATAGGTACATGGTATTCATTCATTCATTCATTCAACACTTACCAAGACACCTATTTTTATCAAGCAGTCTGCTAGATGCTGTACAGAAGTAAGATATGGTGAAAGGAAGGAGATGCCAACTCTGCTTAGGGAGTAAGAATGGGAAGGCTTCACAGAGGAGATCCTTGAGATAGATTGTGAAGAGTAGGATAGGGAGGGGTTTGTCAGACAGTCGGGAGGGGAGGGTTGGAGGGCATTATTCTAGGCAGAGGGAACAGTGCTTGGGGGCATGAGGCTATATGGTCTGTTCATGGAACAGCAAACAAGTAGTTCTGGATGGGTAGAACAGAGGGAGTATACATAGTGTAGTGATTACAAGGCTTAGGATCAAATGCTCATTTTCGAGTGATCACTCTGGCAGCAGTGAGAAAATGGAGGGACTTGGGAGAGGTGATGCCAGATAAAAGGTGATGGAGACTTCAACTTGGCTGTGGCCTGAGCAGTAGGGATGGAATGATAGGTACAGTTTGGTGACTGACTGGATAATGGAAAGTAAAAAGGAGTGGAACCTAGGTTTCTGACTTAGGTGATTGGGTAAATGGTGATGCCACTCACTGAACAAGTTGAGTGGAAGGTAGGAGAAATGGTTAACTTCAGTTGGAAGCATGTAAGTTTAAAATATGATAGTAGAAAGCTTAGGATTTATGCAACCTTGGGGGTAGGTGAGATCACCCAGGAAGCATGTGTAGAGTCAAGACCATGGAAGACAGAATCCTGGTGAAAGCCAGCATTTAGGGGTAATCAGAAATAGAAGGAAAACCTGAAGAATGGTATTTCTCAGACCAAGGAAGGAGTTTTAATGGAAAAAAAACAGACTTAATGTATGTATATACCACAGAGAGGGAAAGTAAAATGAAGCCTGAGTGAGAGCCTTTGGGTTTGGCAGCTAGGAGGTCCCTGGTGACCTTCGCTAGCAGAAGCAAGATGCACCGTAGTGAGATTGGAAGCTAGCCAGCAGCTGGTAGGAAACGGATGGAAGATGAGGAAGGGACAATTGTGATTGTATTACTACTCTTTAAAGAAGCTAGACTGTGAGGAATAAAAGAGGGAGAGTCTTCAGAAGGCTTACATAGGCTTAGGGGAGAAAGCAATAGAGAAGGGAGAGTTGGGAAAAAGCAAGAGAGGATAACTTGGAAAGACCTCTGAAAACAGGAGGGAACGCAAGCACAGCTGACGTTCCCTCCTGTAGAAGAGATCTTTTCCCGAGATAAAAGGATAGATGAAGTGATGGATTGGTGTGCAGATAAGGGAGATAGGAAGTTGGAGGAGTCCACACTTCATAGCTTCACTTTCCTTTGTGAAATAGGTAAGATCACCCTTGTGAGAAAAGTGAAAGTGGGATGGATAAAGACGTTGAATACTGAAGGGATATTCAAAGAGCTTGAATAAAGGTGTGGAACTATGGAAGGGATAATGAAAAACTGGAAACCAGCTAAATGTCCATCGGTAGCAGAGTGGTTGAATTATGGGTATATCCATTAATAAGTGAAAAAATAATGCAACTGTTAAAAAAGAATGAGAAAAATCTATAAGCTAACATAGCTAATCTTGAAAAACTAAGTCATGGAATAGTAGGTGGCATTTGATTTCATTTGTTTGGGGGATGAGGAGATGAACCCGCATTTGCATACTCACAGAAAAGATTTGGCAAGAGGCACTTCCAACTGTTAATAACACCTCTGGGTGCGGGGTAGTAGGCAGCAGGTGGATGGTTCATTCTTTTTACTGTAAACCTTGCTATCAACGGTTGTTTTGTTTTTAACAGTCACTGAGGAAAATGGGAGCTGGAGCTGATGGATCCATAAGAGGTTTGTGGAGTGTTGAATGCACTAATGAGATTAAAGACTGTTCATTTAAAATAGTATGAGTTTATTTGGTGATTTTTCTCCAAAGGTACTTAGCAACACAACTGTCAGGGTGTAGAGGTGGAAAAGGTAAAGCAGTTTGGGGTGAAGACCTGAGTATAAAAGGCAGATGGATGGATTTCTTTTCAGTGCCCATTTCTTGACTACCTACCTGCACCAGGCATGGTGCTGGGTGCTGTGAATACCATGCTGGAGATGGGACAAGTACCCATGAGAGTGTGGTAAGCGAAATGACGGGTGCCATATCCTGTGAAGTTGTAGAGGAGGACATGTAACCCCGACACTCTGGAGATAAGGGAGAAAGACCTTCCTAGAGAAGACTAGTATGAGTTAGCCAGACAAAGAAGGCATTGGGGATGGGGAATGGGCATCATTCCAAGCAGAGAAAATAGCATGTGCAAAGAGCATGTGCCTGTAAATAGCTAGGGGTGGTTAGAGCATGGTACACATGGAACAGACTGGCCAGAGCTACCAGTTAGAATTAGCCAGGGTCTCTAGCATGGAGAGCAGTCATTAAGGCAAGATAGGAGTCAATTGTAAGGCAAGAACAGTGAGCAGCAATTGGAGAGAATCTAGGAGGTGAATCTACAAGTGACTGACTATACGTAGGGGATAGTCCAGTTAATCAGTCAACAAATACTGATCGAGCCTAGCGTGTGCCAGGCATTATTTTTGGGGCTCTGATACAGCAGAGAATAAGACATAGCCCCTTCCCTCAAGGAATTTAGAATTTAGGGGGAAAGTGGACAACAGACAAGTAACAATGAGAAGTACTATGAAGAAAAAAATTAAGTGACATAAGAGGATACAGGGTTAGCATGCTAATTTAATGGTCAACGGAGACCTTGCAAAGCAGCGGTCATTGGCATGTAAGTATGCATGTATGACTTCGATAACGTTAAAACATTTTTTAAAAATTTGAAAAGGTAAGCAATGGAAGAGCCACAAAAGATACTTTAAAAGACTGGCCAGAAAAGTATGAGGAAACCAGGACACCCTGTTTTTAGGGAAGCCAAAGTAGGAGAATTCAAAAGATGGAGTGGTCAACAATGTCCAGTACCTGTGGAACGGTCACTCAGATAAGGCCTGAAATTTGTCATTTGGACTTGGCAACTGGTGAGCCTTGTGAAAATAGCTTCTTTGGAATAGTAGGTGCCGAAACCAGATGGCAAATGGGTCGAAGAGTTGAATTGAATGTGAGGAAATAGAAACAGCTTAATCTGATTACATAATACTAGCTGTCATTCACTGTGCCAGCCTCTGCAGGGAGCTCTTCTTACCTGACCTCATTTAATCCTGAGCCATCTGTGAGATAGGTAGTACTCCTAGTTTACAAGTGAAGAAACTTGTTCAGGGACACAGAGGTAGAGGGATTAGCCTTGGACTGGACAAGGACCACGTTTAAGACCAGAAAAATTGGTATTGACCATATATAAGCAGTACGAATGGGGCACACCATGCCTCTAGGCATTGTAGACCCTAATAAGGAGTTTTGTTGACCCTTGAACAACGTGAGAGTTAGGGGCACTGACCCCCTATGCAGATGAAAATCTAAGTATAACTTTTGACTCCCCCAAAACTTAACTACTAATAGCCTACTGTTAACCAGAAGCCTTGCCGATAACATAGTCAATTAACAGGTATTTGTATGTTATATATATTGTTTACACTTCTCTCAACTGCAAATGGTGCCATGTATGGTCTGTGGTTGGGTGCAAACCTTTTGATAAAGTTTTAACTTTTGATAATGGATTGTGTGTATTTTATGGTAGTAAATGACAAAGTACTATCCACATATATTTTATGCATTTGTGACATACCTTTTTCTTAATTTTTTTGATATTTCTAAACTATGCAGTTTCCAAGTTTTTTCACATTGTTGCAAATCTCCAAAAAATTTCCCAATATATTTAGTTTTCCAATATATTTACATAAGTGGACTCATGCAGTTCAAATCTGTGTTGTTCAAGGTCAACTGTAGTGGGAAACTTTTTACTGGGAGTGGGGTAGAGCTTGAGAAGGTAACCTCAGGTTTGTGTTCCCAAAATGTCTGTTCCATATCAGCGTAAAAATAGCCAATTTTGTCCTATTGGTAGTTTGAGCTTCTTTTGCAACTTCAGAGTCTTAGGTATCATAGTACAATATTTGCCTTAGTACAAGTAATCTCACTTGTTTCCCCGACTTTGAAGATGAACAACTTAGTGTGCTTGTTAAAATCACTGATTCCTAGTGGACTGTATATTTTACAGATGGCCCAAGTGATTCTTATCTGAGAGGTTTGGGAACTCTGAATTCACAACATTCCCAAATTAATGTTATTCTCTGTATCTCACCTGTTTTAAATAATGTACGTCAAAATGGGGATAGGGGTTGCTTACTGTAAATTTAAAGTCCTAGGCCTGAAATGTGCATTTTTAATTTGTACACCTATAATTTTCTGATGCAGATATTCCTTAAAATAATAATAGCAACAATATAAATAATCCTTGGTAAACTTTATACTTTAGAAGAACTAAAGCATCACAGTTTTTAAGTTACCAGGTATAATATTGCAAATTTATCCTCGCTTTGCTTTTTGGTTCATAATAACTTAATCATCAGGATTAAAAAAAATAACAATTATCTTTAATATTCTGTATCACACCTGTTACTTAAATATTATGCATAAACTATTACAAATTAAATTACACATAAGTTATAAATTCTGCAGGTTGGTTTAAATAGACACAAGACTTTCAACATCATTTCCTATATAGGTTTGGGTTTTCCACATTTTGGGGACTCAAGAGTCCAGTGTTTTAAATCAACTCCATATTACAGCTTTTCAACTTTTAAAAATATCCATTCATCCTGATTTACAATAAAAAAGAATGTGTGCTGATAATCCTGTGTTGGTGACTCTCTCATTTATAGAGTACAAGACCTTCCATCAACGAAAAGTTGACTCAGTTATCTATTAATATATCTATTAATATTAATATATGTAAGAAGTGGTCAAATAGTAGAGTGAGCAGACTTAAATTACATTTTAATAGGCAGAGGGTATGTCATATCAATGATCACAAAATGATTGAATTTTCATGTGTTTTTTTTTATTATGGTATCATTGATAGACACACTTACGAAAGTCTCACAAGAAAAACAATGTGGTTAGTACATTCACCCTTACCCCATTGCAGTCACTGTCCATCAGTGTAGTAAGATGCCACAGAGTACCTATTTGTCTTCTTTGAGCTACACTGTCTTCCCCATGGCCCAACACACACCATGTGCACCAATCATGATACCCCACAGTCCCCTTCTCCCTTCCTCCCCACCAACCCTCCCCCATCCCTCCCCTTTGCTAACCACTAGTCTGCTCTTGCAGTCTGTGAGTCTGCTGCTGTTTTGTTCCTTCAGTTTTGCTTTGTTGTTATACTCCACAAATGAGGGAAATCATTTGGTATTTGTCTTTCTCTGCCTGGCTTATTTCACTGAGCATAATACCGTCCAGCTCCATCCATGTTGTTGCAAATGGTAGGATTTGTTTTCTTCTTGTGGCTGAATAATATTCCATTGTATATATGTACCACTTCTTCTTTATCCATTCATCTACTGATGGACACTTAGGTTGCTTCCATTTCTTGGCTATTGTAAATAGTGCTGCAGTAAACATAGGGGTGCATACGTCTTTTTGAAACTGGGCAGCTGCATTCTTAGGGTAATTCCTAGGAGTGGAATTCCCAGGTCAAATGGTATTTCTATTTTCAGTTTTTTGAGGAACTTTCATATTGCTTTCCATAATGGTTGAACTAGTTTATATTCCCACCAGCAGTGTAGGAGGGTTCCCCTTTCTCCACATCCTTACTAGCATTTGTTGTTCCTAGTCTTTTATATCTTGGCCATCCTAACTGGTGTGAGGTGATATCTCATTGTGGTTTTAATTTGCATTTCCCTGATAATTGGCAATGTGGACATTCTTTTCATGTGCCTGTTGGCCATCTGAATTTCTTCTTTGGAGAATTGTCTGTTCATATCCTCCGCCTATTTTGTAATAGGGTTCTTTGCTTTTTGGGTTGTGAGGCATGTGAGTTCTTTATATATTTTGGAAGTTAACCCCTTGGTGGATATGTCGCTTACAAATATATTCTCCCATAGTGTAGGATGCCTTTTTGTTCTGTAGATGATGTCCTTTACCATACAGAAGCTTTTTAGTTTGATACAGTCCATGTGTTCATTTTTGCTTATGTTTCCCTTGCTTGAGGAGATGCATTCAGGAAGAAGTTGCTCATGTTTATATTCAGGAGATTGTTGCCTATGTTTTTTCTAAGAGTTTTACAGTTTCATGACTTACGTTCAGGTCTTTGATCCATTTCGAGTTTACTTTTGTGTATGGGGTTAGACAATAATCCAGTTTCATTCTCTTACATGCAGCTGTCCAGTTTCGCCAACACCAGTTGTTGAAGAGGCTGTCATTTCCCCATTGTATGTCCATGCCTCCTTTATTGTATATTAATTGACCATATATGGTTGAGTTTATATCTGGGCTCTCTAGTCTGTTCCGTTGGTCTGTTGTTCTGTTCTTGTGCCAGTTACCAAATTGTCTTGATTACTGTGGCTTTGTAGTAGAGCTTGAAGTTGGGAGTGTAATCCCCCCAGCTTTATTCTTCCTTCTCAGGATTGCTTTGGCTATTCGGGGTCTTTTGTGACTCCATATGAATTTTAGAACACTGCTCTAGTTCCGTGAAGAATGCTGTTGGTATTTTGATAGGAATTGCATTGAATGTGTAGATTGCTATAGGCAGGATGGCTATTTTAACACTATTAATTCTTTCTAACCATGAGCACAGGATGTGTTTTCATTTATTGGTATCTTCTTTCATTTCTCTCATGAGTGTCTTGTAGTTTTCAAAGTATAGGTCTTTCACTTCCTTGGTTAGGTTTATTCCTAGGTATTTTATTCTTTTGGATGCAATTGTGAATGGAATTGTTTTTCTGATTTGTCTTTCTGCTAGTTCATCATTAGTGTATAGGAATACAACGGATTTCTGTGTATTAATTTTGTATCATGCAACTTTGCTGAATTCAGATATTAGATCTAGTAGTCTTGGAGTGGATTCTTTACAGTTTTTTATGTACAGTATCATGTCATCTGCAAACAGTGAAAGTTTAACTTCTTCCTTACCAATCTGGATGCCCTTTATTTCTTTGTCTAATTGCTGTGGTGATGACATCCAGAACTATGTTGAATAAAAGTGGAGAGAGTGGGCGTCCTTGTCCTCTTCCCGATCTTAAAGGAAAAGCTTTCAGCTTCTCACTGTTAAGTATGATGTTGGCTGTGGGTATCATATATGGCCTTTATTATGTTGAGGTACTTGCCCTCTATACCCATTTTGTTGAGAGTTTTTATCATGAATGGATGTTGAATTTTATCAAATGCTTTTTTGGTATCTATGGAGATCATCATGTGGTTTTTGTCCTTCTATTTGTTGATGTGGATGATGTTGATAGATTTTCTAATATTGTACCATCCTTGTGTCCCTGGAATAAATCCTACTTGATCATGGTGGATGATCATTTTGATATATTTTTGAATTCAGTTTGCTAATATTTTGTTGAGTATTTTTGCATCTATTGTTCATCAAGGATATTGGTCTGTAATTTTCTTTTTTTGTGGATCTTTTTGTCTGGTTTTGGTATTAGGGTGATGCTGGCCTCATAGAATGAGTTTGAAGTATTCCCTCCTTTTCTACTTTTTGGAAAACTCTTAAGGAGGATGGGTATTAAGTCT